>OU343160.1:126537540-126888303 GCA_910595825.1 Philhelius pedissequus | reverse complement strand
TACGTTTTTGTAAATATTTCCATTCATATTTGCTGTCAAAAACTGTAAGTCGCACGTACCATAGTAGGAGATGGCTCCCCACACCATCACACCCCCCACCCGACTATGAAGGCGATCCAACTGGTGTTCCTCCTTGCGAAGATCATGAAAGTAGAAATTGTATCCGTCTGGACCTTCCAAATTAAATTGCTTTTCATCAGAAAAGACAACGTAGCGCCAATCAGAACTCCATGACATGTGCATTCGTGCAAAATTCAATCGCATTGCCTTTCGACCCACGTTAAGTGGGGGTTTCTTCTTTAGTTTAAGTCGTTTTTTTGCTCTGATCTTTGCTGCCGAGTTATGAGATTTTGATGCTTCTCTCAAAATAGCTCTTTTATCAGTGTTGGAAATCACTTTATTATTACCGCCTTTATTATTTTTTCCATATCCCGCCTTATTACTCAAGAATGCGGATATAACTTTACGACTTCTACCGATTTTTTTCGATATTGCACTTATTGACAGCCTTGACTCCTTGTAGGCTTCAATTTTTGATTTCTCTTCCACAGATGACGATTATCCTCTACCAGTATTAATTTTAATACACCACTTGAGCAGCAACAAAAACGCGGTTGGCCTACACGTTCAGCTCTTGAAGATAAAAACAATTTGCATGTGCTAACCTGATGACGCAAAAATAAAGGACATTTTTCCATCAAAAATAACATAAAGAGTAAAAACCGTAGAACGGGATATTTCCATTGCATGCTCTCTTTGTCAGTGAGAGAGTATACAAATATGAGATAAATAGGATACACAAAGTGAGCTGCATGTTGAAAACAACAACGACCAGATCAGTTCTATTAAGCTTATGGGGGATGTGCTAACCTGATGACGAGCAGTGTATAAATGATTTCAATCCATAACACTTGTGGCATTTGTGGATTCAAACTATCGTTTTTTTATTTAATGACTTCGGATACAATGAGCGTTCACACGGTGCTGGGTATTAAGCGGATTCATATCTATTAACCCTGTGTTTGCCGGACCAATTGAAAACAAACAGCAATTCCTCTGTCCTTCGTCCACAAAATATAAATTCATGCCGATTAGGGAACTTTGAGAAAATTAGTAAGAGAGTCAATATATCACTAAGAGATTTTAGTGATTTTAACAAAAAAAAATTACCAACCCGATAAGACTGATGTTTTGTATGATTATAATTTATTAGCTAGCAATTAAAATTACAAGATAATATAATAAAGATCCTAGTTGCGAGGACCATTGGATATGGTTGTTATAAAATCGTTATATATTTAAGTTCAGGGTTGGGATGAATTTATTGACATTTGTTAATTTCGATATTTGTGCAGTTGGAGTTTTTTTAATATTTCATAGATCAATACATTTTTGAATTTTTTTTCATTATTATTGTGATCTGTGATCGATTCAGAAGTGTTTCTTATCTCTTATCATTTATCTTATTTTAAAATTATTATTATGAACTCAAAGTGCGGAATATGTACTAAATTAACAACTAATATTAACTCCTTATCTTGTTGTATTTGTGGTATAAATATTCATTATGAATGCACCAAGTTTAAAAAGAACGATCTTAAATTTATAATATCTAATGACAGTGTTTTCTTTAAATGCAAGAAGTGCAAAACTAACAACTCTGCCTGCTTATATAAAAAAAATCAATGATCTCTGTGTACCTACAAGAAACTATTAGAGACTTAAAAAAGTTTGGCTGTTCTTTTGATGCTAGTCCAAAAACAAAATTTGCTATTGCACTCGTGTGCAAAAAATACCAAAGGTCCTCAGTGCGCTCATCGTCGCATATGAATCGCCTTTGAATGAAGCGTAATGATTGTTCCCCTGGTGTAAGCTCTCGATTAAGCGCTGCCGGTGTATTAAAAAAAATAAAGACAAACCTTTATCTTCAGTCCCGAATCTTTTATCGGTATAATCTGTTTCTGATAAGAAACAAGTTATTTGACCTAAAGATAATTCTGGGATTTTAAATGATTTTGTTCATGATGCTGCTGTTGCCGATGGGGTTGCTAGTTCTCTTTCATTATCTACCTGTGAATCGATCGAATACTATATAATGGGCCAATTGTTGACAAAAGTGGGGACATGATTGCTTTGGTGGACGATGATAATAATTTAGCTGTGAACAATGAATCTTCTGCTGCTTGTGGAGAATTTGTTGTCCCTGGGCTGTTGTTGTTATTAATTCTAGTACTAATATAGGTTGTGACGTGGTTGCTGATAAAGGCGGTAAAGCTGTTGTTGCTGAAGGTGGTGGTGTTGCTGTTGTTACTCTTGCTGCGACTGAGAGTGATAGCAAATTTGTTGGTCCTCAGGCTGATGTGGATGACGTTGAAATTGACATCATCTCAAAGGTACGAAACTATGAAATTGGTATCAATAATGATGATCATACTGACAGTACCGCTAGCCCATCTGCAATAGGTGAAGATATGAATTTCCGAAATTTGAATAGTAAATTAAGTTCTCTTCTCTTCTCTCCCAACCATCGATACCCAACAACACATTAAGCAAAAACAATGCGTACTGGGAAATGGTCAGAAAGAAAAAAAAAACTACCAAAGATGTCATAATGAAATCACGGGAAATGGAAAGAGTGAACTAAATGCTGTGACCCCTATAGTGTGGCTACAAGTATCTAAATTTAATGTGGATACTGAACAACTTATAAGACATATCTCAGCTCAAGCTGACATTCCTTCTAACTTGTTTAAATGTTACAAGCTAACTAAAAAAGGGATCGACACATCAGATATTACTCATGTAAATTTTAAACTGAGTGTTCCTGCGAAAAGTTATAGCCAATTGAGGAGTGACTCTTCCATATGGCCAATGTTCGTTAAGGTTAAAAAATTCGTTAACCATTCAAAAAACAACGTTGCGAGCCAATGGAACACTTGACATAATACCAATAAATAAAGCTGCTTCATTGAACTGTTTTGTGTGTCATCGTCTAAATGGTTTATTCTGCCTGATAGCGGGATTTTGCTCTTCATCGCCGTTTAGCAGTCTGCAGAAATGGTCCTTCCATATACTCAGCACCGACTGTGACTCTACTACTAGGTTTCCGTTCCTATCTCTACATGTTTCTGTGCGGGTTTTTTTGCCTTGGCACGTTCTTTTTACCTGTTGGTAAACCTTCCGCACGTTGTTCCTGGAGTAGCATCTCTCAATATCTCCGATCGCGCGCTTCTCATGCTCTCTCTTTTTCTTCTGGAAAAGCCGGAGTTCTTCCCGTCTTTTCTGCTCGTAGAGCTCGCGAGCAGCTCTGGTCCTTCTTTGCAGCGCCGCTTTATATGCCATTTGTTTAGCTGCATGTGCCTGCCTGCATTCTTCGTCGAACCAGAGGTTTCGTGGTGGAGGTCTGGTGAAACCTAGCATATCAGTTGCGACACGTCTGATGGCTTGTGGGCAGCGTTGCCACTGGTCTTCGGCACTTGATGCTATCGGCAATGGATTTCTTGAGAGGTTACTGGATAGTCGATCGGCATAGGTTCTGGCGGTCTCTTGCGATTACAGTTTTCCGATGTCATACTTCCTCACAGTATTACTCCGTTGTTGGGACATTCAGGTTATTCGCATTCTTACCTTGGCTGCAACAAGGTAGTGATCCGATTCGATGTTAGCTGCTCGGAACGTGTGAACATCCAGAATACTGGAGGCGTGCCTTGCATCGATCGCAAAGTGATCAATCTGATTGACGGTTATTTGATCTGGATGCCGCCAAGTCCCTTTGTGTATCTCGAGATGAGGAAACCGTGTGCTTGCAATAGTGACGTTACGTGCCGCCGCAGAGTCAATTAGCCTAAGTCCGTTTTCAGACGTTGTGTCGTGTAGGCTATGTTTTCCGACAGTCCTACCAAAGATTTCCTCTTTACCTATTTTGGCGTTAAAATCGCCTACTACGATCTTAACGTCATATTTAAGGCACTGCTCATAGGTTTTGTTTAGGAGCTCGTAGAAGTCATCCTTGGTGGCGCGGCGTCATCCTTGTCTTCTGTGGGGGCGTGAGCGCATATTAGACTGATGTTGTTGAATTTAGCCTTGATATGGATTGTCACAAGTTTCTCACTGACGTGTCGAAAGCCCAGGACTAATTGCCTAAGTTTGCCGCTTATGACGAATCCGCACCCAAATACACGCTGTGGTCTTCTTTCACAATCACCGTAGTATACGTCACAGTTTTTCATCTTCCTTTTGCCCGGCCCATCCCATCGCACTTCCTGGATGGCAGTAATTGCTGCTCTGTAGCAGTCTAGGGCCTCCGCTAGTTGTTTGGCTGCACGTGGTCTGTTAAAAGTTCTAAAATTACACGTGCAGATCCGAAGGTCGTTGTCCTTAATGTATTTTCCCGGGTCGTCAACAGTTAATCCGTCCCTTTCCGAGGCTATTGGTCGCTTGGCACCTTATATTTTTTTACATGGCGGGTTTGTTAACCCCACGCACAACCCCCAACCTGGAGGGCCAGGTCCTTTGTTGGACTCCTTGGACGAAAGGTGCCGGAAAGTCCGGAGTCAGTAACACGGTTCAGGGATATGAGCGCTGCCGTTGGCCCATTAAGTGCTCATCCGCCACCATCTCTATTTCAATGCCCTGACTTGCATTGAATTGTCCGAATGGCCTTATCTCCAAATACGTCGAAGTAGCTCATTAGAGCATCTGCTTTGTTGACTGTTAAAGCCGCTGGTCTAATTGTTTGGGCTCATCCGCCGTACTTCCTCTTTCTGAGGAGCTCATGCAAGACTTCTGCGAGTCGATCAGAACAGTCATTAAAGCAGAGCATTATAGTGTTGCTTTCTTTTCTGTGTTCAACACTCGCGCTTATAAGTTTTGCAGGAATGTCCGCATGGACAAGCCAGTACCCGGTGGTTACCGCAAGGAGGTAAAATAAGCACAATTGATGTGTACGAGGTAGTTACAACACTGGGTATGGCCTGGCTGACGCCGATAAGGGCCTTCCCTATTCATACACACCCAACCACCAAGAATTAAATAGATTGGCTGATTGGTGCAACATTAATTTTCTGCACTTGAATGTCTCAAAGTGTCAAGTTATGTCCTGTTACCGTAATATTTCACTCATATACTTCAACTACTCAATTAAAAATTTTGAATTAGAACGCGTGGATAAAAAAAGATCTGGGAGTTATTTTAGATACAAAACTTTCATTTTTACCGCATATGGATTATATTGTCAATAAATCAAATCAAATGCTTGGGTTTATTAAGAGGAACACCAAAGAATTTAATGACCCTTTCACACTTAAGAAGCTTTTTAATTCTTTAGTTCGATCAGTGCTTGATTACTGCAGTACAGTTTGGAACCCATATTATAATGTAAAAGTACAAAGGAAATTTACGAGATATGCGTTTTTTAAATTAAGTTGGAGAATTGATACTCCGTCTTATAAAACCAGGTGCCTGTTATTTGGAATGCCAAATTTGGAAAATCGACTTACATACTTTGGAATATTGTTTATCAGAGATATTCTTTCATATGATATTAAATGTCGTCCTTTGCTTTCGTTAATTAGTTTACGCGTTCCTAGGATCAATTTTCGTGATTTCATTTTGTTTCATGAACGTTTCCATAGAAAGATTTACGGTCGATGAAGCAGTCTCTCTTATTAAATTTGCCACCATTGTGATATAGAATCCTAATTATTATTTACAAAATATATATATAATTTAAATGTTGTTTTATCTTATTATCAATTTAGTTTTTAAGAACTTATGTATTAGTCTATAAGGGAAATTGTTCTCTGTTTGATGAAATGAAATAAATAGGTAAATAAAATTGATGAACGGACTTTTTTTATGTTGAGTAGTTTTTCAGGAGATGGGTAGTATTTGGCGTTGTATTGCATGTGTTAAATATCGGCAGATTGGTTTTACTTAGAAGACGTTGATGAGTTGTTAAGGTGTAACCAAGTCTAAAGCGGATGAAATAAAAGATTTTGTGTTTTGACACGTTTATGGGGTAGTTAGGGTGGCGTTTGTTTTCATTTATGTAATTTCTTGTAATGGTGGTGGTAAAGGCTCCATTTATTTTCTTGTTTTCTTTTCCAGGCCTTATATATATGAATTTATATACGGCTGCTTTGCTGGTAGATGTTACTATCAGCTTCTTCGTGTCCACGTATATTAACATAACTTGATACAATCGAGTTTTGTCGATACAATTGAGAATTGGAAGCACCTATTTTGGTGCAATTGAGTATTCTCTAACGATACAAAGAGGACACTGGATTGAACCAAAACAATTCTCGATTGTATTGACAAAACTCGATTGTATCAAGTTACGTGCTGGGGCCCCAGTTTTATTTTCTTTGGTATCATTATTTTATTCCTTTTAGCTGAAATTACTTCTGAATGATTTTTTGATTGCTTTTCTTGCAGAATAGAAAATGCTCCCGCAGTAAAGATTGTTGTGTAATCAGGAAGAATACCAATGTTGAGGATATGACCGTCTTTCAGTGTGTTGGCAAACGATCTGTTATCTTTTGAATTGGTTAATGATTTGTTGATTGCTTTTAGGAGTCCTGAAATCAACAAAAAAATAATTCATCATACCTGAATCAGGACTGATATGCTATCAGAACATTATAACATATTTTTCGTTGGAAAAAGTTATCGATTTGGTTCCTTGCAGAATATAAAATGCTTCCGCAGTAAAGATTGTTGTGTAATCGGAGAGAATGCCAATGTTGAGAATATGACCGTCTTCCAGTGTGGTGGCATACGATGTGCTATCTTTTGGATCCATCTGTAAACATAAATTTCCAGCCATAATTTTTTATTTCTGACGAGATGCTCAAGAATAAAGTTTGGTATATTGCATTGCATTGCTTGCGTTCGTTGTTATATTGAGCTATAGTCAGTATAAAGGAATCAGGTTTTATTTTCAAAGAATGATATGTTAAACTTGTTTTTTTCGGTGCTTTTGTTTGTATTTCCATTTCTTGGACATTGTCGAGGATTGTTCTTAATGCAGATGGAATGCGTTTTTTTCCTTAAAAAAATCCTTGCAGGAACAGGTTTTCCTTCTGTGGAGCAACGTTTCCAACAAACCATCATAAATCTGGTTGCGAAAATATTGTTTTCAACAAATTCAATTATTGACAAGGACCTCCACCAAACCGGATGTTTTATTGATTTTAGGTCAGCATTTGATAATATCAACCGGAATTCATTACTGTATAAATTATCAACGTTAGGTATATCGACGAAATTTTTAAGACTCTATAAACTTCTCCTCACCAATACTTGCGCCGCTGTGGCAAATGGGAGTGCAATGTCCAGCTTCTTTAGTACCAATAGCGGTGTGCCCCAAGGTTGTCCCTTAAGCCCGATTATGTTCGCCCTTTTCATTGATGATATCTCGCGTAATTTGCCTGGGGGTGTTCGATTTGGGAATCTTCTTATTAAGGTTCTACTTTATGCGGACGACCTTGTCGTTTTGTCGGACAACCCTATCACATTACAATTACAAATTAATAGACTCAAAAGCTTTTGTGAGAAATGGGACCTGAATATAAACACCGCGAAGTCGAAAATTATGATTTTTGAAAGTACCCGTCGAAGGAGAAGCCCGCGAGAAACATGGTTTCTGGAGCGTGAACCTATAGAGGTGGTTAACCAATTTAAATATTTAGGTGTTCTTTTTCGTAGCAATCTAGATTTCCGTCCTCATGTTAAAGATAAATGCTTGTCGGCAAAAACTGCAATAAATCTTATATGGAACAAAATCTTCTGCAACAAATACATAGGCATCTCAGCTAAATTTAGAGTCTTTGAAGCCACTATAAACTCGTGCTTATGCTATGCCAGTCAAGTTTTTGGTTACCAAGATCTCGATGAATTTGAGAGCGTGCAACGCTTCTTTTTTAAACGAATTTTTAAACTTCCAAATGCTACACCAAATTATGCCATACATGTGGAATCAGGTATCCCTCCAATTTATCTTAAAAATCTTAAATATAATGCCGACTATATAATAAAGGTAATGCAAAGGTCAAGTGAAAACCTTCATAAGCAAATGATGGATTTTGCATTCCGAAGGAATTTGTCTCCTTTCAAAGAATGGCAGGAGATAGCTATTGCACACGGATTTAATCTAAACCTTAGTGCAACTTCCCTTGCTAGTTGGAAAGGTAGGTTTTATGATTGTATTGCAATCGTCGATGATTCACTGTATCTCAAGTTTTTGAATAGGGCTCAAACCTCTCCAAGCAGATTGGTCTATAAGCAACTTAATCACACTCTGGTTGTAAACAATTACTTTAATAGTAAACTCTCTGCAAATCAAATAAGTACTTTGTTTAAGGCAAGGACTGAGATGCTAAATTTGAATTATAAACCCCACAGAAATGATAATCCCAGGTGTAACCTTTGCAATCGAAATGAAATCGAAGATGTCAACCATTTTTTAGCCGTTTGTCCTATTCTGCAAGAACTTCGAAGACTTTATTTCTCAAAGAGCTTTTTAAACAACGAGGAAGCGAAACAAATTTTAAACGGAGAGTGCGGTTGGAAGGTCCTTATCAGTTTTATTGATCATGCCTTAGATTACCGAAACAGTTTTTTAGAGTAAATTCAAAATTTTAAATTTATGTATGTATGTTTATCTATCCCTGTATTATTTATATATATTTACTTTAAGCTTATTATAATCTTAAACTTTCTTCTTTATTTTTTTATACTCAATAAATGTCAATTTCAGGCAGACGGCAAATATTTTTTGCCATGCTAATGTTCTTAAAATTATTTTTAGAATAGGTATATTTAAAGTTTTGGTTAAATAAAGAATTCATAATAATAATAATAATAATAATAACTGTCGTTCTGATGTAAGACAGGTGTGTCGTGGAATGCCAAAAGTACATAGTCTGTTAGAGTTAGAAAAATGTAGACGATAGAAGAGATACTGTGGTTCATGCATTTGTTTCATGTTAAAGAACTAAAGGAGGGTTCGGTACTGTAACAAGTGTTTGAATTGCATATTGCATAAGCTATAAGCAAACTCAGACACATGATCGTATCTTTTAAGACCATAAATATATCTGATCGTGCATTTGAAAGCAACATTAAGTTTACGGAGACTCACAGCATCACACTTACAGTAAATTTCGCAGCCACATATGAGAAGAGGAATAATCAATGTCTTAGCTAACATTTTTCCAGTTTTTATAGGTGTTAAAAATTGAGAATTCCGAAGCACTCTAAGAGTCCCATAAACTTGGCCTACAACAGCATTTATATGATTATCCCATAATAATGTGGTATTAAAAATTATTAAGATGTAGGCGAGGGAAATCAGAAGTATCAATAGGTTTCCTAGAAACAACTAAACATTTGGTTTTATATGGGTTTAGATACAGACCATTACGTTGAGACCAAATATATATGCCACGTTACGTTCAAGTGAGTGCCTGTGCTTTGGACTTGCTCCTGAAAATTCATCTTTTAATTTAAAAAAAGTTAATAAATTGAGACATTTGTGGTGGTGAACGAGTGACTGAGTGTAGCAGCCTGCTTATATTGTGATTTCCATTGATACCCTAAGCTTTTGTGCACAAAATAAAAATAAAAAAATCTTCATAAATTGTTGGTCTCAGAAAAAAAAATAATAAAAAATAATAGCGAAATTCAGCTTTGAGTGCTTTCACATTCTCTTCAGCGTATGCAGCGTGAATAATTGTGTGAGTAGACCACATTTTTTTAAAGTAGAACTTATACAAATACATTACAAAATTCACCGTAAGAGAAATAGCCTAAAATCTACAATTACTTCCACCTATATTTCCTTCTCCTTCTGCTCTTCTTGTCAACGTCTGGTCAACAATATTCAAAAGCTTATAAAATAATATCCACAATTCTGTAATTCAGCCAAAACATCGACAAAAGCTCGTAGTCTGTATCACATCCATTTAGCCAATACAACAACCGGAATCTATTTCACCTCATGAATGCAAATTCAAATAATACAAAAAGATCGTTATGTAAGACATCCCCAGAGTTTGAAGTATTTTCGGTAAAAAAGAACTGTTTGGACACTGTCATGGCGGATGTCACGTTAATGGATGCAATCATATCGAAAATGGATGCGCTCTTAGACATTAAATTGAAAGATATCGCAACAAAGAAAGACATAAGCTGTATTATTGAACAAGTTACTGCACTCGAAGAGGAGAACAAGCAACTTAAGCAAGAGATATTAAAGCATCCATTTCCATAAATAAAGACCTTACGCAGAATGAACGTGCTGAAAGTTGTAATCTTCGGAAATTGAAGAGGTGTCTTCATCGAACTGACCCTAGTCTTCGACTTGAAATTAAACGATGGGCCCTTTTCGTTGATGGTCGTCGATATAAATGCAACAAAGAGGGTGAAATCTCAGCGTTTAATGAAACTTATAAGGAATTTATTGTTAAAATTTTGCAAAAAAAACAACTCAAATGCATTTACTGTCAATTTAAAGTTACCAAATAATTATCAGATTAAAAATAATTAGCAATCCTCTGCCTGTCAGGTTCTTTTTTACAATATTGCTGGTCTTGTTAATAAATCATTGTTATGTAACTTTTTTAAATATATTTGTAAATTTGAAATCTTTTTTTTATTTGAAACATTTGTACTTCTTGAAAACTTTAAGAACTTCGATGGATCTCTGCAGCTAAAACAAACAATTTCGGGAGAGCTAGTGGGGGGTGTGTTTTTGGCTATGGAAAAGACATCGAATCTATCTACAAACTAAAATTTTCAAACCTTGGAGACGTGGTAATCTTGCAAGGGTGTTTTGCTGGGAATCACTTGACTTTGGTTCCATTATATTTAAACTGTAGTCATTGGAACAGAGACTTTGTAGCTCTCAAAAACTTTTTTTTCGACATCTGACTTGAGCAATTTCATTCTTGGTGGCGATTTTAACGTAAAAATTGGCACGAAAAGTACAGTCGAATACAATTCCATTTCTCCAGCTAATGTTGAAGAATTAAGAAGCTCTAAGGATTCAACCTTCGATAGTAACTGCAATACGTTTATAGAATTCCTTGATAATATTGCTGCATACATCCAAAATGGAAGAGGATTCAAAGACAAAGCTGGTGAATACACGTTCGTAAGTAGAAGGGGATCTTCGGTTATCGACTACTGCTGCCCTTCATACGCTGCATCAAATATGATACTGGATTTTTGTATAGGTTTCGAAACTTTCTCTGATCATATACCACTGATTTGTTCCGTAAAATCTTCTGAATCGAGCACGCATAAGAATGATTTGTGCGCCATTCCGCGAATAAAGTGGTCAGAAAATAGACACACTTCCTATCAAACAAAACTTGAGTTACTTGTACAGTCAAAACTTGCAAACACTAATTGCATTGAAGAGCATTGTAATGGTATCAAATGCTGCATATATGAAGCAAACGGTGCACCTGTCAGACAAAAAATCAAGTTCGAGCCCAAGAAGCCTTGGTTTGATTTAGCTTGCCACTCAGCTAGGAAAAGTGCGTTTAAACACCTCAAAGCATTTAGAAAACACAATCTTGAAACCTGTAGAAATAATTATAATGCTGCTAACAAAAGATACAGGAATTTTTGTAAATCTAAGAAGTAAGCTTACTTCCAAAACTTAGTAAATAGTTTAAAAAATGTTAATTCAGCCCGAGATTGGTGGAAGATTGCCAGAAAGATACGAGGCGACAGTTTCAGCATGCCAACATTCTTATCAGCTACTGAATTTAGCTTATATTTTCAAAAATTGCTTTCACTATTGCCAAACCATGTTGATATCAGTTCCTGTTCACCTCAAGTACTAACACCTCAGTTGGACCGCACAATAGAGCTTGAAGAAGTTTATTCTGCATTATCCTCGTCAAAAGATCATAAAGCCCCAGGTATGGAAAAATGTAAGCCCATCTCTAATCACTGAAGTTCATAAACTATTTGTTAAAATATTTGAAACTGCAACTGTCCCAGGCTTATTTAAAAAATCAATTATATAACCCCTGTTTAAGAAAAGAGATGTAAACTTGGTATCTAATTATAGAGGACTGTCCTTCCTTGACACGCTTTATAAGCTATTTACCACTGTTCTTCTAAGTAGACTAACGACTTGGTTAGAAGAAAACAAAATAATAAATGAATTTCAGGCTGCTTATAGATCTAACTATTCTACTGTTGATCAAGTTTATAACCTATCCTGCTCGTACAACTTCAACTCAATCAAAAATATGCGTTTTTTATAGATCTTAAAGCTGCTTTTGATAACATTAACAGAAATGCATTATTTTACAAACTTTCTGCTTCAGGAATCTCTACAAAAATGATAACTATTATCAAAGCACTTTACATGAATACGTCTGCTGCGGTTTGGGATGGTCAAGGCTTGGCAGATTTCTTCTGCACCGAAAAAGGAATCAAACAAGGTTGTGTCTTGAGTGCACTGCTTTTCGTTCTGTATCTAAATGATCTGCACGTTAATCTACCCTTTGAGTTAACTATTAATGGTCGCGGAATTAATGGCCTATTATATGCCGACGACATTGTGTTGCTTTCCGATAATCCTTCCAAGCTACAAGAACTTATTGACAGCTTTAAATTATACTGCATCAAGTGGAATCTTGAAGTAAATCTTTGAAAATCTGAAATAGTCACTTTTCGAAACGGAGGACGTAGAGCTGCGTGTGAGAAATGGTTTTTCAACGGCACGGAGATTACTGTATCAAACCATTATAAATATCTGGGAGTTGTTTTCAACTACAATATGTCTTGGAACGAACATTTAAATAATAAACTTGCATCCTCAAAAAATTCCATAAACGCTACATGGTCCAAGCTGCTTAGAAATAAATCAGTTCAACACTCAACAACATTTAAAATTCACTATGCTGCAACGAGATCTATAATGTTGTACTGTGCTCAAGTTTGGGGATATAGAGAACACACACAAGCTGAAAAGTTGCAACGATTTTTCATTAAAAGATGTTTTCTCCTACCAGAAACAACGCCAAACTATGCCTTACATATTGAAACTGGACTTCCTAAAGCTTTTTTAACGACCCTAGACTTGCATTTTTCTTTTATACGGAAAACACTGCACCTTCCAAACGGCAGGCTACCAAGAATCTTGTCAGAAGCTATAATTAGTAAGAAGATATTCTGGGCCAAGGAATGGCTGGATCTTTTTCATTTCACGTCAATGAAATTTTCTTTCACCACAAATTTAAATGAATGGCAAGAACTGCATAAGATCCTCTTGTCTAAGCTGAAGGAAAAACATTGGAATAGTTTTATCAGCAACGCCAATCAGTCCCAATTCCATGATGATAACTGTAATCTGCTTTAGTCTGAAGTACCAAACTACTTTCATGACTCAAACTCTCGAGATATGATTTCCCTTATCCTAAAAACTCGCTGTGGACTTCTAAGTCTAAATGGAAGATCCTTCCAAAGAGATACAAATGGTTTATGCACACTTTGCAATTTAGACACCTCTGAAAATACCTATCACTTCGTTGGAATCTGCCAATCTTCAAAATGTATAGAAGGATATTTCTTGGAAATGGCGTACTTTCGCGCACACAATTTTTAAACGTTTTAAATGGCAGCTGCTACTTTAATCTCTATAGGTTTTTAAAAGCGTCACTGAAGTATCGCTACCTTATATTAAATGAATTTTCATAATAATTTTTTTTTGTACAAATCACTAATTTGCTTATCGTCAAATTTAAAACCTGACAGGCAACTTTATGTTATTGTCATAATTAATTTTTATACCAGTATATAAAATGTTTTTGTTAAACCTTTTAATGAAATAAAATTATATATCTATCTATCTATCTATCTATCTATCTATCTATCTATCTATCTATCTATCTATATGCTTTGAAGATCTTCGTTTATGTTATTAGCACAATTTTCTATTAGACCAAAAGGGCAGATCAAATAAAGCTGCACATCATCAGCATACATTTGTACCAGCGAAAATTTCAATAAAGAAGGCAACTCATTTATGTACAGCGCAAAGAGCATGGGGCCCAAAATCGATCCTTGTGGCAAACCTTAAGAGACTGGCAATAATGATGAAACATTATTGGAAACGGAAACGGTCTGTTTTCTTTCACTAAGATACGAGAACAGAAGATTGGCTGCATGTGACGAAAAGTTATGCTGAGTTATAAGTTTGTGTTCTAGTAGTCTGTAGTTAATAGTGTCGAAAGCTTTCGAGAAATCCAACAGGACCAAGAAACTCGCTTTGTCATCATCAACAGCTTGCCTTAAATCCTCGGTAACATTGATGAGTGCTGTCAGGCAACTATGCATTGGACGAAAACCTGACTGACAAAGAGTAAGTGAATTATTTCTTCTTAAAAGAATACTTATCTGCCTTTGCATTATACGCTCAAGAACCTTGGAAAGACAGGGCAGAATAGCAATGGGTCGAAAGTCTTTGCCATTTGGAGTTTTAGATATCGGAACTATCTTTGCTTGCTTCCAGATTTTGGGGAAGATGCCTGTTAATAAAATAGTGTTAGACATGTGTGTTATATAAGGAAGAACAAGTGGAAGTAAAGCTCTTAAAAAAACCGGGTATAACCCATCCAATCCAACCGCATTTGACTTAGTCAGCGTAAAGCTCTCGACGACATCCGTACAATCAATCCTCGAGAATTCAAATCCGCTTCTTAAATCAGAAAAACGGTTCTCATTAAGATCCTCAGTGATATCTGTTGCTGAAGTAAGCAGCTTTAAGAAACTCTTGTTTAGTTCGTTACAATCAATGTCATAACAATCATTAGCTATTTTTTTCCTCTCGATTCCAATATCGCGCAGATTATTCCAAAGTTTTCGACCGTTAATAGCTAAGTAAAGACGATTATTAAAAACCTTGGTTTTTTCTGTTCTTATTTTACAGACAACTGTATTACGTAGCCTACGAATTGCTCTATGTAATCCTCCTAACCTGAATCTTTTCCATCGATAGTAAGCCTGATTTCGCTGAAGCATAAGCGAAGATATTTCCCGCGTAATCCACGGTGGATTTAGATTAGTCAATATTTCTTCTCGTAGAGGAACATGAGATTTGAAAAGGTGCACCATATTAGATTGAAAGAAATCGGCTTGATTATTGGACGAGGTCATATAATAAATTGTATCCCATTCAATCATATACACATTTAATTCCAGTTCTAAATAGTTTATATGCTTAAAGTCTCGATATTGGAAACTAACTGGGTGCTAGAAGCGCCACCGTTTTCTAATGCAAACTTCACAGCAGAGACACCAACCAATTCTCATGTTATAGCATAGGGTGTAGTTGCCGACTGCCAAAATAAAACTAAATCTTTAAAATTAAATAAAATTAAAATATTAAGGTATAATGTAGCAGGGCTTAGTATTAAGTCAATATATGTAAAATCTTATGATTTTATAAATAATTATGATATAGTTTTTCTTTATGAAACTTTCTCAATAGAAAAAGAATATAAATTATATCTAGATCGTTTTAAAAAGTTTGAATTTGTTTGGATACCAGCTTTGAAACAAAACACAAGAGGAAGAGCAAGGGGAGGATGCTTCTTTGGATACAAAAAACAAAATAATAAACAAATTTATTGTGAATTCCAATCGACAGATCAGCGCACTTTTTTGAAAATATCCTTAGATTCAACCAAGCTAATTATACTACCGACATATACGAGCTGCAATTTTTGGTAAAGAGATTTTAGTGCTTTGTATGATTTAATCGAACAATGTCAGAACGAAAATATTATGATCATTGGTGATCTAAACGCAAGGATAGGAACAGAAATGGGAAACGAAAATTTATACACAGGTACAATGCGAAATTCTGAAGATGAAACTATAAATTCAAAGGGAACAAAAGTACTGGAGTTGTGTGATTCATTTGGATTTCCTATTGTGAATGGTACTAGCAGATCTGATTCTAATGGAAAATATACATTCGTAGGACCACAAGGCTGCTCTGTAATAGACTATTGCTTAATACGGGGCGAATGGATATCTTTGATGGATGATTTTGAAGTGTTATCTGAACAGTATTCAGACCATATGCCCATTGTTGTGCAGTTGCCGCACATCCGATTAAAAGAGATGACACAAGAATCATGCAATTACCCCCTAAAATAATGTGGAAAGAAGAAAATGCAACTCAGTATAGACTCAATCTCAAACAAAATTTGAGGACTCAATCGGAATACAGTATGAGTGAAACTGAAAATCTTATACAAACATCATATCCTATATCCTAACCGGCGGACATGAAAATACAAAAACGTGTGGTTACAAAGAAAAATGGTTTGATACTGAGTGCGAAAATGCAAGGCGTAAATCCTTCCGATGGCTCAAGGTATTTCGAAGATTTGGTGATCGGTACTATAAAAGACTGTACATTCACAAACACAAACACAGCTTTTAAGTTAATCTGCAAAGAGAAAAAGAAAACCTATTTTGAAAATGAAGCTCTCAAACTAACATGCTCTACAGATACTAAGCAATTTTGCCGTTCAATAAACAAATGTAACGGTAAAGTACCCCAAATTGGCATACACTTAGATGCTACAACACTGATGACCCATTTTCAAACGCTATTGAACCCATCAACTAATATTCATCTAATTCATTATGCTGCTTCCTTCCATACAAATGAAATACTGGATGCATAGATTACACAAGTCGAAGTTTGTGAAGTCTTGAAAAAACTCAAAGACGGAAGGCACCAGGAGCTAACAGGATCCCAGTAAAATTCTTTAAATATGCGACGAGCGACTTTATCGACAAATTGTCAACGGCTTTTAATGAAATGTTTGAAACGGGTAATATACCGACACAATTTAAACAAGCGAATATCATTCCCATCTATAAAAAAGGCAATTTAGCTGATCCATCTAACTATCGCGGAATATCCTTTCTTAATTCATCGTATAAGATGTTCACAAAAGTCTTAAATTATAGAATGTCAAATTGGATTGAAAACAAAAAACTGATTACGGAGTGCCAAGCTGGATTTCGGAATGGTTATTCCACTGTAGACAATATTTTTGTGCTGCAAAACATCACAGGAATATTTGTCCAACAAAAAAAGAAATTATTTACCTTTTTTGTGGATTTCAAGGCAGCCTTCGACAACATCGATAGAAGGGCATTAATGTATAAATTATACAATGCGGGAATGAGTCATAAGTTTGGAAAGGTTCTCGAAAATATCTACCAGGATAACCAAGCAGCGGTATGGAGCGGAAGTGAAGTATCGGAATGGTTTGACACAACAATGGGTGTAAGACAAGGATGTACACTGAGTACGTATCTTTTTTCGATGTACATTAATGTCCTTACGGACCATCTTCCTGGAGGAATAGAGATAGATGGAATGTTAGTAAAGGTCCTTTTATTTGCATATGAAGTGGTTTTATTTGCATATGCACCAGAATCATTGCAACTAATGATTAACCGACTTGATTCGTACTGCCAATTATGGAACCTGACAATTAATCTGGCCAAATTAAAAAGAATGGTTTTTTAAAAGGGTTCCGGTAGAACTTGCAGTAACGAAAAATGGTATCTGAATAGGCAACCCATTGAAGTTGTTAAAACGTACAGGTATCTTGGAGTAACAATAGCTAACAACCTCAGTATGGAAACTCACTTAAAACAAAGGTTAGTGAAAGCAAAAAGTGCAATATCAGCAACCTCAAATCAACTGGTGGACCATAGTGTGAAACATAAAATTTTCCTAGCAGTATCTGAATCTGTAATGTTGTACGCAGCACAATCTTGGGGGTACTGTCAGTATGAAATAGTAGAGAAATTACTGAGATATTATATTAAAAAATGTTTTAATCTGTCAAGCACCACGTCCAATTATATGATAAATATAGAAACAGGCTTATCACCACTCTATATAAAAACCTTGAAACTGCACACGGACTATGTTTTGAAAATCTTAAACTTGCCAGATGATAGGCTTCCAAAAATAATCGCCAAAAAGACAATAGGAAGAAAAATTCTGTGGTATAAAAAATTGTATAAACGTGCTGCATACTGTGGAATTGAATTAAACTTGGAAAATGAAAACGGAAGTTACGCTAAAGATTCTATAAACAATCTTATTTCAAAAGTAGATGAACAATACAGAGCTGACTGTATAAGTCTAGCTACTTCTTCAGTACATAGAGCAACATACAGCATTCTAAATCACAATTTGTGCGAAAGGAACTATTTCAACATGAACAATAAATAGTAAGGAAATAATTTCAGCAATGTTCAAAATGAGAGGAGAGCTTATTCGTCTTAATTATATACCGCACCGGCCTGACTTACCAATTTACTGCAGCATTTGTAACTTATCGGAGAGGGAAGATGTTATCCATTTAATCTGCAGGTGCCCAGTTCTAAAAGAAATCCGGAGGCTTTACTTTGGAACCAACATGATTCCTGAAGCCGAAGTTCACACCTCAACTGCGAAAACGATATTAATCAGCTTTTTCGGTACTATAAATCTGCAATTTCTTATCGAAATCATAAAGGGTCCGCCAAATAACTTTTTTTTTTTGAAAATGCTGTAAAAAAAAACTACTGAATATTTTCTCAAATTTCTTTTTTTATTTGAAAGTACAATCCTTCCGGTTAATAATGGAAAATAATTTCATTCAAATGGCTGCCTCGGCTGGCCATGCAGTAGCCTACACGATCGGTCCAATTTTTAAGCACATTATCGATTGTGTGCAGCTGTATTTCACCAATGGCTTCACGAATATTGTCCTTTAAAGCGTCAATTGTCTCTGGCTTGTCGGCGTAACACTTATCTTTTACGGCACCCCACAAATAATAGTCCAACGGTGTCAAATCGCAGCTCCGAGGTGGCCAAACGACATCAGCTCTGCGGCTGATAATGCGATCTTCAAAAACAGGGCGCAAAACATCGAGTGTAGCTTCGGCTGTGTGGCACGTAGCGCCGTCCTGTTGAAACCAAATATTGCCAATATCCTCCTCTTCTGCAACATTACCATGATTTTCAAAATAATGTCGCAATATTTCCCAGCGTTGTTCAAGCGTATACACAACCATATTCGTTCAGCGGAAGGATAAAACTAATTATCTGTCAAATCAGACATGAGCTAAGTGTTACCATTCACGAAATAAGTACTAGTTGAAAAAAAAACGTTAGATGGCGGACCCTTTATTATTAATGCGGATTTTAAAACAAAGCAAAATTGTATTTTAATGTCATAATACTTTTTTTATTCTAATCAAAAAAAAAAAAAACAACAACTTATTATTGAACAAAATCTTTCTCTTGCGAAAAATAGTACCAGCAAACCTACTAACATCTATTTACTATGCATTAGCTAACTCTCGCTTAGAATATGGTATTTCCTGCTGGGGTAGTGCATTTATCAGCAATCTGCAGCCTTTAATCACAGCCCAGAAGAAGATCATTAGAGTAATGCTTCACAAACCTAGATGGGAACCATCATTTCCGTTGTTTAAATCGCTCAATATATTACCACTTCGGCATCTGTATGTTTATAAGGTATTGAGACTGTTCTATCTGCGGGGTGGTCACAATACAGTAAGAAGAAATGCCATAAATCGCTCGTTGAGATCATCAGCTTCTACTGTGACTATCCAAAGAACTAGAACAGAGCATCTTAGACGCTTCTGTACTGTCATAGCTCCATTTATATATAATAAACTTCCAGCAGATATATGCAACAGCAATGGCCAATGCCACAGGTTCTTAAAAAATCTTAGAATTTGGCTCTTTTCTAAATCAGATGTGGAAGACTTAATGCGTGTATTAGCTTGACCTCTTATACCACGACAACATAAACCATAAAAAAGATAGCTTTTCTTGCTTTATCTAAATTAATTGCCATCCATAATTTTAAATTCATATCTCATTATAAATTCATATTCTCTCTCACATATTGCCCAATCCTAAAATCTGCATCTGATGCAAATATATCTCTTTTTTTTTTGTAGTGTTCTCTCACTCTCTTACAGCAATAACTTCGACGCGGTTTTTCATCTAAATTAAAAGTATATCTAATGAAAACGCACTTTACACTGGTATCCGTACCACAAAGTGCATGATACCATTTCATTTTATAATTCATGGTCGAACACTCTTTTGTTTTCTATAGTTTTCATAATTATAATTTAATGAGTAATGATTTTTATAATACACTATGTATAATTAAATACTGTTAACCTTTAAATAACGAATTTGTTAATACTTTCTGTACAAAATATAATTAAATAATTATTGTTAACTCTACGCTATTAATCATTATAATTAAAATTTATTTTGCTAAGACAATAATAGTAAACATGAAATGGAAATAAATCTTAAATCTTAATCTTAAATCAATGTTTAATGTCAATGTCTATCAGGCAGACGGCAATAGCCATTCTTATCGATTTTGTATTTTAAAAATTGTAACATAAACATGGAATCATAAATAAAAATCTAATCTAATCTAAGTCTAATCATTAATATTTTTCTAAGTGTAGGGTCTCAAGAGGAAAAAAAAAATAATATAATCCGTTAATATTTTAACAAATATAAAATAATTAATATAAAATACTTATTGTAGTTCATTTTGCAAATTAAATACAAATAGATTGATTTGTCAGCTTTTCAAATACTTGTCAGCTGTGAAAATTAGTGTTTATATACTCAATCAACAAACTAACAATAATGGGAATTGTGTTGAAAACATTTGGAAATGTTAAATTGATGATGTAAAACCGAAACATGTAAGTAAAACTGAGATTTCGTTACATTTTTCGTGCCAAATTATTAACTTTATATCTTCTAAGTCGGATTTTGCGAAAGAAATTAATAATAAAATCTGATTTTTAGTCACCTTTTTTTATCTTAAAGATATATACATATATTATTGATTTTTGTGAGCTTAAGGTCGCCAATAGAAAATGTGGGTCTATAGGCTCAATTGCCTAGGAGGAAAGGAGAAGGCATGTTCGTCCGTTTACATCGGTACCTCAAAACAAAAACTAAAAAAATCGCATCTCTGGTCATAAGTCTGATCTTAATAGCGGGGCTTCTCATAAAACTGAATTGGCTCACCATTGCATAGAAGAAAAACACATACCAGATTTGGAGAATGTTGAAATTCTTCAAACAGAACAACAATACTCAAAAAGAATGTTGATAGAGATGTTGCATATCATAGATAATAACAATGCTGTCAACCGTGGATCGGACTGTGACGGCCTAAGTAGTGCGTATAGGCAACTTATAAATTGGCCAACAACAAAGAAGAAGATGAGAAATAGGTCATCGTTAGTGTAATTGGACGTTTCAACTGTCGTTCGAGTAATTCTCTTATTTTTTTTCTCTGTTTTCTTCTTTTTATTGTTGTTTTTTTAAAAACTAAATTGAAATTTAACACTAGTATATTTATTTCTTTATTTTAGTTATCGTTACCATTGCGTGTATAAAATGTTAAGCGATACAGACAAAAATAATATTTGCTTGAACTATATTCCTTGTAAGTAATTTTAACGTCACAAAATATTGTTTTTAAAAAAAGTTTATTGTTATATATATATTTTTGTATTTTTTTTTTATTTTTATAATCTACACGCTCTCAAGGGATTATGAATACCCTCTAAATGTTTCAACACAGTGCGGGCGTGAGGGTGAGGTTAAGGAAGTGAGAGAATGATAGGAAAGATGTGTGGCGCGATATTCGGAGACTGTAGGTGGTTGTTGTCTCGGATTTTATCTCCAGGGATGGCGGCTAAACTAATGCGGAGAAATTTCCGTGTCTTATTTATCGATGTCCCTTATAATTCCCACTAATTTTTTTATTCTTTGTCATATTTTATCGGTATACTAGTTTTACTCAATCACATGTTATTAGTTATATGTCTAAACAGCATGTAATGAGTAAACCAGCAACTCATTGTATGACATTTATTTTTAGAATTGGTTTTTAATGGAAAAATAAGAAGATATAGACTACGGCAGGGACCGAACCTGTGACCATGAGGTTGAAAGGCGAACTATCGCGCCACGGCCACCCCCATACTAATGTATCTGTATGATTTTTTATCTTTTGTTATACATAAATAAAGGCCTGATGAAGAGTATACGCATACTCGAAACGGTGCGATAAATAACATTTTTTAATGGCGACCTTAAGCCCAAAAAAATCAATACTATATCAATATATAGAAAGAAATTAACTAACTTAAACAACGAAAAAAAATGTTTTTAGGGAAATTTATCAAATCTTAAAGGAATTTTAGCCAAAATAGTGTTTTAATAAATCCCTTTTAATGCAAGTCAGACAGCAAAAAGCGCTAAATTTGATACCACTACAAACCAAACTTCAAAATTTAACCAAGGTAGGAAATTTAACCAACATTTTAACGCAATTCACACACCGCCTTAGAGTTAAATCATTTTCCATTAGGGGACTCACATGTAATACCTATCATGTTGTGCAACATTAGTCGTTTTGTATTATCAGAATTGAACCATAATATGGATTATCAAAAAACATGCATTACAAAAGATCTTGCACTCTATCGGCATCACGTTTTATGATACAAAAATGTAGTTTTTGATAGATACAAAACAAAAAAATACAAATTATGTCTTGCCCATCACTACAAATTATTACGTGTGGAATTCGAAAATACCTGTCAGCCACACTACTACTTTTTTTTCGAACATAACTTATATATACGCCTACGATCGTCAGCGACCGACAAAAATTATTTCTTTTCTGCTTTACCCATACACCAGTTAAGTTGCTAACCTTGCAAAAAACAAAAAAAACCCTTAAACCTTAAAAAAATAAAGTAAGATAAAATTATTTTTACAATAAAATTAAAATATTATGATTTTATCCGGATGGATATCTTTGATGGATGATTTTGAAGTGTTATCTGAACAGTTTTCAGACCATATGCCCATTGTTGTGCAGTTTGCCTCACATCCGATTGAAAGAGATGACACAAGAATCATGCAATTACCCCCTAATATGATGTGGAAAGAAGAAAATGCAACTCAGTATAGACTCAATCTCAAACTAAATTTGAGGACTCAATCAGAATACAGTATAAGTGAAATTGAAAATCTTATACAAACATCATATCCTAACCGGCGGACATGAAAATACAAAAACGTGTGGTTAAAAAGAAAAATGGTTTGATACTGAGTGCGAAAATGCAATGCGTAAATCCTTCCGATGGCTCAAGGTATTTCGAAGATTTGGTGATCGGTACAATAAAAGACTGTACATTCACAAACACAAACACAGCTTTTAAGTTAATCTGCAAAGAGAAAAAGAAAACATATTTTGAAAATGAAGCTTTCAAACTAACATGCTCTACAGATACTAAGCAATTTTGGCGTTCAATAAACAAATGTAACGGTAAAGTACCCCAAATTGGCATACACTTAGATGCTACAATACTGATGACCCATTTTCAAACGCTATTAAACCCATCAACTAATATTCATCTAATTCATTATGCTGCTCCCTTCCATACAAATGAAATACTGGATGCACAGATTACACAAGTCGAAGTTTGTGAAGTCTTGAAAAAACTCAAAGACGGAAGGCACCAGGAGCTAACAGGATCCCAGTAAAATTCTTTAAATATGCGACGAGCGACTTTATCGACAAATTGTCAACGGCTTTTAATGAAATATTTGAAACGGGTAATATACCGACAAAATTTAAACAAGCGACTATCTTTCCCATCTATAAAAAAGCCAATTTAGCTGATCCATCTAACTATCGCGGAATATCCTTTCTTAATTCATCGTATAAGATGTTCCCAAAAGTCTTAAATTATAGAATGTCAAATTGGATTGAAAACAAAAAAAACTGATTAAGGAGTGCCAAGCTGGATTTCGGAATGGTTATTCCACTGTAGACAATATTTTTGTGCTGCAACACATCGCAGGAATATTTCTCGAACAAAAAAAGAAATTATTTACCTTTTTTGTGGATTTCAAGGCAGCTTTCGACAACAGCGGTATGGAGCGGAAGTGAAGTATCGGAATGGTTCGAGACAACAATGGGTGTAAGACAAGGATGTACACTGAGTCCGTATCTTTTTTCGATGTACATTAATGACCTTACGGACCATCTTCCTGGAGGAATAGAGATAGATGGGGTGTTAGTAATGGCCTTATTTGCAGATGATGTGGTTTTATTTGCATATTCACCAGAATCATTGCAACTAATGATTAACCGATTTGATTCGTACTGCCAATTATGGAATCTGACAATTAATCTGGCCAAATCAAAAATAATGGTTTTTAAAAAGGGTTCCGGTAGAACTTGCAGTAACGAAAAATGGTATATGAATAGGCAACCCATTGAAGTTGTTAAAACGTACAGGTATCTTGGAGCTAACAACCTCAGTATGGAAACTCACTTAAAACAAAGGTTAGTGATATTATATTATATTATATTAGATATTATATTAAAAAATTATATTAAAAAATGTTTTAATCTGCCAAGCACCACGCCCAGTTATATGATAAATATAGAAACAGGCTTATCACCACTCTATATAAAAACCTTGAAACTGCACACGGACTATGTTTTTAAAATCTTAAACTTGCCAGATGATAGACTTCCAAAAATAATCGCCAAAAAGACAATAGGAGGAAAAATTCTATGGTATAAAAAACTGTATGAACGTGCTGCATACTGTGGAATTGAATTAAATTTGGAAAATGAAAATGGAAGTTACGCTAAAGATTCTATAAACAATCTTATTTCAAAAGTAGATGAACAAAACAGAGCTGACTGTATAAGTCTAGCTACTTCTTCAGTACATAGAGCAACATACAGCATTCTAAATCACAATTTGTGCGAAAGGAACTATTTCAACATGAACAATAAATAGTAAGGAAATAATTTCAGCAATGTTCAAAATGAGAGGAGAGCTTATTCGTCTTAATTATATACCGCACCGGCCTGACTTACTGCATACTGCAGCATTTGTAACTTATCGGAGAGGGAAGATGTTATCCATTTCATCGGCAGTTGTCCAGTTCTAAAAGAAATCCGGAGGCTTTACTTTGGAACCAACATGATTCCTGAAGCGGAAGTTCACTCCTCAACTGCGAAAACGATATTAATCAGCTTTTTCGCTACTATAAATCTGCAATTTCTTATCGAAATTATATTATTAATGAGGATTTTTAATCTTGTAAAATCAAAGCAAAGCAAAATTGTATTTTAATGTCACAATACTTTTTTTATTCTAATAAAAAAAAAACAACAACTTATTATTCAATGTTTAATGTCAATGTCAATCAGGCAGACGGCAATAGCCATGCTTATCGAGTTTGTATTTTAAAAATTGTAACATAAACATGGAATCATAAATAAAAATCTAATCTAATCTAATCTAAATCTAATCATTAATATTTTTGTATGTGTAGGGTCTCAAGAGGAAAAAACAAATAATATAATCCGTTAATATTTTAACAAATATAAAATAATTAATATAAAATACTTATTGTAGTTCATTTTGCAAATTAAATACAAATAGATTGATTTGCCAGCTTTTCAAATACTTGTCAGCTGTGAAAATTAGTGTTTATATACTCAATCAACAAACTAACAATAATGGGAATTGTGTTGAAAAGATTTGGAAATATTAAATTAATGATGTAAAACCGAAACATGTAAGTAAAACTGAGATTTCGTTACATTTTTCGTGCCAAATTGTTAACTTTATATCTTCTAAGTCGGATTTTGAGAAAGAAATTAATAATAAAATCTAATTTTTAGTGACCTTTTTTTATCGTTAAAGATATATACATATATTATTGATTTTTGTGAGCTTAAGGTCGTCAATAGAAAATGTGGGTCTATAGGCTCAATTGCCTAGGAGGAAAGGAGAAGGCATGTTCGTCCGTTTACATCGGTACCTCAAAACAAAAACTAAAAAAATCGCATCTCTGGTCATAAGTCTGATCTTAATAGCGGGGCTTCTCACAAAACTGAATTGGCTCACCATTGCATAGAAGGAAAACACATACCAGATTTGGAGAATGTTGAAATTCTTCAAACAGAACAACACTACTCAAAAAGAATGTTGATAGAGATGTTGCATATCATAGATAATAACAATGCTGTCAACCGTAGATCGGACTGTGACGGCCTAAGTAGTGCGTATAGGCAACTTATAACAACAAAGAAGAAGATGAGAAATAGGTGATCGTTAGAGTAATTGGACGTTTCAACTGTCGTTCGAGTAATTCTCTTATTATTTTTTTCTCTGTTTTCTTCTTTTTATTGTTGTTAATTTTAGTTATCGTTACCATTGCGTGTATAAAATGTTAAGCGATACACACAAAAATACTATTTGCTTGAACTATATTCCTTGTAAGTAATTTTAACGTCACAAAATATTGTTTTTAAAAAAGTTTAATGTTATATATATATTTTTGTATTTTTCTAATCTACACGCGCTCAAGGGATTATGAATACCCTTTAAATGTTTCAACACAGCGCGGGCGTGAGGGTGATATTAAGGAAGTAAGAGAATTATAGGAAAGATTTGTGGCGCGATATTCGGAGACTGTAGGTGGTTGTTGTCTCGGATTTTATCTCCAGGGATGGCGGCTGAACTAATGCGGAGAAATTTCCGTGTCTTATTTATCGATGTCCCTTATATTTTTTTTTTATTCTTTGTCATATTTTATCGGTATACTAATTTTACTCAATCACATGTTATTAGTTCTATGCCTAAATAGAATGTAATGAGTAAACTCATTGTATGACATTTATTTTTAGAATTTTTAATGGAAAAATAAGAAGATATAGACTACGGCAGGGATCGAACCTGTGACCATGAGGTTGACAGGCGAACTATCGCGCCACGGCGACCCTCATACTAATGTATCTGTATGATTTTTTATCTTTTGTTATACATAAATAAAGGCCTGATGAAGAGTATACGCATACTCGAAACGGTGCGATAAATAACATTTTTTAATGACGACCTTAAGCCCACAAAAATCAATACTATATTAATATATAGTAAGAAATTAACTAACCTAAACAACGAAAAAAAATGTTTTAAGGGAAATTTATCAAATCTTGAAGGAATTTTAGCCAAAATAGTGTTTTAATAAATCCCTTTTAACGCAAGTCAGACAGCAAAAAGCTAAATTTTATACCACTACAAACCAAACTTCAAAATTTAACCAAGGTAGGAAATTTAACCAACATTTTAACGCAATTCACATACCGCCTTAGAGTTAAATCATTTTCCATTGGGGGACTTATATATACGCCTACGATCGTCAGCGACCGAAAAAAACATTTCTTTTCTGCTTTACCCATCCACCAGTTAAGTTGCTAATCTTGCAAAAAAACATAAAAACCATTAAACCTTGAAAAAATAAAGTAAGAAAAAATTATTTTTACAATAAAGTTAAAATTTATATTAATTAATTATAATTAATATTTCAATAGAAATCTTAGTAGCAGTAAACTAACTAACCTATATCTTGTCTAAGATATAATAGGTAAGCTAGAGAAGCCACGTGTCAGTTGGCGATTAATTGCTTCCCTTGTTTTGTGAACTAATTTAATCTTTCGATTCTCCAGCAATCACCATACAAACAACTGAGACTGCACTGCGCAAACAAAAAAAAAAACTTGCTGTATCAGTCAGCTTACTGATCAATCACCCAGAGTTACAATTA
Source organism: Philhelius pedissequus (assembly GCA_910595825.1). NCBI lineage: Eukaryota > Metazoa > Arthropoda > Insecta > Diptera > Syrphidae > Philhelius > Philhelius pedissequus. The sequence goes on along the minus strand of OU343160.1, from coordinate 126,860,519 downwards.
TAGTTACTTGCATGATCAGTTCAGTTCAAGTTTTGTGCGTGGCCTTGTTTTGTACAGTTGCCTAATTTTTATTTTGAGCTAATTGGTGAATATTGCAAAGTATTCCACTCTTGACCTACCGAATTTGGGAAAAAAAACCTACAGCCGAGCCGCGACGATAGCGCCAACTAAAGTGGAGTACATAACAAAACTCCATTGGTATATATATTGCGCTGATCAAGGGAATTTTACATATTATCTGAGTCACAAATAAATCAACCTGCTATCGATCAACCTGATAGGGCGCTCCCTGTGAAACCTGCCAAACCAACAAGCTCTTTTTTTTTATTTCATTTTAACTTATAACTATCTTAAAGCTAGACAAAAATGTTTAAAACTAGCCTAATTATCAATAACTTACAACTAATTTACTGGCCCTTTACGGGCGCTCTAAATTAAACAATAACTCTTAGAACTAATGTCTTTCGACCTAAAAACTATTTTAATTAAATCTAATTATTTTATTTTATTTTATTTTTCCAAGGAAACTTTTACAAAAAAAAACTTGGTATCTTATCATTTTTTTTTTTTTACTTATAAACTAAACCTAAATATAGATTAAAAATAATTAAAACTAAATAAAACTAACTTATACTAACTAAAAATAACTTAAACTACTTAAAATACCTAATAATACTTAAAACTACGAGTACTTAAAAACAGCCACAGCAGCATTTTTTTCGTTTTTTAATTTTTTTTGTTCATTTTTTTATATGCATGCAGACACACAGCAACATACAACCCACCCATACATGTACATACGCACATACTTATACGTACGCACATACATGTACAGACACGCAGATACATGCACGTATGCCCCCGCATACATACATATTTTTAATTTTTTTTTGGTGCCACCCCGACTGTTCCCTATACCTAATTGCCCTAAATCTATGTAAGTCGGCCAAGATATACCATCTTCATCGACTTTAAATATTATGATGCTGTTCAGAGAGCCACCAGAACTGGTTCTCCTGTTTCGCCCTATCACTCCGATCCCGATAGGACACAGTTCTACTGAACTGAAGGCGCTCTTCTCCACCTTGAGCGATGACGTCTCGACCATACAGGAGTCGCCTATCCACAGTTTTCCGGCTGACGTGGTAGATGAGCGGAACCGCCCCTCCATCCTGTATCAGCCCTCGACTGTCTAAGTAGAGGAATGCCTCGGGAGGGATGTAACCACTTAACCGCGCACTCTCAAAATATTCGTTATTGGGGTAATAAGCCCCAAAAATTAAGCTGTTAGTTGAGGACATCGCTCTTGCAACGTGACCCCGAATCAGCTTGAACAAAAAATTATCTATTCTGTTTATGTTGGCTCCGTTGTATAGAACCTGGTTGGAATAATATCTTGTGTACTCCGACTCTGGTGTTCTGTGTAATCCAAGGCAACGTCTAAGACATTGCCTCTCAAACACCCGAATCTTTTCCATTTGAGATGGGGCAACGTTAAACCACACCGGACATCCGTAGGCAATCATCGGCCTGATGAGGGCCATGTAGCAAATCACCTTCACCCTACTGTCAAGACGGCTGCTATAAAACAGTCGTTTTGTCAAGGCAAAGGCTTCCCTAACCCTGGCCAAAGCAGCACCTATATGTCTGTCGAAATACAGGTACTGATCCAACCAGATGCCAAGGTACTTTACTACACTTTTACTCGCCAGTGGATGTCCATGTACCCCTACGATTACCAGCTTGCGCCAGTTCTTTCTCGTATCCCTTGAAGCGCTAGACAACGGAGTCCTAAACAAAATAGTTTCTGATTTCTGGAAGTTGATTTTCAACTTCCAGTCATCACAATATCGCTGAATCTTGTCGAAGTCACTCTGCAAGAGACTTTTGATGACCTCAACTGTATTAGCTGTTCTGTACGCAATTAGATCGTCGGCGTACGCAATTGCCTGAGTTAGACTACCTGTCAGATCGCTGGTGTAAATGCTGAATAGAATCGGCGAGTTAACCGCTCCCTGCTGAAGACCATTATTAATATTAAAAATTGCGGTAGAAGTTACATTGCCAGTCTTGACAAAAAACTTTCTACCATTTAGCATGCCCTAAAGCATATACAATAGAGGTTTACTTATACCTAGTCTGGTTAGCTTTAGATAGAGACCTTCTAACCATACGGTGTCGAAGGCCTTCTCCATATCAACCAGACAGGCACCCGTACACTGCTTTTTAGTTTTGTTCCATTGGCTATCAGAAACTAGTTTAGACGCGGCATGAATTGTGTCATGTCCCGCCTTAAAAGGAACTGATTATCCGGGATGATATTTTTGTCCTCCGCCCACTTGAACAGGGCTCTATTAATAACCTTTTTAAATACTTTGCTGATACTCGGAAGAAGACTTATCGACCGGAGATTCGCCGGATTGGAGTTGTCCTTTCCCTTTTTTGGGAGAGGGTGCACCACAGCTGTCTTCCACCGCACTGGATAATATGCATTATTCAGCGCTTTGTTAAACAGTGTGGCTTAAATGTCAACTGCTTCTTGAGGCAAATGTCGTAGTACAACGTTGGATATACCATCGACTCCTGCAGACTTCTTTTTCTTTATTGAATCGAAGATGAGCTGGAGCTCATTCTTCCAAATTAACAGGTGACTGGGCCCATTTCGGTCGGCGATTATGGCGTTTGCCAAATCTTCATCATTAAACTCGGTAAAACCAAGGTTCTCAGATCACCATTCGCTTATATCGTTTCGGAGCCATAAGTGATGAAGCAGAGCTCTGTTCTCCAGGTCATGATTCGGGCGAATGCTAGCATTCACCTTGTACACTTGCTGGAAAGTATCCCCCACAGCCTCCACCTTCTCCTGCGGATCTTCGATTATGAAGAGGTCATCGTCCAAGACGGCGTCATCTGGGTCTATGCCTGCTGTCAGAAGTACGTCTCTGTTTTGTGTCGTCCTCTGGAGCTGAAGACACGGAAGGTCGTTTTGATCTTTTCTTCTGAATATCTTATTAATTTTTGGGAACATACTCGGGTCGGTAGCGTTCACGGCCCGAATTTTGTTGTCCCAAAACAAATTATGGACAAACTATAATTTTCTTTGATCAATTGGTTGATGTTTTTGATGGACGACTTCAGTGTCCTTATCTCCAGATCTCGTGTGTCAGTAAACCGTCTGTACAAGCGTTTTAGTCTTGTCAGTAAGCCACTTTTTTGTCTGTGTAATGCATCAATTGTCGCGTTACGGTACATGTCATTTGCGTTACGATCTTTGTATTTTGGTATTGTCCTGTTCATTGTTCGTTGAATTGTTTCGTCCATTTGTTCTAAGTATCTGTCAATTTCAGTATTTGTCATGTTCCTGTCATTTGGTGGGGATATACCATTTGATCGTAATTCGCTCAATAAGACCTTCGAGAAGCGTGGCCAGCGCACCTTACTGTAATTGTAAGTATGCACCGGTACATACTCCTCCAACTCCATAAGCGCGTTCGGAGTACTGTCGTACTCGATCGTTCTTAAACAATTTTTAGGCCGATGGCCCACAGTATCAGTAATTGTTAGTCTTGCGTCTTTCAACAATAGATCCAGATAGGCACCGCTTCTTGGAAACGATGACCTGTCTGTAGCGAGAAGTTCAATGCGATATTCCAGGTTGTATCGACCCATCCAATTATACAGATGGTTACCACGAGGATTTTGTATTTGATTTCCCCAATCGGTATGTTTGGCATTCAAATCACCAGCCAATATGTAGTAGTTTTCTTCCGAGCTCAATATTAAGCATTCAAAAAGCTTTTCAAGCTCTGTTATAAACTGTGTGGGCTGAGGTGTTTCCGGTGCATAGGCAGCGATCACATACATTCGCTTCCCCTGTTGGAGATGAATGCATATGATGCATGCCTCTAACGTCCGAAATTTACGCACATCACTATTATATATTACTGATTCAAAATAGCTTTTAACGGCCTTTAGTCCAACAAAAATTGGCGTTTCGTCCCGGTGATCTCACATGGACTCATCAGTTGACTAGTGAGGACCTTTGTCAATACGCAATTTTTGCCAAGTTTAGTTCATCTAACATAGATTTCGTGAAGAACATCTAGTGTGAACTATATCCAACAAGACTAGAATTCCTAATCATTAAATTGGAAATTTTTGTTTTTGCCCATGGCCTGGCATTATTTATATAAGGAGTTTTTTTTTCACGAAATCTATGTTAGATGAACTAAACTTGGCAAAAATTGCGTATTGACAAAGGTCCTCACTAGTCAACTGATGAGTCCATGTGAGATCACCGGGACGAAACGCCAATTTTTGTTGGACTAAAGGCCGTTAAAAGCTATTTTGAATCAATAATTCAACAAGTCCAAATATTATAGTGCTAAGTCTTCTACTTGGCTGATGTATTTCAGTAGTATATAGAATTTGTATTATTAAAAAAAACTTCTTATATAAATAATGCCAGGCCATGGGCAAAAACAAAAATTTCCAATTTAATGATTAGGAATTCTAGTCTTGTTGGATATAGTTCACACTAGATGTTCTTCACGAAATCTATGTTAGATGAACTAAACTTGGCAAAAATTGCGTATTGACAAAGGTCCTCACTAGTCAACTGATGAGTCCATGTTAGATCACCGGGACGAAACGCCAATTTTTGTTGGACTAAAGGCCGTTAAAAGCTATTTTGAATCAATAATTCAACAAGTCCAAATATTATAGTGCTAAGTCTTCTACTTGGCTGATGTATTTCAGTAGTATATAGAATTTGTATTATTAAAAAATACTTCTTATATAAATAATGCCAGGCCATGGGCAAAAACAAAAATTTCCAATTTAATGATTAGGAATTCTAGTCTTGTTGGATATAGTTCACACTAGATGTTCTTCACGAAATCTATGTTAGATGAACTAAACTTGGCAAAAATTGCGTATTGACAAAGGTCCTCACTAGTCAACTGATGAGTCCATGTGAGATCACCGGGACGAAACGCCAATTTTTGTTGGACTAAAGGCCGTTAAAAGCTATTTTGAATCAATAATTCAACAAGTCCAAATATTATAGTGCTAAGTCTTCTACTTGGCTGATGTATTTCAGTAGTATATAGAATTTGTATTATTAAAAAAAACTTCTTATATTATATATTACCTTATGACTAATGCCTTTACGTATAAAGATTGCGACGTCCCCTCCTTGATTGGAGTTGGGTCGGTCTCTCCTTACGATATTGTAATTGTTGTTAGTCAATTTATGTTTCTGGTTAAGCTTAGTTTCGCTAGCCATAAACACATCTGGACTTATGTCTTTAAGCAATTGGAATAAATTCGCTCTACGTTCGGTCCTAATCAGTGAATTTACATTCACAGCTAGGATCTTAAAGGGCCTCTCCGGCAGCGCGCCCTTAACCACTAAGTTGCGTTAAGCTCGGCAAAACAGAGTAGGGATAATCCACCCTAGTCGCCTGCTCCCTGATCTGGTTTTGGAGGCCGTTCAACTGGCCCTGGATGGCCAGTAGAAAGCCCATAATATCCGCCTGTGCCGCCGGCGCCTTAGTCACGGGGGCCTGTTGGGCGACCTTTGGTGTAGGCTGTACCGTGCTTCCCCTTCCTGACGCCATTTGGGCGTAAGAAATTTGGGGGTTGAAGGGCGTTGTTTGCTTTGCTGCCTTATTGTTCTTTATAAGCTGAAACGTCGGGCATCCCCGATAATTAGCGGGGTGTCCGCCGCCTCGGCAGAGTACACATTTAAGCTGGGTCCTATCTTCGACCCGTTCCTTTCCTAACTTGCATTCATCTGCATTGTGGTTCTCTCCACACTTAACGCAGCGTGACTGCATTTCGCAGTTTGCTGCGGCGTGGCCGAACCTTGGGCAGCGCATGCATTGAAGCATGTCGCCGCGCCTTTTTAATTTGTCCCAAGTTACAACCTGGTAGTTGAGGACGGATATACTCCTCAAACTATCCAGTTGGCTGCTGGGTGAGAGTTGAACAAGGAAGAAGGGAAGACTCCGCTTCTCCCGCCTAGCTCTAACTGTAGCGAACGGCTTGACCCCGATAAAGTCGAGATCGTCATTCGCTTTTTGGCGGAGTTCATTTAAGAGCACCTGTGGTTCCGTGCAGGAATCTATGCCCTTCAAAAGGACCGTTTGAAATTTTTCTGTTTTAGGGGTGAAACTAAATAATTCAGTAGTAGTTTCTTTTAGCAACTCTTAAATTTTTTTGTGCTGTTCCAGTGTGAAACACTGGATAGAATGCCTATCGTTATTTAATCTTTTAATAGTAAAATTTTGACGTATGGTCAACTTACATAGATTTATGGTATCGCTCGGCGCCTTCTTGGCTGGCCTTAACTTTGCTTTTTATCTTTTGGATTTCTGCCTCCAAAGCTTCAATTTGGGCGACCATTCTTTGTTGCTCGTCCTCCTCAGATGACGCCTCTGATGTTGAGAGTTTCACGAAGGCAGTACTATCGCCCGTCGTGAAGTGCCTTTCTCCTTCCTCAGACATATATGCTATACCCTCTTCGGGTGAAGTGTCTAGCTGGGCTTGTCTTGCTGCCTCTGACGTCTCGTCTATATCGGACATATGCACCCCAGCTGGCAGCTTTGCTGAGGTGGCCGTGGATCTCCTCTTTACCAAATTTGGTGCGCACTTGATCCTCTTTCTGCGCTTTGAGTTAGCATCTGATGATGTTGCCGTTGTTGTTATTGCTGTTGATGTTGTTGCTGCAGAATCACTGCTTGTAATTGGAACATCTTTCGATGTTCCCTCAGCTGATGCCATCGCTGGCCTCATTGGCCCAGGACACCTTTCGATGCCCCGGTGCTTAAACTCCTCCTCCTTTGATTGTTTTCCCAACCAATAAAGTTTTCCAATTCACGGTTGTGAAAAAAAGTAGCTAAAGTTCTGATGCCCTGCTGGGAATCGAACTGGCGGCTCTCGGATTCTCGGTCGGCCACTCTATCACTGTGCTACTGCACCACTTATGAAATCTTGATTTAATGTAAAACTTAAGCTCACACACGAAATTTAATTTAGAAAAACTGGGAAGCCGAAAACGTGTTAACACCTCCACAGTACGAGATCGACTGACCAACAAGCTCTCTTACCAGCAAGTTGACAAGAAATTCGTCATCAGATATAGAAGCTGTCCCACAAACCTACGCCAAATTCCAGCTATATTACACCAATCAGTAGCCAAAGAAATGCATGTGTACCAAGCCAACCATTATTCGGCTATCTACCTGCTCAAACATTTTTATTTCTCTTCCAATTTTTTTTATTAACTTCGTCATTTTAACTTTAGTTTTTAACAGTTTCGTTCTTTTCTCAATTTTCCAATTTACAATATTTTTTGTCTTAAATTACTAGTGATATATCGTAAAATATTTAAAACTAATAGTGATATATATTTAAAAAAAGTGATCATCAAAACAAAGAAGAAAAAAAGCTAATAAAATCATTCATAACATTACCGCACCCTACTGTGCGAAAAATGGATCATCAGTGGATGTGCACACATCAGCCAGATTCCTGTGAAACAAAATAAAATATTCAGTGAGTATCAAATAATCAGAGTTCCTTTATAATTTTTATCTTTTTTCTGATCATATCACTCTCTTTTATTCTATTTTTTCTCTAAATTTGCACATGAATCTTAATTTATTTATGGTTTACATTTCTGCATGAAAAAATCTCTTAAATATTAAATTTACTTATATTTTTTTTAAATTCTTATTCACCGTAAATATCCTCTTATTTTCTCTTTTCTTTAGTATTTAATATTTCACTCAAATGTTTCTCCTACATATTATGAGTTATATTCTTTTTTGTTATCTTGCTATGCAGCATCACTTCAGAAACTATTATAGTATATAAGTTCGCATTTATGATGAAATTAAAGTTGTCAGTGGTTATATGAAAACATGAATTTTAATAATATGAAAGAGTAAAATATTCAAGGTGAGGAACTGATCTAGGGTGGAGATGATGTAGTGGGCCAGGAGGTGAAGTAAAGTGTAGAGTCAGTATTTTTTTGGTTTTAGGGGCAATGCAACAGCATTGCATGGAGGTGACGTATACGTCACTAATGGATAAAGGAATGCCGAGTAGCCACCACTATTAAATCCGTCACAACATCAGACGTGGAAAAAATGTTATTATTGATGTTGCTAATGCTGATTGTTTTTTTTTTGAGTCATTTCTTTTATTGTGTATTTGTTTCTGGCACGAATTAATTTGTAAGAGTAGACTATGGAAGCAGCAATACCCACTCCAGAAAGCTGAGTTAGCAGGGCGAAAATGAAAATGTGCCAGGCGCTGCCTTCCCAAGGAATGCTCTAATCATATTCCACGGCTCTATACAAATATTGGGGCCCAACGAGCAAGGCCTGTGTTAGTATGTTCGCATACTGATTACAAGCCAAGTTTAAAATTTTTGTTGAGTTCACGAGCCGATTAGAGTATGCCTTTTTGTGATTACTGATCAAAGCAAGTAATTTTTTTTTGCATTGAAGCCGATTGATTTTTTTAGAAATATTAATAAGAGCCTTAATGTGAACGATTTGTTTAGTAAATGATTTTTTTTTGAGTTTAACATGTGTGCAGTGTTATCTGCAGAGAAGTTATAGAAAAAAGTTTAAATATTAGCTTCCGCGATAATTATTCTATTTACCTAAACCAATTGTGATCTTAGTTTCATAGTTGCAGAGAATATCCAAAGAAACACACTTTTACCAGTTTTAGTAATGTCGACTCTAACCACACCCCTTTCATCTTACGCTCATCATTTCCATCAAACGGTTGCAACCGTTTTTTGTTTTTTGTTATAAATTTGTATAACATAAATTGTCTTATTGCCTGATTTTTGAATTATTTTTCTCTTTTTCTTCGTGATAATAAACTTATACGAAGAGGCAGACATAATATAAATACATACTTAACATTTTAATATATTTCTTCTTACACAGAAATCTATATATTTTTCTTGTTGATTTGAGGTTTCTTTAAATTTTGAAATTATACTCGAATATATTATTGTAAGAGATCTTCGCGTTTATTACTCATTATCATTTCCAAATCTTAACAAAATGTCACAAGGTCCATAACATAAAGACAAACCCAAGGGTTCTGTGGGACGGCGCGTGGTGTAAGAATAACCTCCATTCAATCAAGGGCGAGAGTACAACATACACCATTCAGATCCCATTGGTTCGGTTCGAGATTTCAAAATTGAATCCGAACTTCCAAATATTGCTGAACAGTTGGAAAATTTAATAAACAGCGAACATTTGACAAATCCCATATTTATTAATACAAATAACATGAATTTCACTTCAGGTGATTCCTTTAAATCATATGTGCAGAAATGTGTTAAGCAAAGTGTAAACACCCTAGACGTTGAACTATTGTCAGCATTTGACACCACAGTCAAAAATCTTGAACAGTCGGTTTTGAACACTATCAAGGACGTATTGCATAGAGAGCAAGATTCAACTGACACACAAAGAGTCACAAAAATCGAATCTTAAACCACCCAATCCGATATAAAACAAAGTTCATATAACTTCGATTATTTTCACACAAAACCAAATGCCAAAGCCAGTAATAATGTGAGTTCAGTTGACCCACAACAGCTTCAAAATCAACAAGGGCAAATCCCATTACAATAAAATGCACGACTGGAACGCACGAACTTGCTTTTATGTTCGATGACATCGTATGCAAAAGATTTCTATTAAAAATCTAAATATATTTTTAAAGTCATTTTTAACTCAATTTTGTATATGCATATACAAAATTTCATTAATTTTGTTCTAAAATAAATTGGTATGACAATATTAAATATTTAATACTATAAACTTAAAAACAAAAGATTAAATCTGTTTAATTAAAGAAAAAATAATTCAAAATTCTGAAATAAATACTGAAACTAATTTGAGCTCAAAAAAAAGTACGCCATTTTATTTCTTAGAAAAATTTGAATTTATGAAAAAAAAATTTAATCTCTGGAGCGGTTTTTGAGAAAAAAAGTTTTTTTTTAAACTTTTTGAAAATATTTAAAAAAAAATTCAAAAACGCCAATACAAAGGTATTCAGAAAATACAAATAAATATAATTTTTGAAAAAAAATTTAATGAGCAGATTTTCTTAAAAATGATTTTAAAAATACAAAAAAATATTAATTAAAAATATTGGTACGTGGTATAATTTGGGCAACCTAAACCTATATTTTTGTGAAATTTCGAAAGAATCGGCTAAGCCATTTATGAGATAGTCGAAAGAAAAAAAAACAGTCCTATGGAAAGTACCGTTTTTAGACATTTTTCTAATTTTTTTTTCAACTATATGATCGGTCGTAGCTAAAAACCCACACTGATTTTTTTTATCAAAATCGTTAGAGCCGTTTCCGAGAAAAATAGGTTTGAATGTAACGGTTATATGGCAGGTACCGTTATTTTTTTAGCTAAACAAAATTTCAATTTCCCCGCTGTACAATACCTAAAAAACTCTATACACCAAGTTTGAAGAAATTCGGCACACCCGTTTTGCTGTAGGCGTCTAAACATATTTACATACAGACAGACTGACAGACAGACATACAGACGGACAGAATTTTTAGACCATCTTTTATCGTCTTCGCTATCATCGTAATGTCATGTTTGATTGTTATTTCACAACTTTTTTTTTCGAATGCATAACTTGCCTTATAGTACCTATAATCGCAAGTAAAAAAGATCAAGCAGTCAATATCAATTGCCAGGATGAAACTCAAATTCCTCGGGCTGAAACGTTCTTGATTCTTTTCTGCAAGTACTGTAGGCAACGAATTGCTAAAAATGGTGCACATGATGTACCATATGTGATGGTATTAAGTTTGTAAATTTTTCCTCCATAGGATGTACTGCAGACTTCTTTGTGATGGGTGTACCAATACCTGTCGATACATCTTTACAATATCTGCAGTGACAGCGTATCTGTGAAATCGAAAACGAAGTAAAATTATTAACAGCTCGTTTCGAATAGTAGGGCCGACCATTAAAATTAAATTTAGGGAAATCTGCGACGATGTACGACACGATGCGTCAAAAACAACGCCTAACTTCGTAGACACTATCAGGTCGGATAACGCATTGATGGGGCAAGTAATAATGAGTTTTCTAAATCGAGAACTTTGACGAGAGACATATGGCCTAACAATTTATACTCTTTCAAAAAGTCAATGTATGAGTCTTAAAGATTCATTTTTTAATAGTCTACGATCAAGTGCTGGAAATCTTTTAAATGCAATGTCATATGAAATTCCAAGACAACTAGTATCCCTCTTAAATGGCAACTGAACCATTAGCCGACCACTTGGCAGAACTTCAATGGTATCCATGAAGTGCTTCTCACAGTTCGTCTGTTCCTCAGACCATTTGGATCGATGATCTAGAATTTCTTCGAATTCCCAAAAATTTTCAACATATTGATCCAGAGAGTCCTCCATAATATTGACACAGCATCGTTTTTTCTTTTCATAAGTTTAGTGTGTTTTGCATGTACCTGATACGATCCAGCCTAACGAAGTTCTTTGCAACAATGGAAGATCATCACCCAATTTGAATTACATCAGCGCCTAACAACAAAACAACAACTTTTTTTTTTTTTTTTTAATGCACCGATAATGAAAATGAGCAAAACACAAGGGTTTTTAATTAGTTTGTGGATTTTTGCTTTAACCGAGTTGGGCGCCAAAATGAACGGTCCGAATCCTGACCGTCAACCTGGGATATATGAATCCTTGGTATGAAGGTAAGAATTGACCTGGTTGCTGCGTGAGCCGATGCTAACGTTTTTTTTTTTATATTCCAAGGAAGGTTTTCAATTAAAACCACGACAAAACTTTTAGAAAAAGACGACTAAATTCGTATAGAGCCAAAACTAGAAATTCACTAATTAGCGAACGACGAATAAAACGACAAGAGTTTCCCCTAAGGGTTAGCTATACAATTCCTCTCTTTTATTGTTGAAGATGGTATTTATAAGTTTTTACTTCGTTAAGTTTAAAGCGAATTCATTATTATACAAAACATGGCGAATGGTGCGAAATTTAAACATATTACTTAAAATATCATGATTGGTATAAACCAAGCGCCAATTTTATATTCAAAAATAATTTATGCGATATTTATAACAAATATATAACAGTATAAAAATGTATCATTGATTATGATACAACATTCCGCCTCCTTTGAAAGGACTCTTTCAAGACGGTATCGCTGCTAGTTTGTGAATGGGACGTCTGAACTCTCATCTTTGCGTTCTAACATTGGCGACTCTGACCTTATCATCTGGGCCTTCAAAGATTTTTGTGACTCTTCCCGTCAGCCATTTTTGGGGTGGTAAATTGTCCTCGTGCATGATGACTATGCTATCGACAGCTATATAAGGCTTAGGTGATGTCCACTTTGCACGACCTTGTAGTTCTTGTATATACTCTTTTGACCATCTATTCCAGAAATGGGTTTTGACAGCGTTGATTCGCCGCCATCGTTGCAAATAACTAATTTCGGGAACGGACAATGCTGGCTCAGCAATCGCCTTCAGCGATGACGATGTGAGAGATTCGAAATCGTTAAGATCTGTTAACATCGGTGTGATTGGTATCGAGTTCATTATGGCCTCGATTTCCACCAGTACGGTTGACAGCTCCTCAAACGTTAGCATAGCACTTCTTAAGCTGCGGTAGAGATGGAATAGTTTTTATAATACTGTCAACTGGAAGGATTTATTGGAAGGTAAGTCACTGGAGGATATGTTTGCTAGTTTTAAATCTATCCTGTTTGAAGGCATAATACTGTTTGGTCCTACGTTTACTAGAAACAAATCATTTAAGCTTCCGTGGTTTAAAAAATCAAAAATTTGGAGAATGCTAAAAATAAGACATTTACGCGTTACAAAAAAACAACACTCCCCAAAGACCGGGCAATATTTCTTCAGTTGAGAAAAGAATTTGACTTTCTCAACAAATTTTAGTATAGACAATATATATAATGAATACTGAATCCAATATACAAAGTAATTCCAAATCTTTCTGGGTATTCTTAAATTCAAAAAGAAAATGCTTATCTTTTCCTCAATGTTTGGAATATCAGAATCTTAAATCGAATGATATTCAGTCATCTTGTAACCTTTTTTGCTCAGTTCTTTCAAACGTCATATAACTGTGACATTATTCCAAATATTAATGCATTGTATTCTGATATTGTTCCTGTAATTGATTTTTCTTTACGATTGTTTTCAGAGCAGGAAATTTCAGAAAATTTAAATGAAATCGATGTTACAAAAAAATCTGGCTATGATATGATTCCCCCAATTCTTTTGTTAAATTGTTCCTCCTCACTTTGTAAGGTGCTGAGTTTGATTTTCAATAAATCCCTTGAAACTGGGACTTTCATTGATGAATGGAAGATATCTTTTATAGATCCTGTATTTAAGAGCGGTCTTAAGCACTAAGTGAAGAACTACAGACCAATTCCCAAACTGTCTGCCATACCCAAACTTTTTGTAAAAAATAATCACTCAAAGACTAAATTTGCAGTTAAGGAAATAATATGCGCCAAGCAACATGGTTTTGTAAAAGGAAGGTCGACTTGTACAAATCTAAGTCTGTTTGCAAATTTTTGTAGTGGTCATATGGAAGATGGTAGACAAGTTGATGTCCTTTACACTGATTTCGTTAAAGCGTTTGATCGAGTTCATCATGATCTTCTCTTGCAAAAGCTAAAAAAGTTAGGATTGAATGAAGTGTTCATTAAATGGTTGAGATCTTATTTATCTGACAGAAAACAAGCTGTTAAGATAGATAATTGCATCTCAAATCTTATAGAGGTTGTATCGGGTCTTCCACAAGGAAGTCATTTGGGACCATTACTTTTTATTATTTTTACTAATGATTTGCCTTCTATCTTGGAATATTGTAATTGTTTAATGTACGCTGACGATGTTAAACTTTTCTTAGCAACATCATCAATTTCAGATTGCTTATTAATGCAAATCGATATAAACAATTTTTTAAAGTGGTGTGAATATAATGATCTAGAACTAAATTATTCTAAATGTAAAATCTTTAGTGTAACTAGATCATACTCATTGTTTGATTTTGAATATAAATTCTATGACGATAGTCTTCTCCGAGTTAACTCAATTAATGATCTGGGTGTGCTTTTTGACTCAAAGCTTGACTTCAAATCTCAGATCGATTCCAAAGGTAATTCACTGCTGGGTTTTTTGAAACGAAACTCCAGCGATTTTAAGGATTCTTATACTTTGAAGACTTTATTTATGTCTATAGTTCTACCAGTTTTGGAATATTGTTGTGTCGTTTGGTCACCTTTTTATAATAATAATATATTGAGAATTGAAAGAATTAATAAAGATTCACTCTTTACGCCTTGCGAAAGGTTAATTGGGTAGGATCTTTACCCGATTATAAATCAAGGTGTTCTCTTATTGATTTAAAAACTCTTAAGTGTCGCAGACAAGTCCAATGTATTTAGTTTGTCAAAGACTTTTTTGATAATTGAATTCGTTCTAGTGAATTGCTTTCCTTAATGTCCTTTCATGTCCCGACACGCAACAGCGATGAATTATTTCATATTGCCCTTCATAGAACCAATTATGCGTTAAATGAACCAACAACGCGTTCTCTAAAATTATTTAACATGGTACATAGTGATATTGATCTTTGTATGAATAGAGATTATATTAAGAGAAAAGTTCTACAACTATGTAATTTATAAATATAAAAAATAATTTAATTTTCGTATTTCTCTTTGGTTATAATCCATTGATACTCATTGTAAATAATATGTATGTAAATAATTTGTAATCAGCAGATCCTTGATCAATTGATGAAAAAAAAAAAATAAATAAAGATGTCTCTTTGCTACTTTCAGGGACGCCTCCCAAATCCCACCGAAGTGTGGAGCCCTGGTGGGTATAAAATGAAAATTTATTGTGGTACAAAAATTTATAATGGATTCTTGATTGGTTTTTCTGACCAAGATATCACACAATTCTACTAGTTTTGATTGAGCGCCGACAAAATTTGTTGCGTTATCGCAATGGATGCCTCTTGGGAGACCTCGACGACCTATCATCCTTTTTAAAGCCGCTATAAAGGCATTAGATGTAAGCTCTGCTCCCAAATGAACTGCTTTCGACGCAAAACAAAAAAAACTGAAACATATGTTTTATGTGGAACTTTAACACGAATTTTATAATGGGTCTATATTGGTCCGCAGAAATCAACTCCACAGCAAATAAATGGACGAGAGGAAGTCAACCTTTCTGCAGCTAAATTTCCCATGACCTGCTCATACAATTTTGGACGATATCGAACACAATGCGGACATTTGCGAATTATCTGACGTGCCAGATCTCGAACTTCATTATCCAAAATGTTTGTCTTGTTAGTGCTACAAGAGTTTTCGGACCAGCATGCTTGTTTGACAAGTGCAGATGTCGAATGAAGTTTCTGGTAAAACTTGAAATTTTAGGAAGTAAGAGTGGATGCTTGCATTCTTCTCGGAGATCAGCGTGCTTCAAGCGCCCTCCTACTTTCAACAAAGGTCGACTAATTTGTTCTTGATTTTGTTTTAATTTTGTGCATCTCCTCGCCGAAATATTGTGTTTGTATCAAACTAACGATTGTGTGTAGTGCTTTCTCTAACTCATCAACGGATATATATTCACTACGTGCAAGTTTCGGGTTTCTTGTTTGGCTAATGAACCTTTCAACGTAAGCGAAAACGCTTACAGTTTTTGTATATGAACTTTTTCGATCTATTGCGTCAAGAAGATGATTTTGTCCAAATTTTTGACAGATTAAGACTGTTTTCTTCATCTCCAATGCAGATTCATCCAGAGGAGGAATTGGTCCTATGCCAGATGGCCAATTTTCATCGCCTCGAACTAGGAAGTCTGCACCGTTGAACCAAATCGAGTTATTCAGCTCCACTACGCTACACCCTCGAGAAACTATATCGGCTGGGATTTCGTGTTATGGGACATGTCTCCAAATGCCGTGCTTCGTTGTTTCCTGTATTTCTGCTACCCGATTTTCTACAAAAGTGTTGAGTTTCGATGAATGCGTTGCTAACCAGTGCAAAACAATTGCCGAATCCGTCCAAAGGTAAGTTTTAGTGTTGACAGTATCAGCAATCTTTTGAATCTTCATACAAAGTTTTGCCAAAAGATGAGCTGCGCAAAGCTCAAGGCTAGGAAGCTGCTTCTTTTTGGCAGAAGCAACTCTCGACTTGGCAACTAAAAGCTTTACGCCTACTGAACCATGAATATATGTTGTTCTTAGATATATGCAGCAACCATATGCCTTCATCGATGCATCCGCAAATCCATGCACTTGGTAGCTTATTTTGCATTCCATTAAGACGCATCGAGAAACTGAAAGATTTTGAAGTGAATACAAGTCTTTTATAAACTGATGCCATTCAATCTCGATGGATTCTGGAATGGCTGCATCCCAGTCTAGTTTCTCTATCCACTGCTTTTGCAGTATGATTGTAGCCAGTATAACAATGGGACTTACCAAGCCCATTGGGTCAAAGAAGAAGAAAGGGAAAGAATAGATCTCTTGGTGTATTTAGTGAAGCTCCGATTAGTCTTATAAGAGGAACTAAAAGTATCAGAACGGGGATTCCAAGTAATCCCTAAGGTGCTAGTAAGATTTGAGTCAGTCAGCTTTATCTCCTTTTCGTTAGCTTTCTCGATTAAAGATCAGTGATTGCTCTTCCACTTTGAGAGCTCAAAGCCTGCCGATTTCAGAATAGACACGAGTTGTTCGCGTTTTTTATTTAAGTCGTCTAAATTGTCTTCCCCGATCAACACGTCATCGACGTAAAAAACAGACTTAAGCACTGCTGCCCCAAGGCTTTAACGTTTTTGATTCTTTTCTGCTAAGTACTGTAGGCAACGAATTGCTAAAAATGGTGCACATGATGTACCATATGTGATGGTATTAAGTTTGTACATTTTTCCTCCATAGGATGTACTGAAGACTTCTTTGTGATGGGTGTACCAATACCAATAACGAAGTAAAATTATTAACAGCTCGTCTTGTATAGTAGTGCCGACCATTAAAATTGCATTTACAGAAATCTGCGACGCTGTACGACACGATGCGTTTAAAACAACGCGTAACTTCGGAGACATACTATCAGGTCGGATAACGCATTGATGGGGCAAGTAATAATAAGTCTTTTCTAAATCGGTATCTTTGACGAGAGACATATGGCCTAACAATTTATACTCTTTCAAAAAGTCAATGTATGAGTCTTAAATATTCATTTTTTAATAGTCCACGCGCAAGTGCTAGAAATCCTATAAATGCAATGTCATATGAGGCTCCAAGACAACTAGTATCCCTTTTAAATGCCAACTGAACCATAAGCCGACCACTTGGCAGAACTTCAATGGTATCCATTAAGTGCTTCTCACAGTTCTTCTGTTCCTTAGACCATTTGGATCGATGATCTTGAATTTCTTCGAATTCCCAAAACTTTTCAACATTTGATCCAGAGAGTCATCCATAATATTGACAAAGCATCGTTTTTCTTGTTTTGTTTTGCATATACCTGATACGATCAGCCTAACGAAGTTCTTTGCAACAATGGAAGATCATCACCTAATTTGAGTTGCCCTTCTTTCAACAACTCAAAAAATACATTAGCGCCTAACAACAAATCGATTCGAGAAGACTGGTTAAACGTTTCATCTGCTAGCTCTATATTACTGGGAAGATTCAATTCTGTAACGTTAAAAGTTTCTTCTGGTTGATATCCTGTTATGGCAGGTGTACCTAAAAATTCCAACGATAACTCAAAATAAGTGTACCGTTATCGAATGGTCGATTGAGTTTGGTATCTTATTTTTGTGTCTGTGATTCCAATTCCCAGGTTGTCAATGTTTCTTCTGAGTTTTTTTAAGACTGAGTAAATTTGCAAATTGTTCGTTGATAAAACTGACTTGAGAACCGGAATCAAGAAGATCCCTGCCAAACTGATAACTTCCTGATGAGTCCTTTATAAGAACCAACGCCATTGCCAAAATGACTTGGGTGTCACGAGTGTCTTTTCCCTATGCACAAAGTGCAGCAGCAGAAGTAGATGCCTCACCTTCAGTTCTAATGACGGTGTCTGTAGGTTGGGACCTATGCAAAAGTCTATGGTGTGGTTGTTTGCAACTTTTACATTTATACGGCGAGGGACATTTGGAAACGCTATGACATTTTTCCAAGCAATTTAACCAAAGCTTTAACCTGTTTACATTATAAAATCGATCCATTACAGAGAGCTTCAAAAAACTTGAACAATTTGTGACCAGATGATCCTTGTTTTTACAAAACGTACAAGATTGTTGATTAACAGCCAGTGAAGTTTGAGAACGTATGCTATGGTGAGAAGAAAATGGTTTTTGCTTGTTAGACCAATTGTGAACGTATTCCGATCGAAGCTGCTTACTATCCCTCGCTTCCAAATATTGACACCGTTTGTTAAGTACCGGTGCACAATCCTTCCACTCTGGTAACTTCTTATAATCAAACTGTTCATCATATTTGGACTGAGTTTCAGAGTCAACCTTAGACATGGCAATGTGTATAACGATTGCATTGCATATATTTTCAAACGACCCTATTGCAAGTAATGAAATAAACAACGCTGAAATGTTGTCGACTAGGGTTCGTAATGCAGCAACTGAGGAGCTTGGAACCTTTGGTAACTCAATAAGTTCTGTTATGTACTCTAAGAAGATGAGGCAGTTATTATCATAACGCTCTTTTAACCTATCAAGCACTTTGGTGTAATTCTCCTCTTTTACTCGAAAGGCCTTAACTGCACTGATGGCTTGATCAGTCAAACACGACAACAAGTAATTAAATTTTTCAATTTTTGTCAAGCTGCAATCATTTTCCACAAGATTATTAAACGAATTTATAAAATTCTTGTAATCCGAATACCTTCCACTAAACCTAGACAAATGTAGTTTAGGAAGATGGCTTATCGGATGTGAAACACCTAGAGTCACATCCGCTGCACTACTACTACGCCTATTAGTTCCCATGCTCGTAAGTATTTTAGTTTTCGCAGTGATATACACTTCTTCTATCTCACCAGTATCAGTCGAATCTAAGCCTTCTATCTTGGTCTGATACACTAGAATCTGTTTAAAAATGACTCTAAAATCCCTAGACGGCATTCAAGTTCCTTTGATGAGAACGTACTTGATTTGGATTCCACCAGATTTTTTATACGAGTTATGCTTCCTTTTGTACAAGTCCGTTGCTGCTTTAATTCCTAAATTTTAGGCTCAGCCATTTCTAAAACTAAACACAATCAACGATAGTATGAATGTCGTTACAGCAAAAGTCACAAAATTCCAATATATAGCTTTATTCGTAACACAAGAGGAAAAGCGTGTTTCAAAGAACAACAATAGAGCGAATGTAGCGAAATTACGAGAATAACTTCTAAATGCGGCAGCTATGATCCCTACAGATGATTTACAATTTTTTTTTTAACAATTGGAGATAATAGCTATATTGACTCCAAAAAGCAAAACGAAGAAGAAGCCTATTGATTACAATCACCCATCCAATTATTTGTCAAAACGATAAAAAAGATTCCAACCAAAAAGCTTTATTTCTGTGCATTGATCATGCCGCAAAATCTCCCGCGGCGACGACGACGATGACTAACTTGTTTGTTGTGGGCGAAATGCAGATCAATGCAATGAAATCAAGTGTTTATCTCCTGAACTGATTGTTTGTTACAAATGTTGGTTAGTTTCAAATCGAAAGCTTCGAGCGAACGAAAGGCGAAAACTACGAACTTAATCCAAAAGTGGGTGTGTGCGTTACGTGCGAAAATGTTTTTAAATTCAAATTGATGCGAAAGCTTTAGTTAGTTGTGTGAGTGTACACTGGGCGAAAAGTGGATACTTTTTATCATCTATTGTGGATTTAAAAAAATTGTTTAAAGTGAAAGGACCAACTTGAATATGCGGGTGCGTAGGTGATTACGATGATTAAAACGAAATGTATTTTGATGTTTTTAAATTGAATAAACGAAATATGTTGTTCATAATTATGTATATGATTTTATATATATAATATAGTTTTATATTCAATTTCTACACAATATCCAGGTCTTAATTATGTCGAAGGTGCGTTTTTGTTTGAGGTGAGCCAAAATACTTTATTTTTAATTTGATTTACCGGCGGCTTTTTTCAAATCACATTTGAATAATATTTAGACTTTTTTATTCGAACGTACCTGGGTGGATGATGTTATACTTATCTTCGACTTAGTTTTTAATGAATAGCATTCCTCCTGTATATTTTTCCGAATTTCCTTGGCTTATGGCACTTCAGCACACTATATGCATTCGCAAAACCGAAACCGCGGAGCGCGGCGGGAATAGTTTTTTTTGTAATGTTAATGTTAATGTCTTAGTTTTTTTTTTTAATGCACTGATAATGAAAATGAGCAAAAACAAGGGTTTTTAATTAGTTTGTGGATTTTTGCTTTAACCGAGTTGGGCGCCAAAATGAACGGTCCGAATCCTGACCTTCAACCTGGGATCTCTTATGAATCCTTTGTATGAAGGTAAGAAACGATCCTGCTTGCTGCGTGAGTCGATGGTAACATTTTTTTTATATTCCAAGGAAGGTTTTCAATTAAAACCACGACAAAACTTTTAGAGAATGACGACTAAATTCTTATAAATTCAAAACTAGAAATTCACTCATTAGCGAACGACGAATAAAAAGACAAGAGTTTCCTCTAAGGGTAGGCTATACAATTCCTCTCTTTTATTGTTGAACATGGTATTTATAAGTTTTTACTTCGTTAAGTTTAAAGCGAATTCATTATTATACAAAATATGGCGAATGGCGCGAAATTTAAATTTATTACTTAAAATATCATGATTGGTATAAACCAAGCGCCAATTTTATATTCAAAAATAATTTATGCGATATTTATAAAAAATATAGAACAGTATAAAAATATATCATTGATTATGATCCAACATTCCGCCTCCTTTGAAAGGACTCCCTTTCAAGAAGTTATCGCTGCCAGTTTGTGGATGGGACGTGTGAACTCTCATCTTTGCGTTCTAACATTGGAAACGCTGACCCTACCATCTGGGCCTTCAAAGATTTGTGTGACTCTTCCCGTGGGCCATTTTTGGGGTGGTAAATTGTCCTATTAGGCTTAGGTGATGTCCACTTTGCACGACCTTGGAGTTCTTGTATATACTCTTTTGACCATCTATTCCAGAAATGGGTTTTGACAGCGTTGATACGCCACCATCGTTGCAAATAACTAATTTCGGGAACCGACAATGCTGGCTCAGGAATCGCCTTCAGCGAAGATCCAATTAACAGATGGGGGTGGCCGCGGCGCGATAGTTGTGTGCTCGCCTGTCAACCTCCTCGTGGTTGCAGTTTCGATTCCTGCCGTTGTCTATGTCTTCTTATATTCCATTAAAAACCAATTCTCAAGAAATTTTCATAAAATAAGTTGCTGCTTTGCTCATTACATGCTGCTTACGCATAACACTAACAACATGTGATTGAGTAAACTAGCATACCCATAAAATATGACAACGAAATAAATAAAATAATGCGAATTATAAGGGACATGAATAAATAAGACACGGTAATTCTCTCCGCATTAGTTCAGCCGCCATCCCTGGAGATAAATCTGAGACAACAACCAGCTCTAGTCTCAGAACATCGCCACACATCTTTGCTATCCTTTCTCTTCTTCCACCGGATGCCCGCGCTGTGTTCAGAAAAAACATAAAGGGTATTCTTAATCCCTTAAGCGCGTGCAAAGTTAAACAAAAAAAAGATGTGCGGGTGTGAGAGATTCGAATTCGTTTAGGACCTGTTGACATCGGTGTGATTGGTCTCGAATTCATTATGGCCTCGATTTCCACCAGTACAGCTCCTCAAACGTTAGCTTAGCACTTCCTAAACTTCGGTAAAGATGGCCCTTTGCTACTTTTCACGGCCGCCTCCCAAATCCCGCCGAAGTGTGGAGCCCTGGTGGGTATAAAATAAAAATTTATTGTGGCATTAGTAAAAAAAATTATAATGGATTCTTGATTGGTTTTTCTGAACTGATGTCACGCAATTCTAATAGTTTTGATTGAGCACCGACAAAATTTGTTGCGTTATCGCAATGGATGTCTCTCGACGACCCATCATCCTTTTTAAAGCCGCTATAAAGTCATTAGCTGAAAGCTCTGACACTGCTTCCAAATGAACTGCTTTCGACGCAAAACAAACAAAAACTGCAACATGTTTTGTATTGTCCGCAGAAATCAACTCCACAGCAAATAAATGGACGAGATGGAGTCCCATGGAGTTCCCATGACCTGCTCATACAATTTTAGACGATATCGGACACAATGCGGTCATTTGCAAATTATCTGACGTGCCAGATCGCGAACATTTATTATCCAAAATTTTTGTCTTGTTAGTGCTGCAAGAGTTTTCGGACCAGCATGCTTGTTTGACAAGTGCAGATGTCGAATGAAGTTTCTGGTAAAACTTGAATTTTTAGGAAGTAAAAGTGGGTGCTTGCATTCTTCTGGGAGATCAACGTGCTTAGCGCCCTCCTACTTTCAACAAAGGTCGACTATTTTGTTCTTGAAGAAAAGGACTCAACCATTTTATAGACCCTTTAATTCATGATTTTGTTTTTATTTTTTGCATCTCCTCTGCGAAATATTTTGTTTGTATTAAACTAACGATTGTGTGTAGTGCTTTATCTAACTCGTCAACGGATATATATTCACTACGTGCAAGTTTCGGGTTTCTTGTTTGGCTAATGAAACATTAAACGTAAGCGAAAACGCTTACAGTTTTTGTATATGAACTTTTTCGATCTATTGCGTCAAGAAGATGATTTTGTCCAAATTTTTGACAGATTAAGACTGTTTTCTTCATCTCCAATGCAGATTCATCCAGAGGAGGAATTGGTCCTATGCCAGATGGCCAATTTTCATCGCCTCGAACTAGGAAGTCTGCACCGTTGAACCAAATCGAGTTATTCAGCTCCACTACGCTACACCCTCGAGAAACTATATCGGCTGGGATTTCGTGTTATGGGACATGTCTCCAAATGGCGTGCTTCGTTGTTTCCTGTATTTCTGCTTCCCGATTTCCTAGAAAAATGTTGAGTTTCCATGAATGCGTTGCTAACCAGTGCAAAAAATTTGGCGAATCCGTCCAAAGGTAAGTTTAGTGTTGACAGTATCAGCAATCCTTTGAATCTTCATACAAAGTTTTTCCAAAAGATGAGCTGCGCAAAGCTCAAGGCGAGGAAGCTGCTTCTCTTTGGCAGGAGCAACTCTCGACTTGGCAACTAAAAAGCTTTACGCCTACTGAACCATGAATATCTGTTGTTGTTAAATATATGCAGCAACCATATGCCTTCATCGATGCATCCGCAAATCCATGCACATGGTAGCTTATTTTGCCTTCCATTAAGGCCTATAGAGAAACAGAATGATTTTGAAGTGAATGCAAGTCTTTTATAAATTGAAACCATTCAATCTCAATGGATTCTGGAATGGCTGCATCCCAGTCTAGTTTCTCTATCCACAGCTTTTGCAGTATGATTTTAGCTCGTATACCAATGGGACATAGCAAGCCCATTGCGGCAAAGAGTGAAGAAGAAAGGGAAAGAATTGATCTCTTGGTGTATTTAGTGAAGCTGCGATTAGGCTTATAAGAGAAACTAAAAGTATCAGAACGGGGATTCCAAGTAATCCCTAAGGTGCTAGTAAGATTTGAGTCAGTCAGCTGGAAGTCTAAATTGTTCGCCCCGGTGAACATGTCATCGACGTAAATGCTTAAACGTTCTAAACGCTAGAAATCTTAGAAATGCAATGTCATATGAGGCTCCAAGACAACTAGTATCCCTTTTAAATGGCAACTGAACCATAAGCCGACCACTTGGCAGAACTTCAATGGTATCCATTAAGTGCTTCTCACAGTTCTTCTGTTCCTTAGACCATTTGGATTGACGATCAGCCTAACGAAGTTCTTTGCAACAATGGAAGATCATCTCCTAATTTGAGTTGCCCTTCTTTCAACAAGTCAAAAAATACATTATCGCCTAACAACAAATCGATTCGAGAAGACTGGTTAAACGTTTCATCTGCTAGCTCTATATTACTGGGAAGATTCGATTCTGTAACGTTAAAAGTTTCTTCTGGTTGATATCCTGTTATGGCAGGTGTAACTAAAAATTCCAACGATAACTCAAAATTAGTGTACCGTGATCGAATGGTCGATTGAGTTTGGTATCTTATTTTTGTGTCTGTGATTCCAATTCCCACGATGTCAATGTTTCTTCTGAGTTTTTTTAAGACCGAGTAAATTTGCAAATTGTTCGTTGATAAAACTGACTTGAGAACCGGAATCAAGAAGATCCCTGCCAAACTGATAACTTCCTGATGAGTCCTTTATAAGAACCAACGCCGTTGCCAAAATGACTTGGGTGTCACGAGTGTCTTTTACCAATGCACAAAGTGCAGCAGCAGAAGTAGATGCCTCACCTTCAGTTCTAATGACGGTGTCTGTAGGTTGGGACCTATGCAAAAGGCAATGGTATGGTTGTTTGCAACTTTTACATTTATACGGCGAGGGACTTTTGGAAACGCTATGACATTTTTCCAAGCTATTTAACCAAAGCTTTAACCTCTTTACATTATAAAATCGATCCATTACAGAGAGCTTCAAAAAACTTGAACAATTTGTGACCAGATGATCCTTGTTTTTACAAAACGTACAAGATTGTTGATTAACAGCCAGTGAAGTTTGAGAACGTATGCTATGGTGAGAAGAAAATGGTTTTTGCTTGTTAGACCAATTGTGAACGTATTCCGATCGAAGCTGCTTACTATCCCTCGCTTCCAAATATTGACACCGTTTGTTAAGTACCGGTGCACAATCCTTCCACTCTGGTAACTTCTTATAATCAAACTGTTCATCATATTTGGACTGAGTTTCAGAGTCAACCTTAGACATGGCAATGTGTATAACGATTGCATTGCATATATTTTCAAACGACCCTATTGCAAGTAATGAAATAAACAACGCTGAAATGTTGTCGACTAGGGTTCGTAATGCAGCAACTGAGGAGCTTGGAACCTTTGGTAACTCAATAAGTTCTGTTATGTACTCTAAGAAGATGAGGCAGTCATTATCATAACGCTCTTTTAACCTATCAAGCACTTTGGTGTAATTCTCCTCTTTTACTTGAAAGGCCTTAACTGTACTGAGGGCTTGATCAGTCAAACACGACAACAAGTAATTAAATTTTTCAATTTTTGTCAAGCTGCAATCATTTTCCACAAGATTATTAAACGAATTTATAAAATTCTTGTAATCCGAATACCTTCCACTAAACCTAGACAAATGTAGTTTAGGAAGATGGCTTATCGGATGTGAAACACCTAGAGTCACATCCGCTGCACTACTACTACGCCTATTAGTTCCCATGCTCGTAAGTATTTTAGTTTTCGCAGTGATATACACTTCTTCTATCTCACCAGTATCAGTCGAACCGAAGCCTTCTATCTTGGTCTGATACACTAGAATCTGTTTAAAAATGACTCTAAAATCCCTAGACGGCATTCAAGTTCCTTTGATGAGAACGTACTTGATTTGGATTCCACCAGATTTTTTATACGAGTTATGCTTCCTTTTGTACAAGTCCGTTGCTGCTTTAATTCCTAAATCTTAGGCTCAGCCATTTCTAAAACTAAACACAATCAACGATAGTATGAATGTCGTTACAGCAAAAGTCACAAAATTCCAATATATAGCTTTATTCGTAACACAAGAGGAAAAGCGTGTTTCAAAGAACAACAATAGAGCGAATGTAGCGAAATTACGAGAATAACTTCTAAATGCGGCAGCTATGATCCCTACAGATGGTTTACAATTTTTTTTTAACAATTGGAGATAAAAGCTATATTGACTCCAAAAAGCAAAATGAAGAAGAAGCCAATTGATTACAATCACCCATCCAATTATTTGTCAAAACGATAAAAAAGATTCCAACCAAAAAGCTTTATTTCAGTGCATTGATCATGCCGCAAAATCTCCCGCGGCGACGACGACGATGACTAACTTGTTTGTTGTGGGCGAAATGTAGATCAATGCAATGAAATCAATTGTTTATCTCCTGAACTGATTGTTTGTTACCAATGTTGGTTAGTTTCAAATCGAAAGCTTCGAGCGAACGAAAGGCGAAAACGACGAACTTAATCCAAAAGTGGGTGTGTGCGTTACGTGCGAAAATGTTTTTAAATTCAAATTGATGCGAAAGCTTTAGTTAGTTGTGTGAGTGTAGACTGGGCGAAAAGTGGATACTTTTTATCATCTATTGTGGATTTAAAAAAATTGTTTAAAGTGAAAGGACCAACTTGAATATGCGGGTGCGTAGGTGATTACGATGATTAAAACGAAATGTATTTTGATGTTTTTAAATTGAATAAACGAAATATGTTGTTCATAATTATGTATATGATTTTATATATATAATATAGTTTTATATTCAATTTCTACACAATATCCAGTTCTTAATTATGTCGAAGGTGCGTTTTTGTTTGAGGTGAGCCAAAATACTTTATTTTTAATTTGATTTACCGGCGGCTTTTTTCAAATCACATTTGAATAATATTTAGACTTTTTTATTCGAACGTACCTGGGTGGATGATGTTATACTTATCTTCGACTTAGTTTTTAATGAATAGCATTCCTCCTGTATATTTTTCCGAATTTCCTTGGCTTATGGCACTTCAGCACACTATATGCATTCGCAAAACCGAAACCGCGGAGCGCGGCGGGAATAGTTTTTTTTGTAATGTTAATGTTAATGTCTTAGTTTTTTTTTTTTAATGCACTGATAATGAAAATGAGCAAAAACAAGGGTTTTTAATTAGTTTGTGGATTTTTGCTTTAACCGAGTTGGGCGCCAAAATGAACGGTCCGAATCCTGACCTTCAACCTGGGATCTCTTATGAATCCTTTGTATGAAGGTAAGAAACGATCCTGCTTGCTGCGTGAGTCGATGCTTACATTTTTTTTATATTCCAAGGAAGGTTTTCAATTAAAACCACGACAAAACTTTTAGAGAATGACGACTAAATTCTTATAAATTCAAAACTAGAAATTCACTCATTAGCGAACGACGAATAAAAAGACAAGAGTTTCCTCTAAGGGTAGGCTATACAATTCCTCTCTTTTATTGTTGAACATGGTATTTATAAGTTTTTACTTCGTTAAGTTTAAAGCGAATTCATTATTATACAAAATATGGCGAATGGCGCGAAATTTAAATTTATTACTTAAAATATCATGATTGGTATAAACCAAGCGCCAATTTTATATTCAAAAATAATTTATGCGATATTTATAAAAAATATAGAACAGTATAAAAATATATCATTGATTATGATCCAACATTCCGCCTCCTTTGAAAGGACTCCCTTTCAAGAAGTTATCGCTGCCAGTTTGTGGATGGGACGTGTGAACTCTCATCTTTGCGTTCTAACATTGGAAACGCTGACCCTACCATCTGGGCCTTCAAAGATTTGTGTGACTCTTCCCGTGGGCCATTTTTGGGGTGGTAAATTGTCCTATTAGGCTTAGGTGATGTCCACTTTGCACGACCTTGGAGTTCTTGTATATACTCTTTTGACCATCTATTCCAGAAATGGGTTTTGACAGCGTTGATACGCCACCATCGTTGCAAATAACTAATTTCGGGAACCGACAATGCTGGCTCAGGAATCGCCTTCAGCGAAGATCCAATTAACAGATGGGGGTGGCCGCGGCGCGATAGTTGTGTGCTCGCCTGTCAACCTCCTCGTGGTTGCAGTTTCGATTCCTGCCGTTGTCTATGTCTTCTTATATTCCATTAAAAACCAATTCTCAAGAAATTTTCATAAAATAAGTTGCTGCTTTGCTCATTACATGCTGCTTACGCATAACACTAACAACATGTGATTGAGTAAACTAGCATACCCATAAAATATGACAACGAAATAAATAAAATAATGCGAATTATAAGGGACATGAATAAATAAGACACGGTAATTCTCTCCGCATTAGTTCAGCCGCCATCCCTGGAGATAAATCTGAGACAACAACCAGCTCTAGTCTCAGAACATCGCCACACATCTTTGCTATCCTTTCTCTTCTTCCACCGGATGCCCGCGCTGTGTTCAGAAAAAACATAAAGGGTATTCTTAATCCCTTAAGCGCGTGCAAAGTTAAACAAAAAAAAAGATGTGCGGGTGTGAGAGATTCGAATTCGTTTAGGACCTGTTGACATCGGTGTGATTGGTCTCGAATTCATTATGGCCTCGATTTCCACCAGTACAGCTCCTCAAACGTTAGCTTAGCACTTCCTAAACTTCGGTAAAGATGGCCCTTTGCTACTTTTCACGGCCGCCTCCCAAATCCCGCCGAAGTGTGGAGCCCTGGTGGGTATAAAATAAAAATTTATTGTGGCATTAGTAAAAAAAATTATAATGGATTCTTGATTGGTTTTTCTGAACTGATGTCACGCAATTCTAATAGTTTTGATTGAGCACCGACAAAATTTGTTGCGTTATCGCAATGGATGTCTCTCGACGACCCATCATCCTTTTTAAAGCCGCTATAAAGTCATTAGCTGAAAGCTCTGACACTGCTTCCAAATGAACTGCTTTCGACGCAAAACAAACAAAAACTGCAACATGTTTTGTATTGTCCGCAGAAATCAACTCCACAGCAAATAAATGGACGAGATGGAGTCCCATGGAGTTCCCATGACCTGCTCATACAATTTTAGACGATATCGGACACAATGCGGTCATTTGCAAATTATCTGACGTGCCAGATCGCGAACATTTATTATCCAAAATTTTTGTCTTGTTAGTGCTGCAAGAGTTTTCGGACCAGCATGCTTGTTTGACAAGTGCAGATGTCGAATGAAGTTTCTGGTAAAACTTGAATTTTTAGGAAGTAAAAGTGGGTGCTTGCATTCTTCTGGGAGATCAACGTGCTTAGCGCCCTCCTACTTTCAACAAAGGTCGACTATTTTGTTCTTGAAGAAAAGGACTCAACCATTTTATAGACCCTTTAATTCATGATTTTGTTTTTATTTTTTGCATCTCCTCTGCGAAATATTTTGTTTGTATTAAACTAACGATTGTGTGTAGTGCTTTATCTAACTCGTCAACGGATATATATTCACTACGTGCAAGTTTCGGGTTTCTTGTTTGGCTAATGAAACATTAAACGTAAGCGAAAACGCTTACAGTTTTTGTATATGAACTTTTTCGATCTATTGCGTCAAGAAGATGATTTTGTCCAAATTTTTGACAGATTAAGACTGTTTTCTTCATCTCCAATGCAGATTCATCCAGAGGAGGAATTGGTCCTATGCCAGATGGCCAATTTTCATCGCCTCGAACTAGGAAGTCTGCACCGTTGAACCAAATCGAGTTATTCAGCTCCACTACGCTACACCCTCGAGAAACTATATCGGCTGGGATTTCGTGTTATGGGACATGTCTCCAAATGGCGTGCTTCGTTGTTTCCTGTATTTCTGCTTCCCGATTTCCTAGAAAAATGTTGAGTTTCCATGAATGCGTTGCTAACCAGTGCAAAAAATTTGGCGAATCCGTCCAAAGGTAAGTTTAGTGTTGACAGTATCAGCAATCCTTTGAATCTTCATACAAAGTTTTTCCAAAAGATGAGCTGCGCAAAGCTCAAGGCGAGGAAGCTGCTTCTCTTTGGCAGGAGCAACTCTCGACTTGGCAACTAAAAAGCTTTACGCCTACTGAACCATGAATATCTGTTGTTGTTAAATATATGCAGCAACCATATGCCTTCATCGATGCATCCGCAAATCCATGCACATGGTAGCTTATTTTGCCTTCCATTAAGGCCTATAGAGAAACAGAATGATTTTGAAGTGAATGCAAGTCTTTTATAAATTGAAACCATTCAATCTCAATGGATTCTGGAATGGCTGCATCCCAGTCTAGTTTCTCTATCCACAGCTTTTGCAGTATGATTTTAGCTCGTATACCAATGGGACATAGCAAGCCCATTGCGGCAAAGAGTGAAGAAGAAAGGGAAAGAATTGATCTCTTGGTGTATTTAGTGAAGCTGCGATTAGGCTTATAAGAGAAACTAAAAGTATCAGAACGGGGATTCCAAGTAATCCCTAAGGTGCTAGTAAGATTTGAGTCAGTCAGCTGGCCGTCTAAATTGTTCGCCCCGGTGAACATGTCATCGACGTAAATGCTTAAACGTTCTAAACGCTAGAAATCTTAGAAATGCAATGTCATATGAGGCTCCAAGACAACTAGTATCCCTTTTAAATGGCAACTGAACCATAAGCCGACCACTTGGCAGAACTTCAATGGTATCCATTAAGTGCTTCTCACAGTTCTTCTGTTCCTTAGACCATTTGGATTGACGATCAGCCTAACGAAGTTCTTTGCAACAATGGAAGATCATCTCCTAATTTGAGTTGCCCTTCTTTCAACAAGTCAAAAAATACATTATCGCCTAACAACAAATCGATTCGAGAAGACTGGTTAAACGTTTCATCTGCTAGCTCTATATTACTGGGAAGATTCGATTCTGTAACGTTAAAAGTTTCTTCTGGTTGATATCCTGTTATGGCAGGTGTAACTAAAAATTCCAACGATAACTCAAAATTAGTGTACCGTGATCGAATGGTCGATTGAGTTTGGTATCTTATTTTTGTGTCTGTGATTCCAATTCCCACGATGTCAATGTTTCTTCTGAGTTTTTTTAAGACCGAGTAAATTTGCAAATTGTTCGTTGATAAAACTGACTTGAGAACCGGAATCAAGAAGATCCCTGCCAAACTGATAACTTCCTGATGAGTCCTTTATAAGAACCAACGCCGTTGCCAAAATGACTTGGGTGTCACGAGTGTCTTTTACCAATGCACAAAGTGCAGCAGCAGAAGTAGATGCCTCACCTTCAGTTCTAATGACGGTGTCTGTAGGTTGGGACCTATGCAAAAGGCAATGGTATGGTTGTTTGCAACTTTTACATTTATACGGCGAGGGACTTTTGGAAACGCTATGACATTTTTCCAAGCTATTTAACCAAAGCTTTAACCTCTTTACATTATAAAATCGATCCATTACAGAGAGCTTCAAAAAACTTGAACAATTTGTGACCAGATGATCCTTGTTTTTACAAAACGTACAAGATTGTTGATTAACAGCCAGTGAAGTTTGAGAACGTATGCTATGGTGAGAAGAAAATGGTTTTTGCTTGTTAGACCAATTGTGAACGTATTCCGATCGAAGCTGCTTACTATCCCTCGCTTCCAAATATTGACACCGTTTGTTAAGTACCGGTGCACAATCCTTCCACTCTGGTAACTTCTTATAATCAAACTGTTCATCATATTTGGACTGAGTTTCAGAGTCAACCTTAGACATGGCAATGTGTATAACGATTGCATTGCATATATTTTCAAACGACCCTATTGCAAGTAATGAAATAAACAACGCTAAAATGTTGTCGACTAGGGTTCGTAATGCAGCAACTGAGGAGCTTGGAACCTTTGGTAACTCAATAAGTTCTGTTATGTACTCTAAGAAGATGAGGCAGTCATTATCATAACGCTCTTTTAACCTATCAAGCACTTTGGTGTAATTCTCCTCTTTTACTTGAAAGGCCTTAACTGTACTGAGGGCTTGATCAGTCAAACACGACAACAAGTAATTAAATTTTTCAATTTTTGTCAAGCTGCAATCATTTTCCACAAGATTATTAAACGAATTTATAAAATTCTTGTAATCCGAATACCTTCCACTAAACCTAGACAAATGTAGTTTAGGAAGATGGCTTATCGGATGTGAAACACCTAGAGTCACATCCGCTGCACTACTACTACGCCTATTAGTTCCCATGCTCGTAAGTATTTTAGTTTTCGCAGTGATATACACTTCTTCTATCTCACCAGTATCAGTCGAATCTAAGCCTTCTATCTTGGTCTGATACACTAGAATCTGTTTAAAAATGACTCTAAAATCCCTAGACGGCATTCAAGTTCCTTTGATGAGAACGTACTTGATTTGGATTCCACCAGATTTTTTATACGAGTTATGCTTCCTTTTGTACAAGTCCGTTGCTGCTTTAATTCCTAAATCTTAGGCTCAGCCATTTCTAAAACTAAACACAATCAACGATAGTATGAATGTCGTTACAGCAAAAGTCACAAAATTCCAATATATAGCTTTATTCGTAACACAAGAGGAAAAGCGTGTTTCAAAGAACAACAATAGAGCGAATGTAGCGAAATTACGAGAATAACTTCTAAATGCGGCAGCTATGATCCCTACAGATGGTTTACAATTTTTTTTTAACAATTGGAGATAAAAGCTATATTGACTCCAAAAAGCAAAACGAAGAAGAAGCCAATTGATTACAATCACCCATCCAATTATTTGTCAAAACGATAAAAAAGATTCCAACCAAAAAGCTTTATTTCAGTGCATTGATCATGCCGCAAAATCTCCCGCGGCGACGACGACGATGACTAACTTGTTTGTTGTGGGCGAAATGTAGATCAATGCAATGAAATCAATTGTTTATCTCCTGAACTGATTGTTTGTTACCAATGTTGGTTAGTTTCAAATCGAAAGCTTCGAGCGAACGAAAGGCGAAAACGACGAACTTAATCCAAAAGTGGGTGTGTGCGTTACGTGCGAAAATGTTTTTAAATTCAAATTGATGCGAAAGCTTTAGTTAGTTGTGTGAGTGTAGACTGGGCGAAAAGTGGATACTTTTTATCATCTATTGTGGATTTAAAAAAATTGTTTAAAGTGAAAGGACCAACTTGAATATGCGGGTGCGTAGGTGATTACGATGATTAAAACGAAATGTATTTTGATGTTTTTAAATTGAATAAACGAAATATGTTGTTCATAATTATGTATATGATTTTATATATATAATATAGTTTTATATTCAATTTCTACACAATATCCAGTTCTTAATTATGTCGAAGGTGCGTTTTTGTTTGAGGTGAGCCAAAATACTTTATTTTTAATTTGATTTACCGGCGGCTTTTTTCAAATCACATTTGAATAATATTTAGACTTTTTTATTCGAACGTACCTGGGTGGATGATGTTATACTTATCTTCGACTTAGTTTTTAATGAATAGCATTCCTCCTGTATATTTTTCCGAATTTCCTTGGCTTATGGCACTTCAGCACACTATATGCATTCGCAAAACCGAAACCGCGGAGCGCGGCGGGAATAGTTTTTTTTGTAATGTTAATGTTAATGTCTTAGTTTTTTTTTTTTAATGCACTGATAATGAAAATGAGCAAAAACAAGGGTTTTTAATTAGTTTGTGGATTTTTGCTTTAACCGAGTTGGGCGCCAAAATGAACGGTCCGAATCCTGACCTTCAACCTGGGATCTCTTATGAATCCTTTGTATGAAGGTAAGAAACGATCCTGCTTGCTGCGTGAGTCGATGCTTACATTTTTTTTATATTCCAAGGAAGGTTTTCAATTAAAACCACGACAAAACTTTTAGAGAATGACGACTAAATTCTTATAAATTCAAAACTAGAAATTCACTCATTAGCGAACGACGAATAAAAAGACAAGAGTTTCCTCTAAGGGTAGGCTATACAATTCCTCTCTTTTATTGTTGAACATGGTATTTATAAGTTTTTACTTCGTTAAGTTTAAAGCGAATTCATTATTATACAAAATATGGCGAATGGCGCGAAATTTAAATTTATTACTTAAAATATCATGATTGGTATAAACCAAGCGCCAATTTTATATTCAAAAATAATTTATGCGATATTTATAAAAAATATAGAACAGTATAAAAATATATCATTGATTATGGTCCAACATTCCGCCTCCTTTGAAAGGACTCCCTTTCAATAAGTTATCGCTGCCAGTTTGTGGATGGGACGTGTGAACTCTCATCTTTGCGTTCTAACATTGGCAACGCTGACCCTACCATCTGGGCCTTCAAAGATTTGTGTGACTCTTCCCGTGGGCCATTTTTGGGGTGGTAAATTGTCCTATTAGGCTTAGGTGATGTCCACTTTGCACGACCTTGGAGTTCTTGTATATACTCTTTTGACCATCTATTCCAGAAATGGGTTTTGACAGCGTTGATACGCCACCATCGTTGCAAATAACTAATTTCGGGAACCGACAATGCTGGCTCAGGAATCGCCTTCAGCGAAGATCCAATTAACAGATGGGGGTGGCCGCGGCGCGATAGTTGTGTGCTCGCCTGTCAACCTCCTCGTGGTTGCAGGTTCGATTCCTGCCGTTGTCTATGTCTTCTTATATTCCATTAAAAACCAATTCTCAAGAAATTTTCATAAAATAAGTTGCTGCTTTGCTCATTACATGCTGCTTACGCATAACACTAACAACATGTGATTGAGTAAACTAGCATACCCATAAAATATGACAACGAAATAAATAAAATAATGCGAATTATAAGGGACATGAATAAATAAGACACGGTAATTCTCTCCGCATTAGTTCAGCCGCCATCCCTGGAGATAAATCTGAGACAACAACCAGCTCTAGTCTCAGAACATCGCCACACATCTTTGCTATCCTTTCTCTTCTTCCACCGGATGCCCGCGCTGTGTTCAGAAAAAACATAAAGGGTATTCTTAATCCCTTAAGCGCGTGCAAAGTTAAAAAAAAAAAGATGTGCGGGTGTGAGAGATTCGAATTCGTTTAGGACCTGTTGACATCGGTGTGATTGGTCTCGAATTCATTATGGCCTCGATTTCCACCAGTACAGCTCCTCAAACGTTAGCTTAGCACTTCCTAAACTTCGGTAAAGATGGCCCTTTGCTACTTTTCACGGCCGCCTCCCAAATCCCGCCGAAGTGTGGAGCCCTGGTGGGTATAAAATAAAAATTTATTGTGGCATTAGTAAAAAAAATTATAATGGATTCTTGATTGGTTTTTCTGAACTGATGTCACGCAATTCTAATAGTTTTGATTGAGCACCGACAAAATTTGTTGCGTTATCGCAATGGATGTCTCTCGACGACCCATCATCCTTTTTAAAGCCGCTATAAAGTCATTAGCTGAAAGCTCTGACACTGCTTCCAACTGAACTGCTTTCGACGCAAAACAAACAAAAACTGCAACATGTTTTGTATGGAACTTTACCACGAATTTTATAATCGGTGTATATTGGTCCGCAGAAATCAACTTCACAGCAAATAAATGGACGAGATGGAGTCCCATGGAGTTCCCATGACCTGCTCATACAATTTTAGACGATATCGGACACAATGCGGTCATTTGCAAATTATCTGACGTTTTAGATCGCGAACATTTATTATCCAAAATTTTTGTCTTGTTAGTGCTGCAAGAGTTTTCGGACCAGCATGCTTGTTTGACAAGTGCAGATGTCGAATGAAGTTTCTGGTAAAACTTGAATTTTTAGGAAGTAAAAGTGGGTGCTTGCATTCTTCTGGGAGATCAGCGTGCTTAGCGCCCTCCTACTTTCAACAAAGGTCGACTATTTTGTTCTTGAAGAAAAGGACTCAACCATTTTATAGACCCTTTAATTCATGATTTTGTTTTTATTTTTTGCATCTCCTCTGCGAAATATTTTGTTTGTATTAAACTAACGATTGTGTGTAGTGCTTTATCTAACTCGTCAACGGATATATATTCACTACGTGCAAGTTTCGGGTTTCTTGTTTGGCTAATGAACCTTTCAACGTAAGCGAAAACGCTTACAGTTTTTGTATATGAACTTTTTCGATCTATTGCGTCAAAAAGATGATTTTGTCCAAATTTTTGACAGATTAAGACTGTTTTCTTCATCTCTAATGCAGATTCATCCAGAGGAGGAATTGGTCCTATGCCAGATGGCCAATTTTCATCGCCTCGAACTAGGAAGTCTGCACCGTTGAACCAAATCGAGTTATTCAGCTCCACTACGCTACACCCTCGAGAAACTATATCGGCTGGGATTTCGTGTTATGGGACATGTCTCCAAATGGCGTGCTTGGTTGTTTCCTGTATTTCTGCTTCCCGATTTCCTAGAAAAATGTTGAGTTTCCATGAATGCGTTGCTAACCAGTGCAAAAAAATTGCCGAATCCGTCCAAAGGTAAGCTTAGTGTTGACAGTATGAGCAATCCTTTGAATCTTCATACAAAGTTTTTCCAAAAGATGAGCTGCGCAAAGCTCAAGGCGAGGAAGCTGCTTCTCTTTGGCAGGAGCAACTCTCGACTTGGCAACTAAAAGTTTTACGCCTACTGAACCATGAATATCTGTTGTTCTTAAATATATGCAGCAACCATATGCCTTCATCGATGCATCCGCAAATCCATGCACATGGTAGCTTATTTTGCCTTCCATTAAGACCTATAGAGAAACAGAAAGATTTTGAAGTGAATGCAAGTCTTTTATAAATTGAAACCATTCAATCTCAATGGATTCTGGAATGGCTGCATCCCAGTCTAGTTTCTCTATCCACAGCTTTTGCAGTATGATTTTAGCTCGTATACCAATGGGACTTAGCAAGCCCATTGCGGCAAAGAGTGAAGAAGAAAGGGAAAGAATTGATCTCTTGGTGTATTTAGTGAAGCTGCGATTAGGCTTATAAGAGAAACTAAAAGTATCAGAACGGGGATTCCAAGTAATCCCTAAGGTGCTAGTAAGATTTGAGTCAGTCAGCTGGCCGTCTAAATTGTCTGCCCCGGTGAACCTGTCATCGACGTAAAGGCTTAAACGTTCTAAACGCTAGAAATCTTATAAATGCAATGTCATATGAGGCTCCAAGACAACTAGTATCCCTTTTAAATGGCAACTGAACCATAAGCCGACCACTTGGCAGAACTTCAATGGTATCCATTAAGTGCTTCTCACAGTTCTTCTGCTCCTTAGACCATTTGGATCGACGATCAGCCTAACGAAGTTCTTGGCGACAATGGAAGATCATCTCCTAATTTGAGTTGCCCTTCTTTCAACAAGTCAAAAAATACATTAGCGCCTAACAACAAATCGATTCAAGAAGACTGGTTAAACGTTTCATCTGCTAGCACTATATTACAGGGAAGATTCGATTCTGTAACGTTAAAAGTTTCTTCTGGTTAATATCCTGTTATGGCAGTGTAACTAAAAATTCCAACGATAACTCAAAATTAGTGTACCGTGATCGAATGGTCGATTGAGTTTGGTATCTTATTTTTGTGTCTGTGATTCCAATTCCCACGATGTCAATGTTTCTTCTGAGTTTTTTTAAGACCGAGTAAATTTGCAAATTGTTCTTTGATAAAACTGACTTGAGAACCGGAATCAAGAAGATCCCTGCCAAACTGATAACTTCCTGATGAGTCCTTTATAAGAACCAACGCCGTTGCCAAAATGACTTGGGTGTCACGAGTGTCTTTTCCCAATGCACAAAGTGCAGCAGCAGAAGTAGATGCCTCACCTTCAGTTCTAATGACGGTGTCTGTAGGTTGGGACCTATGCAAAAGGCAATGGTATGGTTGTTTGCAACTTTTACATTTATACGGCGAGGGACATTTGGAAACGCTATGACATTTTTCAAGCTATTTAACCAAAGCTCTAACCTCTTTACATTATAAAATCGATCCATTACAGAGAGCTTCAAAAAACTTGAACAATTTGTGACCAGATGATCCTTGTTTTTACAAAACGTACAAGATTGTTGATTAACAGCCAGTGAAGTTTGAGAACGTATGCGATGGTGAGAAGAAAATGGTTTTTGCTTGTTAGACCAATTGTGAACGTATTCCGATCGAAGCTGCTTACTATCCCTCGCTTCCAAATATTGACACCGTTTGTTAAGTACCGGTGCACAATCCTTCCACTCTGGTAACTTCTTATAATCAAACTGTTCATCATATTTGGACTGAGTTTCAGAGTCAAACTTAGACATGGCAATGTGTATAACGATTGCATTGCATATATTTTCAAACGACCCTATTGCAAGTAATGAAATAAACAACGCTGAAATGTTGTCGATTAGGGTTCGTAATGCAGCAACTGAGGAGCTTGGAGCCTTTGGTAACTCAATAAGTTCTGTTATGTACTCTTAGAAGATTTATAAAAAACTTTGCCACCATAGCAGCTCCCCTCATAGATACACTTAAAAAGAAGAGTAATACGAAATTTGAGATGACTTCTGAAGCTATATTGGCTTTCGACAAACTTAGGGCTGTGTTATCGTCTGCCCCACTGTTGAACAATCCTGATTATTCAAAAATGTTTTCGGTTCAATGTGATGCCTCTGATCAAGGTGTGGGGGCAGTGTTATTTAAATTCAATGATGAAGGTGAAGAACAGCCTATTGCCTTTTATTCACAAAAATTGACCTCCTGAAAAGTAAATTACATCATTACAGAGGAAGAATGCCTTGCTGCTGTGCTCGCAATTAAAAAATTAGGCCACACATCGAAGGATTCCATTTTCGAATAATTACAGCCCATTGAAATCTAAAATGGCCGATGGAGTTGAAATATTTAAGTGGTAGATTGACCAGGTGGTCCTTAAAATTACAAGCATATGATTTTGAGATTGAGCATAGACAAGGTTCTGCAAATGTAGTACCGGATGCATTGTCGAGAGCTTTCATAGAGACCGTGGACATTGTTGTTATTGAAGGCATAGCAGTTGATTTAAAATACAACCACTTTAAAGATACCGACTATTTATCTCTTATAAAAAACATTCAAGACAATACCGAAAATTATCCAGATTTGAAAATATGTGACAACTTAATTTTTAAAAGGTTTTTCCATTCCGATTTAGACGTGGATAAGACAGATCACCAGTGGCGATTGTGGGTACCAGTTGGACTCACGAAAAAACTGGTATCGTTTGCACATGAACTCCCAAATTGTGCCCATGGCGGTATTGCCAAAACATTGCAACGACTACGGCAAACTTATTTTTGGCCCAAAATGGCGAAGGACGTAAAGAACTTTATAAACGCATGTGTTGTATGTAAATAAAGTAAGCGCATGGGCAAGATAATCAAGCCTGAAAGGTCTTTTCAGAACATCTATCTTGACTTTATGGGTCCATATATAGGCTCCAAAAGAGGAAACCTTTATCTTTTCGTTATAGTTGATCATGTAACAAAGTTTGTTTTATTGAAACCAATGTCAAAAGCAAATTCCCTATCGGTCATAAATTATCTTGAACAATCAGTTTTTTGTATTTTTGGAATCCCCGAGTATCTACATTCATATAACGGGAAATTCGACACATTAAAACGGCTCTTTATTCACCTCAATCAAATGCGTCAGAGCGTATGAATCAATCGGTTCTCTCGGTTATCCGATCGTACTTGAAAAACGACCATCGGGAATGGGACAAACATATCCCTGATTACAAATGGCACTGTGTTCATCCGTACACCAGTCAATTGGAGTATCTCCATACTTTTCATTATTTGGGAATCAAATTATAACACATGGAAACATGTGCCCTCGCTTGCGAAAGTTAAATATGTTAAACGACGACGAGTTTACATCTGTAAAAAAAATGATAGAATGAATTTGATAAACGAAAACTTGCAGCAGCATTTGAAAAGTGCTTTCGAAAGACATTCTAAGGTTTATAATCTCAGATCTTCTGATAAGGAGTTTTCACTGGGGCAAGAAATATATAGAAGAAATTTTGTACAGAGCGATGCTATAAAAGACCTGAGCGAAAAACCCTGTCCCAAATTCTTAAAGTGCCGTATAACCAGATCTTTAGGAAAGGCAATGTACGAAGTGGAAAATATGGATGGAGAACGAGTAGGCATTTTCCACGCCAAGGACTTAAAGATTTGAAAAACGGAGTATATAAGCTCGAGCAACTTCCGCCATATTTCCATATATTTTTCTCACTTACATGATTTAAAATCTATGGTTTTGTCATGATTTTTGATAGATACAAAACAAAACAAAAATACAAATTATGTCTTGCCCATCACTACAAATTATTACGTGGGGAATTCGAAAGTACCTGTTAGCCACACTACTACTTTTTTTCGAACATAACTTATATATCCGCCTACGATCCTCATCGACCGAAAAAATTATTTCTTTTCTGCTTTACCCATCCACCAGTTAAGTTGCTAATCTTGCCGCCGAATATATACCATTTTCAAAGTTAAAAAAACAAAAAAAAAAACTTAAACCTTAAAAAAATAAAGTAAGATAAAATTTTTTTAACCATAAAATTAAAATTTATATTAATTAATTATAATTAATATTTCAATAAAAATCTTGGTAGCAGTAAACGAACTCTAACCTATATCTTGTCTAAGTTATAATAGGTAAGCTATAGACACGTGTAAGTTGTCGATTAATTGCTTCCCTTGTTTTTTGAACTAATTTAATCTTTCGATTCTCCAGCAATCACCATAGAAACAACTGAGACTCTACTGCGCAAACAAAAAAAAACTCATTATGGCGTTTTCGTCTCCAGTTGTGTTGGTATATAAGAAATAAAAGTAAATGTAAAATAAAAGATTTTTAAATTTTAATTAGATATTTAATTCATAAATAAAACTTAGTTTTTTAATCACAACTTTCTTAATTAATTTGCTACGCGTTTCGGAATTATTATTATTTATTAAATATCTAATTAAAATTTAAAAATCTTTTATTTTATATTTACTTTTTTTTTCTTAAAAAAAACTTGCTGTATCAGCATTCAGCTTACTGATCAATATCCCAGAGTTACAATTATAGGTACTTGCATGATCAGTTCAGTTCAAGTTTGGTGCGTGGCCTTATTTTGTACAGTTGCCTTATTTTTATTTAAAGCTAATCGGTGAATATTGCAAAGTATTCCACTCTTGACCTACCGAATTTGGGAAAAAAACCTACAACCGAGCCGTGACGATAGCGCCAACTAAAGTCGAGTACATAACAAAACTGCATTGGTATATGTATTGTGCTGATCACAGGAATTTTACATATTATCTGAGTCACAAATAAATCAACCTTCTATCGATGAACCTGATAGGGGCGCTCCCTGTGAAACCTGCCAAACCAAGCTCTCTTACCAGCAAGTTGACAAGAAATCAGATGTAGAAGCTGTCCCACAAGCCTCACGCCAAATTCCAGCTATATTACACCAATCAGTAGCCAAAGAAGTGCATGTGTACCAAGCCAACCATTATTCGGCTATCTACCTGCTCAAACATTTTTATTTCTCTTCCAATTTTTTTTATTAACTTCGTCATTTTAACTTTAGTTTTTAACAGTTTTGTCCTTTTCTCAATTTTCCAATTTACAATATTTTTTGTCTTAAATTACTAGTGATATATCGTAAAATATTTAAAACTAATAGTGATATATATTTAAAAAAAGTGATCATCAAAACAAAGAAGAAAAAAAGCTAATAAAATCATTCATAACATATCCGCACCCTACTGCGCGAAAAATGGATCTTCAGTGGATGTGCGCACACCAGTAAGATTCCTGTGAAACAAAATAAAATATTCAGTGAGTACCAAATTATCAGAGTTCCTTTATTATTTTTATCCTCTTATTATCTTTTCTCTTTAGTATTTAATATTTCACTCA
Organism: Philhelius pedissequus; assembly: GCA_910595825.1. Taxonomy (NCBI): domain Eukaryota; kingdom Metazoa; phylum Arthropoda; class Insecta; order Diptera; family Syrphidae; genus Philhelius; species Philhelius pedissequus. Next base: position 126,818,806 of record OU343160.1, on the reverse strand, counting down.
AATATTTCTCCTCAATATTATGAGTTATATTCTTTTTTGTTATCTTGCTATGCAGCATCACTTTAGAAACTATTATAGTATATAAGTTCGCATTTATGATGAAATTAAAGCTGTCAGTGGTTATATGAAAACATGAATTTTAATAACATGGAAGAATAAACTATTCAAGGTGAGGAAGTGATCTAGGGTGGAGATGATGTAGTAGGCAAGGAGGTGAAGTAATGTGTAGAGTCAGTTTTTTTTTTTTTTTTGGTTTTAGGGGCAATGCTTAACTTTGGCAACAGCATTGCATGGAGGTGACGTATACGTCACTAATGGATAAGGGAATGCCGGGTAGCCGCCATTACTAAATCCGTCACAACATCAGACGTGGAAAGAATGTTATTATTGATGTTGCTAATGCTGAGTGTTTTTTTTTTGAGTAATTTTTTTTATTGTGTATTTTTTTTTTTTATAATTTACACGCGCTCAAGGGAGTATGATGTTACCCTTTATCTGTTTTTTAACACAGCGCGGGCGTGAGAAAGAACAGATAGAAGGATAGGAAAGATGTGTGGCGCGATGTTCTGAGACTAGAGCTGGTTGTTGTCTCAACTTTATCTTCAGGGATGGTGGCTGTACTAATGCGGAGGAGTTACCGTGTCTTATTTATCTACATATGTCTTTAATTCGCATTATTTAATTTATTACGTTGTCATGTATTGAGTACTCCCATACTAGTTTACTCAATCACATGCTGTTAGTGTTGTGCCTGAACAGCATGCATGAGTAAACCAGCAACTCATTTTTAGAATTAGTTTTTAATGAAAAGCAAGACGACATAGACAGCGGCAGGAATCGAACCTGCGACCACGAGGTTGACAGGCGATCACACATCTATCACGCCACGGCCACACCGTGTATTTGTTTCTGGCACGAATCTATTTGCAAGAGCAGACTATAGAAGCATCAATACCCACTCCAGAAAGCTGAGCTAGCAGGGAGAAAATGAAAATGTGCCAGACGCTGCCTTCCCAAGGAATGCCTTAACCATATTCCATGGTTGTTTACAAAGTAAGGCGCTGTTGTCACCGTGATCTATATTGTTTTATTTTCATGAGATGGAGCCCGATTACACAATTCGTTTTTTTTTTCGGTTTTTTCGTCTTTATGAGGAAGAAACGAAAGCACGAATGAAAATTTCAACACTTTATATGGTTGATCTTGTATGTATGTATATTTTTATAGAGATTTTCTTTCATTTACATATACCTTTTTACATTTTTTGACTTAACTATATATCTACTTACCGACTTTGAATTGGCCGCGCTACACAAGTCTTATTTTTATTGTTTTTTTTTTCAATTTACCAACTTCAAGTAATTTTTTTTTTCTATTATATTAAACTGAATAATATTTGTTTACGTCCACTCGATGGTTGAACTTTGATGTTTCTGATTTGACAACCGCAATGCTCCTTGATGTGAATTCAAATCGTTGAGTTGGAAATTTTTATTCACAATTAAATGGTATTTATTTGTGAAAGAAGTAATTCAAATACATTTTTATTGAGTACTGGCTACAGTTTATAATTAAAACAACATACAAAACAGTAACAAATTTTATAAACGTCAAAATGACGAACGCAATAACATATATATTTCCACGAACGGTGAATTCACGAACGTATGTGCCAGTCTAAATGACGAATAACGAAACGAACGAACGGTGTAATCAGGCTCATGATCTATATGGATCATTAGCGGTAGCGAAAAACGGCAATTGACTAACAGAACGGGCGGATTGTTGATGGTGAAATTAATTTTCATTATTTAATTCATATTTTTAATAATCTAATTTTAAAACTTGGTAGTATTGGAAAAAGCACTATAATTTACTGCACAAAATGTGAAAAATAAAAAAGACGTGACGTGACCAACATCTGTTCACATAGGTTAATTTTTTTAATCTAACTTTAAAAAAAGTGTGAGGTTAGCCTTAGACCAAAATTGATAGATTACAAATGCTCAAGAATCGAAGAAATCCTTATGTCAAACGAACAACAAACAGAGGCACCAACTCTTAAATAGCTAAACAAGTAGAAAGACATTTGCTGTTTTTTTTGAATTTGTTTTACCTCACTGTGCTACATTCTCTCCAAGGCACACCTAATGTTAAAAAAGATCCCACAACCAAAATGAATTGAGCGGTATAAGTGGTATAACCACGAAATGAGTTTAATGCTAAATTTAAGGGCGACTCTCACGCCAATAATTCCGCTTACGATAACGATTGTTCTTCAATAGTTCATTTCTAAGAATTATAAAATTAACTTAATATTGTGGCTACTTATATCATTATGAAGTAGCACAAACGAAATTAGATGTTGATTAAAATTGCATTACTCATGTGGGTGAGCTATGCTTAGTGACTTGACTAAAAAGAATTTGCTTGATCAACAGTATGACACAAAAAACAAAAATAGGAGTGAAATTGATAAAATTTAAAAAATGGTAAATTATTTAAAATGCGCTGAGTTGAACATGCCGCCCGAATTGAAAGTTTATTAAACTTTAAATAATTCGTTAATTAACAAATATTTAAACAGACAATTAATCTTTAGACCAAAATACAATATTTTTTTTTGAAATTATTAATTTGCATTATTAATAGAGAAAAAACAAACATTACTTTTTTGGAATTAATGCAATCTTTTGAATTGGTCGCTTAAAAATATTACCTCTTGCACTGCCTTGAGTACAAAGCATACAAATACGCTTACATATGCTTTTATTGGGGTGCGACCTCGAATTTGCTGTGTTAGATATACTGGAAAGCAAAAATCAATCACAGTGTTTGAGAACGGTCTGGCAGGAGTAATCCGGTCTGCTGGTAGGTCGCCCATTAATTGACTTGATAATTTCGGATTAAAACGAAAACATGTTAAACAAGATCGAAGCACCTTTCCAACGTTCCGTAGGCCACCCACTGTAAGAAGAATTGACTATAAGTGCGTATTGCACCCTACTACTTCTTATATTATTGAACAGTACTAACTGCATCTCCCTTCTATTATCTTATTAGTTTTTTCTTAGCATATAAGAACCTATGTACATTAGCATAAGCAGAGTTCAGTCATTAAATAAAGATAACTCAAAGTAAGCACCTCGTACACTCTTGGTTATACTACATGGCGCTGCGGATAAAGACAATAAAAAAAATATATATTTTGTTTGGATTTCATAAAACGTGTGTGGTTTTATTTCGATTTGTATAGTAAAACTTAATTAGAACTAAGAGAAAAGTAAACTAAAACGTAAAATTAAATTTAACTTGCACTATATAAAAAAAAAAATAAAAAAAAAACTAGAAAAAAAAACTGTACAAAAAGTAATGTGAATGGCACCAACTAAGCCCAAAGACGAAGGTGACATTAAAAGTGAAGGACAAACTTCAAGTATGATGCCTTCAAATCTTCCCACTCCATGCCCTCTAAATGTTGATGGCAACGTAGCTGATAACTGGAAGAAATTTAAACAAAATTTCCAGATCTACAACATCGCTACTGGTATTGCACAGTCCAGTTCAGAGTCGCAAGTGGCAATTTTCAAGCTGTTGGTTGGAGAAAGTGGCGTGGAGATTTACAATGTCCTCGGTCTTACCGCAGTCGAAGAAAAATCAATAGAATCCATACTCAAAAAGTTTGACGACTACTGTATTCCGAAGAAAAACGAGGTTTTTGAACGTTATGTGTTCAACTCTAGGATACAGAGGCAAGGGGAATCCTTTGAACTATTCCTAAAGGATTTACGTCATCTGGTGAAGTCATGTGACTATGGTGTTGCTGAAGAATTAATAGATCGTATAGTAATGGGGATCTTTGACAAGAAGCTGCAGGAGAAAATGTTGGCTGATCGGGAACTTACTTTGAGCAAGGGAATTGAGATGTGCAAGCTGTTTGAGGTGAACAAAGAACAAACCAAAGCCATTCAAGATGGACCATCATCAGGTTCTGTTCACTACATTAAAAAAATGTCTAAAGGTATAAATAGATCTAAACATGCTAATAATACTAATAATTTTGATAAAAATAAATTAAATTCAAATAAATTCCATGCAAATACAAAAAATACTAATCCTAATTTAATTAATTGCAACAAGTGCCTAACTCGTCATACAATGCATAAATGTCCAGCTCATAATAAGATTTGTTACATATGCAAAAAACCTAATCATTTTGGTGCTGCTTGTAAGTACCGTAAAACTAAAAGAGTAAATGAGTTAAATGCGGACAGTTATGCATCGAATGATGAAGATGGTGTATACTATTCTGATGTAATTGCTGCTGTTGGTGGAGGAATGAGAGAAGCGTGGTACGGTAAAATAAAAATTGCGGGACAAGACATAAAATTTAAAATTGACACAGCTGCGGATGAGAATATTCTCCCAATCAGTATAGTAAGTCAAGTTAATATGCTGCGGAAAATTAAGAAAACTAATGTAAGGCTAAAAGCTTTTGGTGGTTCGGAAATTCAAGTAGCAGGAACTATTAAATTACTGTGTCAGGCTAATAATATAAAAAAATATATAAGTTCGTAGTTGTGAAAGGGGGAGAGGGTATAATCCCACTATTAGGAAGAGAAGCTTGTGAAGAGCTTAATTTCTTGAGACGAATAGGACAAATAGAAAATGTGAAATTAAGGGAAGAACAAAACAAAGTTAAAATTTTGGAAAAATATAACTGTGTGTTCAATGCTGTAGGGAAATTTTCGGACAAATATTCTCTTAAAATAAGAGAAGGGTTTGATCCCATTGCAAAACCAGCTCGAAGAGTGGCACAAAATTTAATAGAACCTTTGAAAAAAGAGTTGGATCGTCTCAAGGGAATGGGTGTAATTAAAAAAGTTGAAGAACCAGTGGAATTGACATCTAATATCGTAATCGTGGAAAAGCCAAATAATGCCATTCGTATATGCCTTGACCCCAAGGACTTAAATAGAGCTCTTGTTGTGGAACAATTTCCCATTCCGACATTTGAAGAATTGAGAGCTTTGTTAACTGACATGGTTGTTTTTACAGTTCTAGATTTAAAGGATGGGTTCTTCCACATAGAACTGGATTTAAAATCAAGTTATATATGTACTTTTAGTACAATACATGGGTTGTGGCGTTAATTAAGGCTACCTTTTGGCTTGAGGCCATCACCAATGGTTTTTCAGCGATATACAACAAAAGTTTTTGGTAGAATAAAAGGTGTTTTTATATATTTCGATGATTTAATCATCTTTGCAAAGTCATATGAGGAGCATGACAATATTTTAAGTGAAGTCTTTGAAACTGCTATTGCAAATAACGTTAAGTTTCAATACAGATTGAACGAAGTTAAATACATGGGGTTTATTTTGTCCAAAAGTGGTTTGTCTATTGAAGAAGCTAGGGTCGAATCTATAATTCAACTTAAAAATCCGGATACAAAAGTAGGACTTCAAAAAATCCTAGGGATGATAAACTATCTCAGAGATTTTCTTCCCAATTTGGCAAAAGAGACAGAACCGCTAAGAGAACTTTTGCGTAAGAATGTTTTATTTACTTGGCTGGATAAGCATTCAGCCTGCATGGACAAAATTAAAAATCTTTTAGCTAACGCTACATCTTTACAATGTTTTGATCCTTGTAGAGATATCATTATTCAAACTGATGCTAGTTCTTATGGTCTTGGTGCATGTCTCTTACAGAACAAGAAACCGGTTGCATGGGCGTCTCGAGGTCTAATAGTCTAAGAGCCCACAGCAAATTTTGTGCGTGAAGATATAACCAAAAGTGGTTTATATGAGTATGAAGCCATTAAATAACTAACGACAAATATGGAAGTCTGGCAGCATTTTTTTGCAGCTAAGATTAATAATAGTATGCCAAAGGTACATATTTTTCTAAAATGTGGATCATAAGTATAACCACTTGAAACTGGCATTAAATTAAAGGGCAGAATGCACTGAATACAAATAGATAGGTGCCAGACGTTTTAGGTGCAGCTTTCCCCTTGCCAGACGTACTAATAGTACGCAAAAAATCATTTTTTTAAACAATTGGTATAACCATATGTGTGATACATCAAAAAATTTGTAAAATTGTCCTTATCACAAATAAATAGGTGCCAGACGTTTTAGATGTAGCTTTCCCCTTGCCAGACGTACTAATAGTACGCAAAAAATCGTTTTTTTAAACAATTGGTATAATCAAAAGTCGTTATTACACCAAATGATATTCTGATTTCTCTACTTTGATTATGCGAAACAGCAATCTGTTTTGTACCGCTATACTTTGACAAAAAAAAATGCATGACACAATAAACAACCTTGCTGATAAGAGAACTTAGTTGCAGTAGTAGTTTTGTTAACCGCAAAGTGAATATGTCTGACGAAGGAAATAAGAAATGTGTTCTCCATTCAAGTGATAGCCCAAAACAATGCGGAAAAATAATTTTGTTTACTGAAAAAGCATTGCAGAAATGCTCTGAAGTTTTGAAAATTACGACAAATCGCAAGTTTAAGTTTTCTGATATAAAGCCTCCAGTTGAGGTTGATACTTTAACTGGGTACCATAGTGCGTGCTACCGGCTCTTTACTGCAATTTCCAAAAAATTGATAACATCTCCGATAGATACAATTCACGTGGAATGTAAGTTATATTCTTGTTTTTTGTAGTTTATATAATCCCATATTACTCATAATCGCGTATATGTATGTTATATAGTGCCTGAAACTACCAAAAATAATAGATGCAGTCCAAGTGTTGCAATTAAAAATACTCGGACTATATCCAATATCACGGTGGATCCGAATAACAAATGTTTTTTTTGTAATTGCATTTCGAAATACTCATATGAAAAAAAAGAAAAGGTTATATGTGTCCGAAGATCTACTTTAGAACACATTGTGTGCGAAGCAATACTTCTTGGGAATGATGCAGTGTACCAAGTATTGATAAATAGTGTCGGAGACGATGAACTGAAGTATCATAAAATATGTCTTGCTAGATTTCTGCAGGAAGCTAATAATTTAGAAAAAGGAGTTGTGAACAGCAATTCGGGATGCAGACATTTACACAAATGCGCTCTTTCTACTATCTGCACCTTTGTTGAAGAACGCATTTTGAAATTAAAAGAAATGCATCCATTTGATGATATTGCTAATTTGTGCCAACAAAAATTGTGTGAAATTAATCCTTCAATCACCTATTCAAAACTATACTTAAAAAGGAAGCTGCTAACCATATACAAGGAAAGAATCGTCGTGATAAAAATTCAAAAACAATTAGTTATTTTGAATGCTGATATGAACGAATACGAAGAAAGTTTGCTAACCGATAAGTTGGCAAAACTAAATTTAAAATCGATGGTCAGGTAGCTTATATTATATATTATTATAATACACGTGGAAAAAGTACTTATTAATTCATTTGACAGGAATATTGCTTACTATTACCTACTCGTACCTATTATAAAATAAAAATCAATTTATTATATCTAGAAAATAATTTAATTTTTAGGACTCTATTAGTACGTCTGGCAAGGGGAAAGCTGCATCTAAAACGTCTGGCACCTATTTATTTGTGATAAGAACAATTTTACAAATGTTTTGATGTATCACACATATGGTTATACCAGTTGTTTAAAAAATGATTTTTTGCGTACTATTAGTACGTCTGGCAAGGGGAAAGCTGCATCTAAAACGTCTGGCACCTATTTATTTGTGATAAGGACAATTTTACAAATTTTTTGATGTATCACACATATGGTTATACCAATTGTTTAAAAAAATGATTTTTTGCGTACTATTAGTACGTCTGGCAAGGGGAAAGCTGCACCTAAAACGTCTGGCACCTATCTATTTATATTCAGTGCATTCTGCCCTTTAATTTAATGCCACTTTCAAGTGGTTATACTTATGATCCACATTTTAGAAAAATATGTACCTTTGGCATACTATTATTAATCTTAGCTGCAAAAAAATGCTGCCAGACTTCCATATTTGTCGTTAGTTATTTGAGGGCTTCATACTCATATAAACCACTTTTGGTTATATCTTCACGCACAAAATTTGCTGTGGGCTCCTGGTCTATAAGTGACACGGAGAAAAATTATGGACAGATCGAAAAAGAGCTTCTAGCTATCTTATATGCATGCAAAAAGTTCCACTTTTACATTTATGGACGACAAATATTGATTGAGACAGATCATAAGCCACTTGTGCCCCTTTTTGAGAAAAATATAAGTAAAATTCCCTCAATGAGGCTTCAACGAATGCGTCTCAAGCTAGAAATTTATAATCTAAAACTTATTTACATACCAGGAAAATACCTGCATTTGGCTGATGTTATGTCCCGATATGGCGATGATAAATATTGCAAAGATGATGGTATAAATTTAGAGGGATACGTTCATGAAATTAATATGTCGCATGAAAAACGAAGTAGCTTTCAAAAAGCTACAATGCAGGATAGTGATTTAAAACTAATTTTTAAATTTTATCGAGAAGGTTGGCCAAAGGTAAAAAGTAATTTCTCATCATGTATTAAGTATCTCAGTAAACTGAAAAATGACATAATTTGCGAAGACAATTTAGTTTTGTTAAGGGATAGAATCATAGTCCCGAAAGTGCTACAAAACGAAGTAGTACAGTGGTTACATGTGTCTCATTCTGGCAGTGAAAAAATGAAGAATAGAGCTCGAATGCTCTTTTACTGGGTTTGTATCAACAACGACATAGACAACTTTGTCTCGAGTTGTAAAATATGTCAAAAATATTCAAACGTAGCTCAAAAAGAGCCCCTACTTCATCATAAAAAACCGAAGTATCCATTTGAGAGAGTATTTTGTGATATAGCCACTTACTCAGGGAGAGACTATTTAGTTCTTGTAGATTCGTATTCAAAGTGGATTGAGGTACTTAGATTAAAAAACAAATCTGCTTCAGAGGTCATATCCATGCTGAAACCAATTTTCGCTTCGTATGGCATCCCTAAAGATTTTGTATCTGACAATGTGCCTTTTAATAGTTTTGAGTTTAGGAAGTTTAGCAGCGAGTATGAGTTCAGGTTAACATTTTGTTCTCCAAACTATCCTCAATCCAGAGCTTTTGCAGAGAAAGGTGTACAGATTGCAAAAAATCTCCTAAAAAAGTGTTCTGAGAGCAACACTGATATATACTGAGCTCTATTAGAATATAGGAACACTCCTGTTAAGGGTATGGATGCATCGCCATCTCAGTTATTGTTTTCTAGGGTCACACGGACACCAATGCCAGTCTCTGAAAAGTTGTTAAAACCCAAGGTTGTTAAGGCGGTTCCAAATAAAATAAGAAAACAAAACTTGAGAAACAAGGTATATTACGACAAACATGCGAAGCCAAAACAAATGTTTAAAGAGGGGGAGAAGATTCTAGTAAGGCAAAAGGGTCATTCGGTCGAGGGTAGAATTCTTGAAAAGTTGGAAGCTCCTAGATCGTTTATGGTAAAGTTATGTACAGGAGATATACTTCGAAGAACAACAAACCACCTCAAGTCTTGTGCAAATGCTTATGATACCTTACCTGTTTTGCCTAGCGATTCTGAGTACATAAGAAAAGAGTCGAACATAATAACAAGGTCACCTCATCTTTTGAGATCTAGATCACGCCTTCAGTCTTCCACCGATAAGCAGTAAACTGAAATATTAAGTTAGGAAAAGTAATAGTAAAAAAAAAAAAAAAAAAAATAAAATAAATTCTGTAATGAAGTAATGTATATTTCTGTTTAATTTATATTTCGCAATTTCCACTATGAATAAAAATAAAGAAACTTAATTATTATTTTTTTGAAACTTAGGAGGGAGGTGTAAAAAGAATTGACTATAAGTGCGTATTGCACCCTACTACTTCTTATATTATTGAACAGTACTAACTGCATCTCCCTTCTATTATCTTATTAGTTTTTTCTTAGCATATAAGAACCTATGTACATTAGCATAAGCAGAGTTCAGTCATTAAATAAAGATAACTCAAAGTAAGCACCTCGTACACTCTTGGTTATACTACACCCACTATCCAATTTTTTTTTCTAATTATGTGTAGGACTGTTTGATTGCATGCATGAAGATATTTTAAATGGTAGAACATTATAATTGAATTAGTCAATGGGTGTGCAGTATAATTAAACGTTTTGTATAATAATTAAGATGAGAGTTACATAAACGCCCTCCTACACGAAGTATTCATTGTTTATTTAATGGACGAATTAAAAGTGCTAAATGAAAAATTATCAAGAGAAGGATTCCAAAGTAATCCCAATACACGAATGACTTCATCCCTGTCAATCTTCAGCAATGTTTCCTTATCCCGTGGGATTTATGCAGCAAATACCTTCTTAGTATTTCAGCACCATTTCTTCAGTGGAAATTCACGCTTAAATTTTAATTTTGTAGCTGCATTTTTTTTCGTATGAAGCTCGTCAATGGTGTCAGATCCTGCCATCAAATTGTCGACATAAAAGTTGTTTAGCACATGGTGTGTCCCAAGGGCGTTGTGGAATCTATCTTCCTGTGCTAAAGTGATCATGCTTCTTAAAAATAAGACAAATAAGACGCTGACGTTGTCCCATATGTTACCGTATTAATACAATAGATTTCAACTGCTTGATTATTATCATTTCGCCAGAGAATACACTGCGTATTTTGATCATCTTCATATATGTAAACTTGACTATACATCTCTACTATGTTTGCGGTAATGGCGTATTTGAACAATCTGAAACGAATTAAAATTCAAAAATTTCATCTTGAAGCTTGGGACCATTCATAAGTAAACCATTTAAAGAAATTCCGTTACTGGTTCTGCATGATGCGTCGAATACCACTTTTACTTTAGTTGATGAACACTCTGGTTTTATGATAGGATGGTGAGGTGAGAAATAATTTGGGCTACCAAGCTCCGAAATTGAAATCTTTTTCACGCTCGCACTGTGCTTGTTCATTTTAACCCATTTACTGCCACTGTACCTGCTTGGGTACAATATTTTTAAACTTTGTATCACTTTACCTTTGACTTATCTGGCATTTTGTAAATGAGGTTTGAATTTATTTCTATTTTTTGATATATCCTTAGCACCTGAATCCAGTTTTATTTGAAAAAAAATATCAAATGTTCTTTTTGGTGGAAGAAAATTGAAGTGAATTTTACAATTTTGTTGTTTTGTGAGGTTGGCTTTTTCGTATGTGAAAATGTGATTATTTTTTCTAATATTTGTTTATTTCTTTGTCCAAAATAGTTAGCAAACATTGTCGTTCAATTAATAAAAGTGAACAAATTAATAAAAAAACATAATTTATTGAAGGTAACTAGCTTTGAAGTTTAGTGTATCCGCTTGGGTACAATGGGAAGATATGAAGTCATTTTTATATTATTCTTAGAATGAACTTCAGACCTTTTGCAACATCCTCTTTCTATGGAAAAAGATTCGAAAGTTTGTCAAACGGTGTCAGCGCGATAGAAGAAGATGAAAGGAATGCGTTATATGATGTTGCAATAATAACACCTGACGTTGTTTACAACACAGATGAGGATGAGATTGAAGTTGATAATCTGGAAAGTGTACAAATCCCAAATGACGTTCCAGGTAACGTTGAAATTTTTGTCAGAGATGAAGATTGTGATAGTGAGGATGAAGTTCCTTTGTCAATTCTAAAAGCTTCAATTCGTAACCAAAATAATTTCGTTCCACTTTGGTCTGTAAGCGAAGTCGACCTGAATATGAGTTCTACCAACAACTTCGAAAACTGTATTTTAAATATGAAAATGAGCTTGGAAAATAAATCTTCTGTTGACATTTTTGAAACTCTATTTGATGACGATGTCATTCAATTGGTTTTATATCAATCTCGTCTGTATGCTTCCCAACAGATGCATCATAATTTTGAACTATCGAAACAAGATCTGCAAGTTTTTATAGGCATATTGTTTTATAGTGGCTACCACTCAATGCCAAGGGAGTACATGTATTGGCAATTGGGCGAGGACAAGCGAACTCCAATAGTTGCGAACAACATACTCGTATCTCGCAACAGATCTCGCAACAGATTTTTTGAAATAAAAAAGTTTATTCACTTGGCCGACAACTATCAAATAGATGCTCAAGATAAAATGGATAAAATAAGACCCCTAATGAATTTGTTATGCCAGAAATTTCAAAAGTGGTGCTTAATGCATGAACAATTATCTGTTGACGAAGCCATGATTAAATATTTTGGTCCCCATTCTTCAAAGCAATTCATACGAGGAAAACCAGTAAGATTTGGATTTTAAATCTTTATGCTAACAAGTAGTTGTGGCTACGGTGCTCATACACTGCACACTTATGATTTAAATAACAAAATCTTTTTCGTAAAATGGAATGACAATAGTGTTGTCACTATGGGTACAAATTATGATGCCATAGAGCCATTACATTTTGTGAAGCGTTGGTCATCTGCAGAGAAAAAAAAGGTCCTCATTCCTCAGCCAAAACTAATCGCTGACTACAATAGAGGTATGGGTGGCGTTGATTTGCATGATCATGCGGTGAATGCATACAAAATAAAAATTATAACAAAAAAAGTGGCGGGGCCGCTTTTCACTTCTATGCTTAGCTCTACACTAGTGAACGCTTGGAAGCTTTCTAAACTCGCAACCGATTCCCGAGAGGATTTATTATCATTCCAGAGCAGTATTGTACGTCACTATATAAAAAATTACACTCTAAAGACCACAACACCAAAACGTACTATTGGTGCAAGTGTACCATATGCCGAGGGACCCCATTTTCCTCAAACAATTGAGAAACCTCTTAGGTACAAAGAATGTCACATGAGGGTAAGATGGAGTTGTGAGCTTTGTGCTATTGCTCTTTGTGTTGAAAAAAATTGTTTCAAAAAATTCCATACTAAAAATTAGAACCAACGCTTTACCACTGTACCTGATTGGGTACAGCCCAATAATCTTATCAGTTACTTTAAAAAAAAGTATTTTTACTAATTTATGTTGTAATGAAGGTATTCAATAAAAATATGTTGAACAAAAATTGAATTTTTAACTTTAAAAGACTGGCCCAAAATTTTTAACAACCCATTATTAAGGGCTTAACATTTTACTAGTTAGCAATTTCCTAAGTGCTTATTGATTGAATAACTATTTCAAAATTTTTAAACCTTTTCTAAACTAGAAAATTGCTAATTAAGCAGAAAGCTGAGCATTTGTAGGGTTTGAATTTTGATGAACACAATTATTGTTGTTATGCGTTGTAAATTAATTATATGTCGATGAAAACCCAACATGTGCTCTGAAAAGGTACTAGTTATTTCTATTTTCATCATTTTAACTTCATTATTTACAAAAAAGAACAAAACAAAAATTGTGCACCAGCAGGACTCGAACCTGGGCACCCCGCGTGCAAGGCTGATATACTATCAGATTCCATAATGGATTTAGCAAATTGCTAAAAGTTAAAGTAGCCGTTCCGTGATTTTAACTTTAGTAAAATGTTAAAATCGTTTAAAATTAGCTCAATCATCTTTTTAGCTTAGTACATTGCTAAAAGTGGCATTAACATTTTACTAAATCTTTTAAAATGTTGCGCCTTTGGTTTTAAATGGGTTAATGGTAGTCAAAACTCTTTTAGTGAAAATATGACCTAAATTGATATTTTCTTGAATAAATTCTGCATAAATACACTTTAATTGAGAATTCTTGTTGATTCTTCTTTCCAAATTAAAAATCCTTTTCAGGGCAGTTTGATACGATTCACCTATAGTGTTTGGAGGCTTGCGATAAGGAAGTCAAACCATGAATCGGCCATTCTTAAGTCTGCTATATGTATCAATATAGTATTTTTCACATCTCTTCTTCTGGATAACGGTTTTGATGAGTTTGACATGATTCTAGTTCCCAAAAAATGTGATACAAGCTGGCTCAATGCTGAATCATTTTCAGATTTGTATTGAGTAGATGGAAAATAATTATTGGTATCAGTTTTAATTTCACCTGATATAATTCATCCAAATAAAGTTTTTTGCAAGATTGCTGCTTATTGTTGACCCAAACGTATTTGACATACGGAAAGAAGACTACAAAATATGCCGGCCCCATGCCAATAAGTAAAAGCCAAAAATTATATGAGAAAAACTTGGTGGTAGCACACTCAAGTTGTTGTTGGTCATTCAAAATCATTAAATGATATAAAAACTGTCTTAAAGCAAGTATGTAATCATACAGTAATTGAAAATAATAAGTAAATCAATTCGCTGAGTAATATTAAATGATGGATCCGCTAAGGGAACATTATTAGGAATTCGCAGCTGATGTATATCGAATCTATTAACTGGAATATACCTTATATATATATATAGTAATGTTTTCCAATATGATGGCTTCAATATCAGTACTAAATTCATTTATACGAGATTTCAAAGTAACCAACGACTTATAATTCGTGTTTTAGATGAGTGCAAATTCTTAAATTATGAATTGCTCGGACTGAGGAAAAAAAAAAGAAGTTAATGGAAATAAAAAAAAACACTTCAGCTTCCTTGGCTTACAAAATTCTTATGGTCTTTATTGAATCATTTCTTCTTTTTTTAAAGTTGGTATTAGATACGAAAAATATATTACTGTCACTGTCGAGAGCTGTCTCTTTCTTTATTTACGCTTTATTATTAAGGGTGAATTAACACCTCTTGACATTTAACATTCCCCCGGCAATGACAACATGGTTGTTATAAACAAAAGTTAATAATAAAATAAAAAATGATTGCTTTCAAGTAATGCATATTACAACTATGTAAAGACTAATGAGATCAAGTTTAAGAAAAGAAAAAAAAATGTTATAATAAATTTATCATTTAGGTAATGTACATGAATAGCTATTGTGAATGAAAGAAATTTTATGATGATATTTATGATGTGTTCTTCTTATCGCTGCTCGCCGAGGAGCGTAAGTGACTAAAACAATCCTGAATGGCAAAAAATTAAGAATCTTGTGGCTTAGCAGCGTTTGGTATCAAAGCAAGTTTCACGATCGGTCTTTTGAAAACGCCAGCAGGTGTTTTGACTGTAACAACTCGAACGAGGTTGTCGCTGCCTTGCTGTAATGATATGACACGACCCATGGGCCACTGACCAACTGGAAAACGATCGTCTTTGATTATTACTAAATCGTTTTCTTTGATGTTAGGTTGCTTATTTTGCCATTTGGTTCGAATTTGCATGCTGGACAAGACCTCTTCTTTGAATCGTTTCCAAAAGTGCTGAACCATTTGTTCCATTAGTTGATGTCGTTTGATTGGATTTAACTCTGATGGTGGTTGAGGTCGTGATAAAAGAGCATTTCCCGTAAGAAAGTGCCCTGGTGTTATTGCTGTGAAGTCGTTTGCATTATCACTGATTGGCGAAATTGGGCGTGAATTTAGCACAGCTTCAATGCGAACCAAGATAGTTGAGAATTCTTCGAAGGTGAGTTTCGTATTTCCAATGACTCGGGTTAAATGAAATTTCATTATTTTTACAGCTGCTTCGGCCAATCCATTGAAATGGGGTGCTCCTGGTGGGCTAAAATGCCATTGAATGTGTTGATTTGCTAATGCCGGGATGATTTCAGTTTCGATTGATCGAAAGACTTCATTGTAGAGTCGTTGATTCTCGTTGTTGGCACCAACAAAATTGGTTCCACAATCGCGAAAACATCATGACAAAATCCACGACGGGAGATGAATCGGTCGAACGCATGCAGAAATGTTTGTGTTGTTAGATCACCAGCTGCTTCCAAATGGACCGCCTTCGTGGTCATGCAAGTGAAAACAGCCACGTAGCCCTTGTATGATGTTTGGCCACGACCTTTTGAAGCACGGATGTCATATGGGCCCGCGTAGTCAATGATAGTCGATGCAAATGGTCTTGAATTTTTATTGACACGAGCAGTGGGCAATGTGGCCATTTGTTGGTGTGATAAAACTGGACGCGCCTTGAAACAAATGACACATTTGTGAATAAAATGGCGAGCGAAATTGCGCACATCGAGAATCCAATAAATTTGTCTAATTTGAGTGACCGTTACTTGTGGACCACCGTGTAACGTAAGACGATGATAATAATCGGTGATTAACGTTGCAATATGACTTTTCGAAGGTAAAATTATTGGAAATTTTTCTTCAAATGACATGAAAGCATTTTGTAAACGACCGTTGACACGAAGAATGTTGTTGTTGTCGATAAATGGATTAAGCTGATACAATTTGCTGGTTTTTGTGATTGGTTTTTGATCTTGAATCGTTTTGAGTTCAGTCGAGAAATCAGTGAATTGTATCCGGCGAATAATTGCATATTCACTGTGTTGAATTTCAGTCACTGTGAGCGGGGCAACTTGTTGGATGAGTTGTCTTGTTGGAATTGATAGCATTGAAATTGGTGGTCGTTGCAATTTGAGCTTGCTTGAAGAGCGAACAATTTTAACAAAACGAAGGGCGTATGCAACCGCACGACGAAGGCGATTAAAATTTTAAAAACGTTGGATGAGGTTGTTGACACTGGACACTTCTTTGATGTTGAGGTTGATTGACTTCAACTTTAAACGAAGTTCATTTTGATCATCTTCATGAGGTTCGAATGGTGAATCTGGCCAATCAGATTGAGGCATTGAAAGAAATTGTGGACCATGCCACCACAGTTGTGAATAACGCAGCTCAGAAACGTTTAGACCACGGCTGTTAAGATCAGCTGGATTTTCATGCGTCCGGACATGGTGCCATTGTACAATTTTAGTTGACGAAAGGATATTATGAATTCGATTACAAACAAAAACTGTCCAACGGTTTGGGTCTCCTCGAATCCATGATAAGACCACGCTGGAATCGGTCCACATAAAAACTTCATTGAATGAGATTCTCAATGATTTGTTGACCAGTTCAAGCAATCTGACACCTAGGACAGCGCCACATAGTTCAGCTCGAGGTGTCGTTAACGGCTTGTGCATTGGTGTCAATTTACTTTTAGCGATGATCAAACTTACGTGGATTTGGTCGTTTGAATCGAAGGTTCGAAGATAGATTGATGTAGCGTATGCTTTGTTTGAGCTATCGCAAAAAGCATGAAGCTGATTATTTTTGTTGTTTGATGAAGTGGTGACCCAACGAGGAATTTCGATGTCTTTGATAAATTGAAGTTGATCGATGGTCTTATCCCATTCTGATTGAAGTTCGGTTGACGTTACGATGTCATCCCAATCAAATTTGCTCTCCCACAATTTATTCAAAAACATCTTTTGTTTTGTAACAAATGGATTAAGCCATCCAAGTGGGTCGAATAAGCGAGCTACTGTGGATGAGACATTTCGTTTTGTGAGTTGCTTGTGAGTGGGAAAGTTAACGGAAAATGTAAATAAATCTTTGTTGCTTGACCATCCTAAACCGAGCGCTTTGATGGCGTCTTCAGCATTGAATAAACATTTCGTGTTTTGGTCATGATATTCGGTGGGAATTTGTCGTAGAATTTCAGGTGAATTGCTAGCCCATTTACGAAGTTCGAAACCGGCATTTCACAGAACGTGAATTAAAATTTGAATCATTTTTATGGAGCTTTCGATGGTCTCGCTACCGGTAGTTACGTCATCCACATACGTTTCAAGTTTAAGGGCTGTGTAGAGAGCTGGTGAAATGGCTTTTATTTGTTTAGCTACTTTATGAATGGTTTTGATTGCTTGATACGGTGATGGTGCAAGTCCAAACGTGACAGTTTGAAGAGCGTATGTCTGAATGCCTGAATTCTCGTCATCTTGCCACAAAACGTATTGATAGTGAGTGTCGTCCGGGTGTACATCGATGCAACGGTACATTTTTTCCATATCCGCAATGAAAACATGTTTGTAGGTTCGCCAGTTTAGAATGATTGAAACTAATCGGCTTGTAAAACGGGGCCGGGAGTCAAAATATCATTTAATGATTTTCCATTTGTCGATTTAGCCGACCCATCAAACACTTGACGAAGTTTTGTTGTGATACTTGTTTCTTTCATTACGGCATGGTGGGGCAGATAGAAATGTTTTTCGTTTATGTCACGAACGAGTTTGACTTGATTGAGCGTTTTGTATTCGTTGAATACTTTGAAGTATGCTTCCTTGAATTTTTCGTCTCGAGCGAAACGACGTTGTAGCGACTGAAAACGTTTGAGTGCCATATCATATGACGACCCCAATTGAATTGATGAATCAAAATATGATTTAAATGGGAAACGCACCATGAACTTTCCATTTGATTGGCGTGTGGTCGTTTGCTCATAAAACTTCTCTGTCCATTCATCCTCTTTCGACAATATCTTTTCTGTTGGTACTTCCTCTAGTTCATGGAATTTTGTTAAATATCCACCAATTTCTATTGTCGAGAGGTTATGACATTCAACCAATGGCAATGTAAGAACATGATTTTGTTGAAACAATTCTCCAAATAATATCCATCCCAAAGACGTGCATTGAGCGACGGGTTCACCGAATTCCCCCTTGCTTAGACCTTCCTCTATGATTTTTCCGTAAACATCACCAGCCAACAATAGATCGATTTGACCCGGATTCGCATAATGAGGGTCAGCGAGTGGCAAGCTTTGAAGATGGGGCCACGGTTTTGTTATAACTGAGTGCAAGGGCAATTCTGACGTAATCGATGGAAGAACAGCAAAATTCGAAGTAAAATTAAATTTCGGATTAATGATTGAATGAACATTGAGACTCAATCCCTTGTCGGCGATTTTGTATTGAGTTTCGCCCATGGAACGATAACCAATGCAGAATGGGATGAATGCCAATTTTAATCGCTGAGCGGCACGCTCTGTAATAATTGATTGTTGTGCTCCATTATCGACTAATGCCCGAAGTCGAATCAGTTGACCGCATGCGTCAAGTACATTTACAATTGCTGTAGCAAGAAGAACCGTTGAATGAGTGTTCACCAAATTATTTGAGACGATTTGCGGGTTAATTGTTGGTGCATGATTCATTTGAGATGAAGTCAAGGTCATATTTGGATTTGGAAATGAAGCTGAATTTGATGACAAGTTTGATCTATTAAAATGTAAAAGAGTGTAATGTCGACCACCGCAAGTGAAACAGGAATGTTTGCTAGTGCATTGCGTTGATGTTGAATGACTGAGACAGTTAAAACACAATTTCTTTTGAATAGCGAATTCTTTACGCTCAACTGGTGACCATTGCAAGAATTGTTGACATTTGTGTAAAAAGTGAGAGCCTTTGCATTTTTCAAGTGGACAAACAATTGATTTTTTTGAGACATGAAAATTTCGTATTTCTTTTCGACCGAAAGATTTATTAGATAATTGACTTGATTTTTGATGTGGCGATGATGACTTAGAATCGATGTTGTTCGTGGTATGTGCGGCGGCATCAGCAATAAGAAATGTTGATTTAAGGAAATCGAGCAATTGATTAAGTTTTGGAACTTTCTTTGGTTCTTTGCGGTGTTTTTCAAAGTCGAGACGCGTAGCTGGAGATAGCTTTTCGAGCAGATAAAATGCGAAAAACTCGGAATTTTCCTCGGTATGGAATTTGAGGTTTTTTAGCTGGAAAATGCATGCACGCACAGAATCATGCAACGATTTCAGCTCAGCAGCTGACTCGCGTTGAGAATATTTTGGCAAGTTCATAAATTTTTTCATAAAGCCATGGAACAAAACTTGTTCATTGCTATAACGATCTTTCAAATCTTCCAGAGCTTCATCATATGTATCATTTGTAACATCCAAGTGAGCGATAGAGGAGGTCACATTTTGAGTTAGAAATGATTTGAGATATACGAACTTTTGGTGTTTTGAAAGTCTTAAGTTGTTGTGAATTGCTTGAAACGATGCATAGAATGTTGGCCACTCGGTGGGATCACGGTCAAATTTTTCAATTTTAAATTCAGGTGGTCTGAAAGAGCTGTCGGTGTAAACCTCACGTATAATCGTATTATTTGCGTCGCTTGTAACTGGAGCGGATGGCGTGAAAGAAGGTGGACTCGTGGTGGCGTGGCGGTCGGGATGAACTTGATCGAATGTGGTTTCGATGTGATCTATGGCATCCGCATGTTCGGATTGAACAAATTGGTGATTTTTCTAGTCCTGAAAAACCAGCTGCTCACACGATGGTTCCTTTGAGCGGTGTCCTCGTGTCGAGTTGAATGCGATGTTGATGATTATCGGAGATACCATGCGAGTTGGCACGATCTTTGAGGTTAGGATGCGACACAATCGATTGGTGCCGGTGTAAAAATTTGCAAAAAATTATTTTATTTTGAAATTTACTGATAATAATCCGGCTCGAAGGACCAATGTTTTAGATGAGTGCAAATTCTTAAATTATGAATTGCTCGGACTGAGGAAAAAAAAAGAAGTTAATGGAAACAAAAAAAAAACACTTCAGCTTCCTTGACTTACAAAATTCTTATGGTCTTTATTGAATCATTTCTTCTTTTTTTAAAGTTGGTATTAGATACGAAAAATATATTACTGTCACTGTCGAGAGCTGTCTCTTTCTTTATTCACGCTTTATTATTAAGGGTGAATTAACACCTCTTGACATTTAACATTAGTTTATGCCCAATGAACCGATTCCATTGATGGTTGTATTTGAAAAAAATTCTTTTTAGACCCAAGAGCTATATTAATCAATTTGTGATGAAATTTAATTGAGAGCCTCTATGAAGTAGAGCCCGACATGTTATGAATCTACTATTTGAAGATTTGACTTCGATTAAAGATGTAGAAAGAATAACATACATGACTTTTGGATATGTCTGAAATAGTTTTTATATGTGATTCATCATCAATTGTGCGCAGTGATTGTTGAATATTTTCCGCCAATAAAAAACTCGGAGATT
The DNA here is from genome assembly GCA_910595825.1 of Philhelius pedissequus. Classification (NCBI taxonomy): domain Eukaryota; kingdom Metazoa; phylum Arthropoda; class Insecta; order Diptera; family Syrphidae; genus Philhelius; species Philhelius pedissequus. Next base: position 126,797,907 of record OU343160.1, on the reverse strand, counting down.
CTTGGGCTGAACTAAACGAGCTTATTGGCTCTTTAGAAGAAAAGAATGTGCGATTTGAATTCTGATTTATTCCATTTCCACTTGATGATGGATTATATTTCGAAGTGTTTTGCTCTCGGTGCAATAATATGTGATGAATACCTTGGCAGTTCGACTATTACCTGTTTGACAATTCCGAGCCGTATATCCCAGCTTGAGACAATTAAGACACAAGTACAGTGATTTAACCAAATTATAGCGGTCACTTTATGATTTAGACTAAGAATTAGAGCATGTTCTTGCACATTGACAATTTTGAGCACAAAAAGGACAACTTGTAGAATGCGTTACTTGGAAGGAGTGAGGCCTTTGCTGATGCTTATAATGAACTGTTTTGAGAGTTTTATCCTGTTGTTTGTGTAACGAATGTTGCCTTTTGTTAAATTCTATAAGTTCTAAAGTTCTACATCTTGTTTTTACGAAATTAGAGAAGTCTTCCCATGTTCTAAGATATGTTTTACCTTTTACCATTTCAGTGTTTGAATTCGAACAAATCTGATCTTTTAGCATTGAGTCATCTAGATTTGTTACGTACTCCACCCACAAAGAATCAGTGAAAGGGTCAATTTTAATGTGTTGGCTCCAATGACCTTATGCATTCATAAGCTTCTCAATCAAGTAAATTCCTAAGACGTTCGTCACGAGGATCAGAAACCTCTTCTTCAACCATGATTGAGTACAAGCTCAACCAATCTAGTCACTTATATGGTTCACCATATAACTTTTAATTTGCGTTTTAGAAGATCTGAAGATGATGATTGATGATGGGTTAGATGACCCGTCGATAAGGTTGTATTAGTAGCTGATTGCCGATCAACATTACCATTTATATTAAGCAATATTTTAGATTTAATGTATTTTAGATTTTCAATTTCGAATTGAATACCACTAAAATTATTAAAGTACATAATTTTCTAATAGACCCAATTTTGCCTCTATACTCTGTCCCAGAAAAATAGGCAGTACACGTCTTATGGGAAAGCATTTTCAAAATCCATACTAAACCATACTTGTTTTTAGAGTTTTGTACAATTAGTTCAAAATGGCTTCGAGGATTTCAAAACATTTAAGTTCCGAAAAAAAAAAAAATTTTTGACGACAAAAAAAATTCATAAAAATTTGCAAAAATAAGACAGAAGCTGTGAAGCAAGTAGCTGATATTTTCCCTGTAGGTGAACGAACTCTTTACAGACTTCTTAACGAAAACAGTTCCAAAGGCCAAAACTAGCCACCAAAAGAAAAACAAATCTGATAATGAATATTTTTTTTATTTTGCTTGTTTTTTTATTTAAAAGGGATAAGGCATACTGGTGGTGTGGAAAATAAAAATGTGTTTAATTTTAATAAACAAAACGATTAAATCAAAATTCCTATCGAAAAAAGGGCGGTAACCCTACATAATAGATTTAGATTTTAAAATGTTTTTATTTAACCTTCAACACTAAAGGTTTTTAAGGCCCATATTCTTTTATGTACATATATGTAACTTATAAGTTATTTAACAATTGAAAAACATACACTATATACATAGCACATACATAGTTGTATATATTTTTTTTTGTTTTTTTTTTTAAATTTTATATACATACTTCAACTTAACTTTACAAATATAGTAAAGTTGAGATTTAATTTAAGGCAAAAAGAAACAAAACTGATTAAAAATAATAAATAAAATAAATATAATTCAAATTTCATAAATGTTTTATCCTTGTAATAATAATTAATAATAACAATTGGAATTAATATCAATTCTTAATTAATTATATTTAATTAGAGAAATAAAAAGGATATATATAATTGTATGTATTTACATTATTTGCTTTATATTTTGCTAAATAATTTAATTCTTTTCATAAATTTTAAAATGTTTTTAACATCATTAATATTATTAGAAGCCATAATATCGGAATTATTTATCTTATACAATTTTCTTGAATTAATGTAACATGGGCAATCTGAAAAAATGTGTTTAATTGAAAGTACGTTACCACAAATACAACTTACTGGATCAGATCTATCAATTAAAAACTTATGGGTAAGGTTGGTGTGTCCTATTCTTAATCTTGTCAAAACAACAGAAACTTTCCTTTTAAAACACTCAGTGCTAAACCATCCTCCCGTTGTTACTTTTAAAGATAGGAGTTTATTTGAAATAGGTTCCTGTTCCCATTTATGCTTCCATTTATCGTTTATAGTAAATTTTATTCGCTCCTTCAAATATGTGAAGAAAAAAAGGAAAGATCCATCTGGGGGTTGGAATATTGAATTTTTAGCTAATTCATCGGCTCTTTCGTTGAACCCAATACCCATGTGACTGGGAATCCAAAAGAGAACAAAATTTTTTGGAGACTGGTATATAAATTCCTTTATTTTGGATGACTGCTATAAAGTTTTTTTCAAAATTTGAACAGAACTCAAGGAATCAGTGCAAATAAGGAAGTTAAGATGACTGGTTGAATTAGTATAATCTACAGCTTTTTGAATAGCATAAAGTTCAGCTGTGCAGATATTTGAGAACTTTTTTAAATGAAATTTTCTTTCAACAGAGCGGTGTTTGAATGCCAGCCTGCTTCAGAGTTTAAAACGGATCCGTCAGTAAATATTTGTTCAAAATCATGTTACATAAATGAGCATTTTTTGCGAAAGTATGAAACAAATTATTGAGGATGAGTTTCTTGTTTTTTGAATTTTGAAAGAGATATGTCTATTTTGAGGGAGGTAGAGAGCCAGGGGGGAGAAATCTGAAATTTTTGCTTATTGAAAATAATATTTTGTGTGAAGTTTTGCTTAAATGTTGATTTAAGTCGAACATATGCTGGCTGGTAGTTAAGTGATCGGGCCTTAAGTTTATTGAACATTTGCTCATTTATAATTTTACTTGATAGAGGATGTAAATTAAAGGAACATATTTTGGCATACGCTGATAACTCTTGCTCTTCTCTTCTGTATTGTAATGACTGCTGTCCAGCATCTACCATAATACTCTCCACTGGGCTAGTTCGGAAAGCGCCTATGCTAATTCTAACACCGGAGTTATGAACAGAGTCAAGTGATTTAAGCAATGATTTTCGTGCAGAAAGGTACATAATACTACCATAGTCGATGATTGGTAAAACTATCAGGTTATGTTTTCTTAGCAAAAGTTTTCTATCAGATCCATAATTTGTGTTAGCTAAGACCATCAAGAGATTTAGATTTTTAGATGCCTTCGCCTATATTTCTTTTATGTGGTCGGTCCATTTTAGCTTTTTGTCAAAAATCATTCCAAGGAACTTATAGGAATCAACATACCTTAACTTATGGTCATTAAGAATCAAATCGGGTGGGCTTATAATATTTCTGTTTCGTGAGAAGAGCATGGCTACAGTTTTTTCTTCTGTTTGTAATTTACTTTGCAGAGTAGTAATGTTCTTAGAGGCGCCAAAAACCACTAAGTCATCAGCATACATATCTAGCCTCAAAGGTTCTTCGACCAGCGAAAGAATGCTATTAACTGTAATTAGAAAAAGCGTTACACTTGTAACTGCGCCTTGAGGTGTACCATTTTCGAGTGTGTTTTCGTTTGAGAAAGTGTTCCCTATAACAACTTGAACGGATCTGTCTGTAAGGAAATTATTAACAAAATTAACTATGTTCCCATTTAACCCCAGTTTTAATAACTCTACGATTACGTTTTTTTTCCATACTGTATCATAGGCCTTTTTCATGTAAAAAAAAAACAGCAATAAGAAATTTTCTAGCAGAGAAAGCCTCCATAATTTCAGACTCTAAATACAGAAGGTTGTCTACCGTACTTCTGTGCTTACGGAATCCAGATTGAAAGTTATTAATTAAATATTTACTTTAAATGAACCATTGAAACCTTTTGTTTAAAATTCTCTCCATAACTTTGCAAAGGCAATTAGTTACAGAATTAGGTCTGTAATTTCTTCGATTAATAGGATCTTTTCCTATTTTAAGTATGGGTATTAATAAAGCTTTTCTCCACATTTTAGGAAAAGTGCCGGTGGGAAAAATTTTATTGTAAAAACTAAGTAACCATGTTAGATTAGAAGTCGTCATATTTCTTATCATGTCATAATGAATCATATCAGGTCCTGCAGATGATCCCTTACATTCAAAAATAGCATTTTGAAGTTCTTGAAAGGTAAGGGCGTGGTTACAAATATCTGTATGGTTTGATGGAATATTGAGACTAACTGACTCTAAAAGTGATTTATGGGTTTGGAAGTTTAAATTGTGATTTTGTGTATTTGAATTTGAATTTTGGGGAAAGTTTTGGAAAATTCTTCCACAATGTCCTCCTTTTTGGTGAGTATGTGGCTATTTGATAGAATTGATGTCATATTTGTAGTTTTATTTGTTCCGTTTAAACTTCTAATTTTTCTTAAAACTTCTGAGGATGTTGTTCGGCTAGTTATTATACTTATGTACTCCTCCCAAGACTTTTTTTTATAGATACGAATCATTGCTCTTGCTTTATATTTGGCTGATATGAAATTCCTGTAATCTATTAATCGAGAGTTCTATTATATATTCTCAGAAGTTTCTTTCTGTTTTTTAAAAGGATTTTGATTTCATTATTCCACCAAAGAACTTTTTTATTTATTAAGCTTCGAGAAGGTGTCATTGGAATAGACTTTCGAGCGGCTTCAAGGATTTTAGTACGTATAGAATTTACATGTTGGTCAATGTCAGCTTTGTTATCTAAAAATTGTTTTCGTTTTGAGTGTTTATTATTACTACTCGTATGTATGATAGGGATAATAATGGGGAAATGATCGCTACTATGCAAATCATTACAAACAAACCAGTCGAAATAGTTTTCTAATATAGGTGATACGACTGTTAAGTCGATACAACTATATGTTTTATAAGCTAGACTAAAGTGTGTAGGATCACCATTATTTAAAAGATTTAGTTGATATTTTTTTAAGACATCTTCTACAATTTTTCCCTTTTCTCAATTTTATCAGAACCCCATAGACAATTGTGGGCATTAAAGTCTCCCAAGAGCAAAAAAGGACAATCAAACTGTTTAATAAAGTTTTCGAAATCAGAAATTGAAATGTTGTCGGAACCGGGCAAGTATATGCTGCAAAATTTTATTAGGAAAAAGCTACAACCTGAAGAGTGGTTTGCAAAATTAATTCTTAAAAACAAAAGGAATCATTCACTAATAAGGCAACACCACCATGCGAAATTGTATTTGACTGAACATTTTTAATAAATTATTATAGTTTTTTATTTTTGGAACGTGTTCAAATTTAAATTTAGTTTCTTGTAAACTACATAATAGAGGTTTGTATTTACTTGTTAAAAGTTGGAACTCATTATAATGACTATAAAAGGCATCACAGTTCCATTGAATTATATTAAGATCATTCATAGTAGTTACGATTCGGAGAGCAGGTCACTAGACAGACTGTGATTATCGTTTATTTTTTTATTTTTATTTTTAATACTGCGTTTAGCTCTATTTGACAATTTGGCTGAATAAATTTTGACTGTACCTTTCTCTGTTGTAACTTTTTTAACAGGTTGATCTAATGAATTCTCATCAGAAGACTTTATCAGCCGCTTTATTGGAGTCGGTGAATTAGTTGAGATAGAGATGTCCATGGGCGATGCGGTTTGTTGTTGATTCGCTTCTAGTGAAGTCATTAAATGAAGTCTGTTTGAGTACTCATCTTCGGTGTTTTGCTGTATGGTGCGTGTGTGAATAATTGAGTCTTGTTCCGATGAGTGAGACAGCATAAGTGGATTTCTTTCGCTGTACCGTTTGCTAGCTTCTCTTATATCTACTTTTTCAAATACTTTGATGCGCTCTATTTCTTTCTCTTTTATAAAAAGTGGACATAAGCTTGAGAAGGCATGATGAGATCCAAGGCAATTATAGCATTTGCTTGGCCTTACACACTTTTCTTTGTCTTCGATCAGATGGAATTTTTCACCACAGTTGGAACAGGTTTTAGTAGAGTTGCAAACTACGGCGATATGCCCAAAGTGTAGGCAGTTCATACACCTGAGCGGGGAAGGGATGTATGATCTCAATCTTACTTTAATATATCCTACGTCGATTGACTCAGGAATATTTGATGTTGAGAAAACTAAAATATATAAATCACTGTCCTCTAGCACACCGGTAAATTTGTTTTTAGCTTCATTCGCCTTATATCGACTACTTTTTGGTCACTCAGGTTTTCTAACATGTAAACTTTTTCCATGTAATTTAATTCTGGGCAATAAACCACACCTTTAGCATTGTTAAGTGCAGGGTACTCATGATTTTAATATTTATACTCGAGTCTAAATTTTTTAGTTTAATAAGTTTATTTGCTTGTATCATGTCTTTAGTGTTTATGAGCATAGTTTCGTTTTTTAGTTTTGCGCACTTTACAATATTACCACAAACAAACGATATGACTTTTTAAGCAAAAATGGTGACACTTTCTCCATGTTTAAAGCGGGTCGCATCTTTGCATGATAAGAAACTTAGGACTTGGTGAATCTTTTCATAATTTTCTCGTTTCATCAAAAAAAAGTTTATTCGGTAACACTTGAGATTGCATTAGTTCTCCCATTATGAACAGAAAAAAAAACAAAGAAAGAATTTTCTCCGCACACTACAATTTACTTCTTTACTCGTTGAGAGCGAAATACGAACTGCCCCCTACATAATATTCTCTCATATTTTGGTCCATTTAAAATACACACTACGAAAACCCTGTGAGGGCTTTATTGAGTGACAGATTCATGCAATCCACTGTAGCGAGAATGAGAGGCGAACGTCCTATCTTGCCTACACTGCCTATTTTCTGGACATAGTATAATTCGAAACAATTCATGGGTCTTATTTTATCATCAGTTAAAAGTCCTCTGATTCGAGTTAATTGTCCTTTTATTACACCCCGACAGCCTTTAATTTTTTGATTACTTCGGCCATGACAGTAACTATGTATGTATATTGATTGATATGATTAATTCAACAATTAAGACGAACGCGTGCTATTAATGTCAATCAATGATTTGTATTGCGACTTTTGTTTTTAAAACGAACTGAACTTGCTTAATCATGCAACCAAAACAATAATAGGTGATTATTCTGTTTACAAAAAATTACACTTGATTTCGTGTCGCATATCGTTGCATACATATAACGATATGTGACACGAAATTAAAAGTCATTTATAAATTGCACGAACTATGTATATGCCTACACTTGATTATGTGTGCAACTATATGCGACACGAAAATAAAAGTCGATTTTTTTTCTATAAATTACACGAACTATAGGTGCGTGTTTTGCAATCCCCGGGGGAATTGGTTGAAAAAACGACCACGGGGCTTAGTCAAAAATTTGGCAGCACTGTTACATTAACATATTTATTGCATTCAGGATTATTTAAATATTAATGGATTGCAAATTCTATAACAGGAGATGTCACGATTCATAAATTACAAGGTGAAACGGGCCACGGGAGTGTAATGCATTTCTGAGAAGCAAAAAGTCCTTCATACTTGACTAGCAGTCGTCTTACCAAAGCACCACAGTTCCAATAACCATAATTATTAGATTAGCTTCTTTCATTATTTAGAATTCATACGGATTGGAAAGCTACCAAGAAGTTTGTTGGAAGAACATGTTCCGCTAATTGTTTTGAATCAGTTTGAGTACCTTTCGAGTAATAAATAATACGAAGGATATGCTGAAAACACCACCGTGAACAAAATTATAATAATATAATTAAGTAAACACTTGTGATTAATTTACATTTAAACTAAGCTAAAATTTTAATATAATTTGTTCAAAATTACATTTAATGTTTTTTCGTCTAATAGGTGAAAAACATATTAAGAGTGCAGGCATGCTCATCGAATTAACTAATTTTTCAACGTTCAAAAAGCATGAATTAACGAAAATCGTTGTCCTTTTTATAGAAATCGACATACAAACTGAAAACAAAACATGATATTTCTCCAGAATATACACCAACTTCGATTCAATTTAGAAGAATTAGTAGTAAACTTGGAGATAAAAACCAAGTCTAAAACGTGGTTACACTCCTGACGCCCAAAAGTAAAATGCTCTTCAATTAATGTATACTTTAGAAGAGCAGACCAAATACCTCCTTTTTGACCACAATTCTATGTACTTTCTTTGTAAAAATATTTTTTTTTTTTAAATTAAAAATAACTTGATTTATTTTCTATTTTTAAGTTAATCTCATAACGCCCATAAGGTAAAAGCGTAAGGTTTCAAGTAGTTCGGTCAATCGCAGTTCCAACAGATATTTATAATCAATGCTTGCCGGTGACAAGCGTGCATTTGAAGCACTCCATCTTCTCAAAAAACTGAACTATTTTAGGTATTGTCTGAAATTTTGTTTAAAAAAACGGAAACATACCCGACTCAATGACGGCTCAACGACTCGATCAACATTTTATACCGAAAGTCCTTCAAATTTTAAATAATACTGAATACAAAAATTTTCGAAAAATATGTTTTTGGGTGTACGATTTTTTTTTAAATTTTCTTTTTAATTTATAATGTTAAGCCTTAACTACATTCAACACACTTTTGTACAAAATTAAACAAAAATTTTGTCTTTTTCCAACATACTGCTGAATGCTATCTCGAATTTCAAATTTTACAAAAGTATTCCACTTTTTCACAAAAGTAAAAGTCTAACTTTTACTTTTGTAAAATTTGAAATGTGAGTATTATTCAGCAGTATGTTGGGAAAAGACAATTTTTACTTGCGATATGGGTACTATAGTGCAAGTTTTGCAGTTGAAAAAAATATCGAACTCGAGATTTTAATCAAAGTTGACATTACGATGATAGAGAACACCAATAAAGTGGGTCCGTCAATTCCGTCTGTCTGTCTGTAGCACAATCTACTGCCTAAACGGCTGAACCGATTTTGTTCGAACTTGGTGCTTAGGCATTTTAGGTGATTGTCCAAAATAGATTTTTGAATCGTTGTAGCCCCAAAAATAACGGTGCTTGCCATACAAAAATTTCTACCATCTTAATTATCTCGAAAACGCCTCTAACGAATCTGATAAAAATTGTTGTGAGTACTGCCTTGAGTATGGTCTACATTTTGAGGAAAAAATTTTGTTATTAACGGTACCTGCCATACAACCATTTTATTGATTTTAGACTTTCTCATAAACGACTCAACCGATTTCAATCAAAATTTTTATACAGGATCTCCTTTTAATTCTAAATAATACTGTATTTCAGAATTTTCGAAAAATATTTTTTTTTGGATTTTTGAAAAAAAAAAATATTTTTTATTTGAAGACTTAACATAATTCGAAAACGGGTAGACGATTTTTTCGGAAATTTTGTTTTTAAATTTTTTGGATGGCAATGGCGCAGTGGATAAAGTGCTTGATTGCTAACTTAGACGTGTGGGTTCGATCCCATCCCCACGCTAGGCGCATTCTTGTCTATACCTCCAATTTTAATTGGGTGCCGCCCATGGGTTAAAACGAGATAGTCAATACCTGGTTCTCAAATCCACTGTGCAAACTAGTGCCGTGCAATTTAGGTTGCATTTAAAAGACCTTAGGTCTTACAGGCATATCGTCAAATAAAAAAATATATATATTATTAAATATTTAAAATTTTCATACCAATTTTTTTTTTAGATAAAATTTTAGAATTTTTATAAATAAAGGTTCCGCCATCTAACGTTTTTTTTCAACTAGTGCTAATTTCGTGAAATGTAACACTTAGCTCATGTCTGATTTGACAGATAATTAGTTTTATCCTTCCGCTGAACGAATATGGTTGTGTATACGCTTGAACGATGCTGGGAAATATTGCGACATTACTTTGAAAATCATGGTAATGTTGCAGAATGTGTGCGAAAATTGCGTACGGATTTTGGAAGAAGAGAAGCTCCGTCAGCTCCGTATGTTCATTATCTTGTGAAAAAAGTGAAAGAAACTGGCATCCTCATCGATAAACCAAAGCGTGAAAAGCCAAAAACAGTTCGTTCACCCGAGAATATTACTGCTGTGGCAGAAAGTGTGCGTGAAGCGCCATCAACATCAATTCACCGTCGTTCTCAACAATTGAACATTTCGGAGACATCATTGAGACGAATTTTGCATAAAGACCTTGTTATGACGCCATACAAAGTCCAATTGGTTCAGGAGTTGAAGACAACTGACCATCCAATGCGTTTTCGCTTCGCTAAGTGGGCCTGCGATCGACTTAGAAAAGATGCCGATTTTGCCAAAAAAATCATCTTTTCAGATGAAGCTCATTTTGATCTTGGCGGGTATGTAAACAAGCAAAATTGTCGCATTTCGGGCACAGAAAACCCGCACGCATACATTGAAAAGCCGATACACCCAAAACGAGTCACTGTTTGGTGCGGATTTTGGTCCAGAGGCATAATTGGGCCATTTTTCTTCGAAAATGAGCAAGGAGTGGCCGTTACAGTCAATGGCGATCGTTATCGGGCCATGTTGAACGAATTTTTGTTCACAAAAATTGAAGAGGAGGCTATTGGCAATATTTGGTTTCAACAGGACGGCGCTACGTGCCACACAGCCGAAGCTACACTCGATGTTTTGCGCCCTGTTTTTGAAGATCGCATTATCAGCCGCAGAGCTGATGTCGTTTGGCCACCTCGGAGCTGCGATTTGACACCGTTGGACTATTATTTGTTAGGTGCCGTAAAAGATAAGTGTTACGCCGACAAGACAGAGACAATTGACGCTTTAAAGGACAATATTCGTGCAGCCATTGGTGAAATACAGCTGCACACAATCGATAATGTGCTTTAAAATTGGACCGATCGTGTAGGCTACTGCATGGCCAGCCGAGGCAGCCATTTGAATTAAATTATTTTCCATTATTAACCGAAGGATTGTACTTTCAAATAAAAAAAGAAATTTGCGAAAATATGTAGCAGTTTTTTTTATAGCATTTTCAAAATAAAAGTTATTTGGCGGACCCTTTACAAAATTAAGTGAAAAACGACTTTAAAAATACAATTAGCCGTTACCATTAAGAATCTTTTGCATAATGTGATCGAACATAGGAGCAAGTACGTGCGATCCAGTCGTGCATTTTTTTTTTTTACTTTTGTACAAAAGTGTGTTGAATGTAGTTAAGGCTTAAAATACTTTAAAATTCAACATTTCTTCGACAAAAAAATATTAATAAATGTTTGTATATACAAAATTAAGTTAAAAATGACTTTATAAATATATTTAAGTGTTTTTAACAAGAATCTTGGGAATAAGAACATAAGAGCAAGTGCGTTACTAGTCTTTTATTTTATGTTTATTATTTTTGTTTGTGAAAATGAAAAAAAATATTGTGTACTTGTACACGCGCCAGAAGTAAAACTTCCCTAATTTAAAACAATTTTTTCCTTGGTAATTCTAAGTCAGCTACAACATATATTTCAACTTCATGGAAACCGGTCAAAGAGCAACGAAGTTGACATTTATTGATACCGGTCCGTACTTGCATTAATACATCCCCCATAACTACACTACCTTCCAATTGTACAAACGTCACCGTCGTCGTAGCGTCCATCGAACTTTGATTCATGGTCCAGCAATTTTACGTTACATACATATTATACTACTCCTTATACTTAAATCTACGAAATAGCTATCTATGCACTGGCAACGAAACTATCGACTTAAACAATACACACATTAAGGGTATGTCTCATGGCAAAAAATTGATTAGTGCTTTGCGCTAAACTTTGTAGTGTTCACATTTTTTTAAATATTTAAATGAAATAAACTGGTTTTGATTGGAAATATATTGGGAAAAATATTTAGTAAGTAATATAAATTAAAAAAAAAAAATTGTTTTCTAAAACCACTATAATCATTAAAAAATCATTAAATTTTGGTAGGTAATTGTGAAAACCAATATTGTAATAAAAAGGAATGGGTGTGGATGAATTTTCCAAAAAGAATTCAGGTTGGGGTTTTTCTGGGTTCTTGTAGTCACCTCTGAAAAGAGTAATTTATTAATATCGCCGCTTTGTTTGGTTCACTACCGCGCGTATGCTGTTCGTAAACCGCAGTACACGCTGAATAGGCAGCAAAACAAATGTTATATGTCCATAGAGAAATGATAAGATTTAAGTTTATATTTTCAAATAACATTATAATTTTATTGGGGGAAACCAAGTATTAAATTTACAAGTAAAAAAAGGTTGCTTAAAAATTAATTGTTCATTCATTTTTAATTCTTATGGCAAAAAATTACAAAATAATTATATTATTTTTAAATTTGAATGCGGATGGCAATTCTGTTTTTTATTTAAATACAAAATTACAAAATAATTTTATTATTATTAAATTTGAATGCTGATGGCAACTCTGTTTTTTTAAAGATTTCAAAATAATTGTATACAGCTGCCCGGACATAGTTTCTTATGGACGCTTTTGTCAAACGTCGCACAAGACACCCGCTGTAGGCTTTCAACCTTCAGGTCAGCTATGTTAATTCATAGTGAACTTTTGTCAAACGTCGCACCATCAATAAACATCCAGTCCTTGGCCTATTGTAGTTTATGTACATACATACCGGTCGACTGCTTGTGAACGCTTTTGTCAAACGTCGCACCAACAGCCGACAGGCATGGCTGTCTACTATTTATATTTTATACCAGCCAGGTACCTCTTGTGGACGCTTAGAGAAAACTTCGCACACTAAATACCAGACGAGAATGAATTTATTCTGTGCTGACTGGCCTTTTTATACTGTTTTCTTAGAAAGCTATTGTGCAGCTTTACTAGCTTAACATTTATAATTGAGTGCTTTTTATTTTGAGTGCTTTTTATTTGAGTACTATTGTATGGTTTGATATTTATAAGTGTTACCACTTTATTGTTTTCTTAAAAGTTGCATACATACTGAATGGATTTATTCTTTGTTTGGATATATGTATATAAATAATAAAAAAATAAAATTCATAATAATACGTATATATAATAATTCATAATAATGCATATATTTATGTTGACGGTTGTTACATTCTCCCCCTCTGTCGGAGAGATCGACCCGATGATGCGACAGGATAAATTGTTGTCTTCTTTGGTCGGCCTCGTCTTTTAAGATGTTGTATGGGTTGTGCGTTGGATGTGTTGCCTTCATATTTAGCAATTGAAGAGACATGATAATTCCCCAAAGTATCATCTTTGGATGCAATTTGGTAAGTTTCCGATCCGAGTCGTTTGATGATGACATAAGGACCGTCCTTCTTTGGCATAAATTTAGATGTTTGGTTCTTTGAAGCTTTGCTTAGAAAATGAGAAGTGATTAAAACTTGGTCACTTACTTTATATGTAGGCTGTGGACGGCGTTTTTGTCGACGATGCGTTTGTTGTGGTCTTGTGTCTTCTCCGTCCCTTCTTTGGCATTTTTGAAACATTCAGCTAATTTCAATAACTTTTGTGTAATTTGTGGATAAAGTTTTCATCCTTAATTATAGGTCGTTGATCGTTTGAGATGTCACCGATGGTTCTAAGTTCTCATCCGAACATTAAGTATGATGAAGTATACCCAGTGCTTTGGCATTTCACTGTATTCGTAGCAAATCGTATGCTTGGTAAATCCTCTGCCCATGTAGTATGGTTAGTGCCAACAAGGATGGCAAGTTGAGTTTTCATATCCCTTTTCCTACGTTCAACAGGATTCGATTCTGTGTGATAAACGGGTGTAATGCTTTGCTGGATTCCAAGAAAATTGGTTAACCGTTGCATCAGTGCTGAGATAAATTGGGGTCCTTTGTCTGTAAGCAAACGTCGCGTCGCGTCGTGGGATCCCATTACGGAGGAATACTTCGTTCAGCAGCGTAAGCGCGTAGTTAATAGCTGTTGCTTCCTTGAGAGGAATGGTTTCAATCCACCTTGTTGCGATATCTTCAGTAATGAGAATCAATTGAAATTCTTCTTTTGTTGTAGGTAAAGGACCGAATAAATCAACGGCTAGTATCTCAAAGCGTCAATGACTAGACACTGTTTGAAGAAGTCCTGCAGGTTTCATGTTACTTGGCTTATAGCGCTGGCACGCAAGACAATAGGATACGTGTTTAGTAATGTCTTTTTCCATGCCTGGCCAAAAGTATCTTGAAGCTATTCGCGCAATGGTTCGGCCAATTCCATAATGACAAGCTGTAGGAGCGTCGTGATAGTGTTTTAGAATCGCACCTCGTTCTTGGAGTGGTATCACTAGTTGGGAATCCTCAGCATCTGACTCAGGTGAGTACCTGTAGAGAATACAATCATTTAGCAAACAAACACGGGTTGTCCATCTAGTTAGGTTTTCGTCATTATTTTCAAACGACTTCATTATGGCTTTTAGTTCTTCATCTTGTAGTTGTGATGCTCTTATTTCTCCAGGTTTTGATGAAGTAATGTCGACCTGGAAACTTCAAATTTTACATGCGGATTCTGTGTGATACGGGTTGTTGCAAAGAGGCCTTGACAACATGTCAGCCTGCCTGGGGTGAATTCAATAGGACGGGTGCTGTGGTGAGGAGGTTTTTCAATGCGTCTCTTTCGTTTGTTCCCCATTTCTTTGTTAAATTGCTTAATGGTTTGGCAATGTCAGAAAAGTTCGCCATAAATCGCCGATACAAAGAAAATGTCTGCAGAAATGATAATACTTGTTACCTACCTACAAATGTATATTTAAATGGATTTATTTTTTAATTATTAGGAAGGTAAAAGCTATATCTTATGTACATACATAGATGGAACCTAGATACGTAAATATGTATATATAAAAGTGAAAGTGAAAGATATTGGTGGGTATGTATCAGTGGCGAGGCGTGAATAATTTCAAAATGTAAGTCGAAGAAAAATTAGTCACCAAAAAATTAAATTTCGGAAGTTTACTTGAAATTATTTCGTTCAATGCATAAGTTATTATGAAACCATAAGTTTCAGCAATTTAAACCAAGTTTGTTATACCTTAAGTAATTTAAGTTAAATGTAACAATGAGCTTAATGCATAATAAATGCGGTTTCGAAAGAAAACTTTTTGGCGGATGCAAATACTCGTACAATATCTTAAATAAATTTACTGCTAAGTTAAAAATTTGCGACAATGTATCACGCAATTTTTCGTTTTCTAAATGGCTATGAAGTGCTAAAACGTCAAGTTGTCGAAGAGGAGAAGTTGTATACAAAACTTTAAGTTCATTTTTTAAAAGCTGTAAAATCAAAACACCCAGGGCAAAAATGTATTAAAGAAGATAGTTTTTTAATTTTGATTGGAAACTTCGAAATTATCATATTTTGATTTATCAAGTAAATCTAAAAAAATTAACTCGTGAAAGTCTTATATCTTGTATTTATTATAATATTATAATATTGTCTTTTATTTCTACAGAACGACGTTTATAACGTGTTGTGGAATTGACAATCCTCGTTTTTGTGGTGTTTCCGCGCAATCGCTTATGCTTTCCAAAATGGATTTAAATTTATTAAGACAGTCAGAGCTATGCCAAGACTCAAAACTTTCGATTTCTCTTTTTGCAAATTCAACATCTGCTTGCTAATTTTGAATCAATTGTAAAGAAAGTCAGTCTTAGCAAAAATTTCAGAAAGACTTAAAAAAAAAAAATCTAGTGCCCCTAATATAATTTACAAGCTCTCGGCAATAGAAAGCGAGTCAGTGTCCAATTCACTAGGGTTGTCTAATATTCTAATAAAAGTTAGAATTATATCTAATCTACAATTTAAAATGGCGTTTATAATCCGCGAATGATAATACCAGCGAAGTTTCCGATAACCCAGGCTTTCGTCGACTAGCTATTTGTTTTAAAAGTTTTGAACATTTAGTTGATTTGTTAAAAAAAAATCGGACAATAGTATTAATACTGCCAAGAAAAACTTAATTCCGATATATTTTTAAGTGATCGGAATAAAACTAAATTTAAAACGTGTGTTAGCCATTGGACAAGCATCATGGACTTTTTTTTTAACACCACCCACTTCCCCAGACATAGCTGCAGCACCATCGTTAGATTCGCCAATTAGTTTTTCCTTGCAGGAGAATATATCAAGTACAATATTAAAAAAATATGCTTTGTCAGCTCATCTGTGTGGCGAGACAACGTCAAAACAAAAAACAAAAGACCTTTCTTCAATTCCGCCCTCCAAAAGGTACCGTAGAACAGCAATTGAAAAAAAGAGGTCAAGGAAACAAAACATTTTATTTAAATAACAACTCCCTGTCAATATATATATATACTTATATATATATATATATATATATATATATATATATATAAGTATACTTTTGTTACAATCAAACGTTAAAACGATAAATCCTCTTTTCGTGTTTAATCTATTTTCATGGAAGGTTGAATGTTTTGAAAAATTTTAAAACAATCAAATGAACCGTTTTACAGAAAATCGAAAGCCAAACAAATGTTTTTATTAGAGGTACCAAAAATAACCATTTTTCTTCAAGGAAAAAAGATTATCAAAAACTACCTTTTCCCTTTATTAATGAACTGATTAAAAAAAAAACGGTGGATTATTTTCAAAAAAAAAAAATTACTTATGCTGTTATGAGCAGACTCCATAAGTATTAGAACATAATTTAAAATAAAAACAAAACAAGTAAATAAATATTAAATTAGAATTTATTCGCAAATAAAACAAACAAAATAAAACAAAAATCTTTATTTTTAATTTCGATACATTTGGTGTATATATCTAGGCACAATTGGGTAAAGTAATAAATAAAATGTATATATTAAGATTTTCATCCAACTCAGCATTCCAATGATAGAAGCTGAAGCGATTTTCTTCAAACTTGGTAGACACCTACTTACATAGTTTTGTTTTGTTCATCATTATGAAAATCCAATCGGTTGTTAGAAGAAAAGCGAACGTTTTTTAATTGATTGATTTTGACACATGGAGTGAATATTCCACTGAACTATTCTCTTAGTTATGGTCGAAAATCCAACTTGATTTTTTGTAATAAATGTGTGAAAATTAGTAATAGAAATACGTTAGCCTTCAGTGGAATTCTCCGTTGGTTATTCATAATGACGACAATATTAACTTACGCAGGCAAACTCTAAGTTCTAGTGCATACAAAAAAGAACCATAGAATCATTTTTTTACGATTTTCGAAATTCTCGATTATTTTATTTTCTACTTTCATTATCGATATGAAACAATTTTTTTTGCATTTTTGAAAAAAAGTTAAAAATATTCGTATGCAATCTTCCGAATAGTTTATATAGTCAAATCCAATCCTGGTTGTAGTAGGTGTACGTGAAATATAGTCCTACTGGAAAAGTCGATCTCGTACTGTGGAGGTGTTAACACGTGTTCGGCTTCCCAGTTTTTCCAAATTAAATTTCGTGTGTGAGCTTAAGTTTTAGATTAAATCAAGATTTCATAAGTGGTTCACTAGCACAGTGGTAGAGTTCCCGACCGAGAATCCGAGGGTCGCCAGGTCGATTCCCAGCCGGGCATCAGAACTTTAGCAGCTTTTTTTTCACAACCGTGAAGTGGAAAACTTTATTGGTTGGGAAAACAATCAAAGGAGGAGGAGTTTAAGCACCGGGGCATCGAAAGGTGTCCTAGGGCCAATGAGGCCAGCGATGGCATCAGCTGAGGGAACATCGAAAAATGTTCCAATTACAAGCAGTGATTCTGCAGCAACAATATCAACAGCAATAACAACAACGGCAACATCATCCGATGCTAACCAAAAGCGCAGAAAGAGGATCAAGTGCGCACCAAATTTGGTAAAGAGGAGATCCACGGCCACCTTAGCAAAGCTGCCAGCTGGGGTGAATACGTCCGATATAGACGAGACGTCAGAGGCAGCAAGACAAACCCAGCTAGACACTTAACCCGAAGAGGGTATTGCATATATGTCTGAGGAAGGAGAAGGGCACTTCACGACGGGCGATAGTACTGCCTTCGTGAACCTCTCCACATCAGAGACGTCATCTAAGGAGGACGAGGAACAAAGAATGATCGCTCAAATTGAAACAATGGAGGCAGAAATCCAAAAGTTGAAAAGTAAAGTTAAGGCCAGCCAAGAAGCGCGCCGAGGGAAACAACTAAAAGAACTCGACGAACAAGAACAACAACAGAAAAAAGAACAATTACAAAAACAACAGCCACAGCAGCAGCCAAAACAACAACGGCAAAAACAACAACAACAACAGCAGCAGACACAAGCCCAGAAACAATCGCAAGAAAAAGCAGCAGCAGCAGATTCAAAAGCAGCAGAATCAACAGCAGCAGAAAAGTCAGTCTCAGCAGCAGCAGCCACAGCCGCCGATTACGAAAAAAGAAAAGGTGCCACCCATAAATACTTTTAAAATGGAGTTACAGGATACCATAAATCTATGTAAGTTGACCATAGGTCAAAATTTTACTATTAAAAGCTTAAATAACGATAGGCATGCTATCCAGTGCTTCACACTGGAACAGCACAAACAAATTAAAGAGTTGCTAAAAGAAACTACTACTGAATTCTTTAGTTTCACCCCTAAAACCGAAAAATTTCAAACGGTCCTTTTGAAGGGCATAGATTCCTGCACGGAACCACAGGTGCTCTTAAATGAACTCCGCCAAAAAGCGAATGACGATCTCGACTGTATCGGGGTAAAGCCGTTCGCTACAGTTAGAGCTAAGCGGGAGAAGCGGAGTCTTCCCTTCTTCCTTCTTCAACTCTCACCCAGCAGCAAACTGGATAGTTTGAGGAGTATATCCGTCCTCAACTACCAGGTTGTAACTTGGGACAAATTAAAAAGGCGCGGCGACATGCTTCAATGCATGCGCTGCAAAAGGTTCGGCCACGCCGCAGCAAACTGCGAAATGCAGTCACGCTGCGTTAAGTGTGGAGAGAACCACAATCCAGATGAATGCAAGTTAGGAAGGGAACGGGTCGAAGATAGGACCCAGCTTCAATGTGTACTCTGCCGAGGCGGCGGACACCCCGCTAATTATCGGGGATGCCCGACGTTTCAGCTTATAAAGAACAATAAAGCAGCAAAGCAAACAGTGGTAGAAAAGCGTCCAACAGTGCCCTCCCACATACAAAAAAGTGGCTTACTGACAAGACTAAAACGCTTGTACAGACGGTTTACTGACACACGAGATCTGGAGATAAGGACACTGAAGTCGTCACTCAAAAACATCAACCAATTGATCAAAGAAAATTATAGGTTGTCCATTAATTTGTTTTGGGACAACAAAATTCGGGCCGTGAACGCTAACGACCCGAGTATGTTCCCACAAATTAATAAGATATTCAGAAGAAAAGATCAAAACGACCTTCCGTGTCTTAAGCTCCAGAGGACGACACAAAACAGAGACGTACTTCTGACAGCTGGCATAGACCCATATGACGCCGTCTTGGACGATGACCTCTTCATAATCGAAGATCCGCAGGAGAAGGTGGAGGATGTGGGGGCTGCTTTCCAGCAAGTGTACAAGGTGAATGCTAGCATTCGCCCGAATCATGCACTGGAGAACAGAGCTCTGCTTCATCACTTATGGCTCCGGAACGATATAACCGAATGGCGATCTGAGAACCTTGGCTTTACTGGGTTTAATGATGAAGATTTGGCAAACGCCATAATCGCCGACCGAAATGGGCCCAGTCCCCTGTTAATTTCGAAGAATGAGCTCCAGCTCATCTTCGATTCATTAAAGAAAAAGAAGTCTGCAGGAGTCGATGGTATATCCAACGTTGTACTACGACATTTGCCTCAAGAAGCAGTTGACATTTATACCACACTGTTTATTGTTTTTTTTTTAAAGTTGCATACATACTGAATGGATTTATTCTTTGTTGGTATATGTATATAAATAATAAAAAAATAAAATTCATAATAATACGTATATATAATAATTCATAATTAATGTTGACGGTTGTAACAATATGGCATATGTCAAATATAATTTTTTTATTTTTCTTATATTTTTGTCCAAGAGAAAATAGATTTTAAAAATAGTAGACGTCTCTTTTTAATGTTTTTTTATTTATTTATTCCAAGAAAAATTATAGAAAACTATGAAACTATGGCAAATTTGCATTATGGCATAAATGTAATTTTTGATAAAACTTCCAAAGTATAACAGCCAGCTAAGTCAATTCAACTTTTTTTCAAAGTATAATGATGTGTGCAGATATTTGTAGTTTTTATTTTTTTTAAATAGTTCTTTTTTTTCCAATATTTTGCGCAATTTCATTTTGCGAACTGATTTTTTTTTTATTTTTTTAAAGAAAAGGACTATATATACTACTCATAGCAGCAGCTTTCAAAAAAAAGAATTTTTGTCGCAACATAGTAAAAAATGCATTTCAATATAACAACATTAGTGGTGCAGGTGTGAGCGATTGAGAGCGAATATAATTCCAACATATTTTTTTAATTTTTGTTGGCATTTTTTGTATTACATTTTCAAAAATTAAAATTTCTTCTTGCACCCACTGTTTATTTAATTTAATTTGTATAAAAGAGGTCTATTTTGCATTTTTTTTTTAACAAATTTCTTTTCACATGCACACAAAGAAGGTTCAATTCCCAAGAATTCGACTGCAATATCAGCGGCGCGTGGTTAGGAAGAGAATTCTTTGCAAACAAATTTCACCCGCCCATCCTCTCTCAAAGTAAATTTTTTTGTTTGTTGGCTGTGTGGCTCATGTAGTTTCTACTTGCGATATAGGTACTATAGGGCTTGTTTTGCATTTGGAAAGAATCGAACTTAAGATTTTAATCAAACTTGACATTACGATGATGGAGAACACCAAAAAAGTGGGTCCCGCAATTCCTTCTGTCTGTCTGTACAACTCTACAGCCTAAATGGCTGAAGCGATTTTCTTCAAACTTGGTATTTAAGCGTTTTAGATGATTGCCCAAAATAGATTTTTGAATTGTTGTTTTAGGCAAAAAAATAACGGTACTTGCCATATAAATTTTTGTACCATCTTAATTATCTCGAAAACGGCCCTAACGATTTTAATAAAAATTGGTGTGTAGACTACTTTGAGTG
Organism: Philhelius pedissequus; assembly: GCA_910595825.1. Lineage (NCBI taxonomy): Eukaryota > Metazoa > Arthropoda > Insecta > Diptera > Syrphidae > Philhelius > Philhelius pedissequus. The sequence continues at coordinate 126,776,823 of OU343160.1, read as the reverse complement.
TGGTCTACATTTTTGCCAAAATTTTTAACGGTACCTGCCATACAATCATTTTATTAATTTGCGACTTTCTCTCATGGCTCAACGGATTTCGATAAAAAATTTTATGCAGGAGCTCCTTCAAAATCTTAATAATACTGCGTTTCAAAATTTTGAAAATTCAATATTTAAAAAAAACGGGTGGGTGATGAATGATGATAATGATGGTGAAAAATGGCTTTAAAAATACATACACATATTTTTCTATCATATTAGAATATTTTGCATATAATGTAATCGGGCATAGGAGCAAGTACGTTCGACCCAGTCGTGCAGTCATTTATTCTTTGTTTTGTGAGCTCGCGTATGCAATAACAGATAATATGAAAAAAGTCATGGAATAGCAGAATTTGTTTTTTGGTTCAACTTTCGGTAAATCTTGTTGCACATTGTAAGAGGGAGGGTGGGAATAAAGTTATAGTGTAGGTATAAAAAAGAGTAAATAGGTGTAGATATCGCAAATCAGCTGTCATATATTCTATTTTTGCGTTCCATCACTCCTAGGTAGGTATTGTTTTTGTTTGATTTTGTTCTTTTTGTGATCTTTGTTTAGACAAAGGAAAAAAAGAAGTCATAAATAAGGACAGTAGCTGTGTATGTATGCCCAGTTTTTTTTTGTCAATGCGAATACATTTCTACTTGATGGAAGTGCGAGTTACGTATGATGTAGCCACCGCAACATCAACACATTGCGGTCGACAACCTGTAATCGAACCAGATACAACAACAGCACAAATGGGTAAACAACAACCTACAATCGAAACAAATGCACCATCAGCACATTTGGGTGAACAACCCATAATTGAACCAAATGCAAGGTCAACAATAAAAGAATATAAAAGCAAAGACATTGCAACGCAGCGGGGCCCAATAATACGTATACTACCTGGATAGTTGCAGCGACGCTTGGACGGCGGACTATCTTGGTGTTTTGTTTTTTTTTTTAATTGGTATTTTATGATTAATTAATTCAATAAAGCGTAAGAGGCCTGTGGCCCAATTTAAATAAGAAAAAAAATCATTTTTTTTATTTCATTGGCGGCTACTTAAAATATCAGTTGCGTGGTCACTTTGCATAGTGGGATGGTTATTTGGTTGAATATTGTGTAATACATATGTATGTATCTATACCTATATATTTTTGTTGGCTCATCTGCTGGAAGGTTTTCTGCTTTAAAATAAATTATGTTTTACGTAGAATAGATTGTGTGTTGTTTTTTTTTTTTTAATCATAGGTAATGAGTAATGTTGGTAGTAGGCACCTATTTCAGTAATACGGAGAAAGCCGGTCAATTTGTGAAGAAATTTGAAGAGACTGGATTGTTTACATATATTGTAAGGCTTGTGCGTCATCGTTTCGCTCGCACCACTGAAAATATGGCTTCTGTAAGTAAAAGTGTTGCCGAAGACCCGAATGTGTCGATTCCTCGTCGTTCTCAAGAATTATGTCTTACGGCACATTATGGTGTATTTTGCATTTGGACCTACACCTACATCCATATAAAGTCCAGCTCACACAACAACTGAAGCCAGCTGACCATTCACAAATTGTAGATACGTCGAATGGGTGCTTGAACAACAGGCGGTGGACGTCAATTTTTTGAACAAAATTTTCTTCAGCGACGAAGCACATTTTTCACTCGGTGGGTATGTTTATAAACAAAATGGTCGTATTTGGGGTTCTGAGAATCTTCAAGTAATTACAGAGAGAGGCTATTACATCCACAAGAATTCACTGTTTGGGGCGCTCTTTGGTCCGGAGGTGTGATTGGACCCTACTTCTTGGAAAATGACAATGGAAAGACTGTCACCATCAACTCGGAGCGTTATGGTCATATGATAACCGACTGTTTTGCCTGCTATTGAAGAATACGACTTGGAGAATATGTGGTTTCAACAAGACGGTGCCACATGCTACACAACTCGAGCGAATATGGCTTTATTGCAAGAGACATTTCCTGGCCGCGAAATTTCTTGTCGTGGCGATATCAACTGGCCACCAAGATCATGCGATTTGACACCGCTGGACTTTTTTTTGTGGAGCTACGCGAAAGACCGTGTTTATGCAGATAAGCTTTTAACTCTTGAGCACTTGAAAACCAACGTTCGTCAAGTTATGGCTGAGATACCGCCCAATGTATGTCAAAAAGTGGTCGTAAATTACCTCAGAAGAATCGATGCTTGCAACAATTCGCGTGGTGGTCATTTAAATGATGTAGTGTTCCACACATAATGTCAACGTTCTGTAAAGTGTGAAGGGTGTAATGATGGCAAGATCGCCATGTAAAGTGTAGTAAAATTGGTTGATGCTTTTGAGAGGTCTGGGATACAAAAAGAACAAATCGCTTGGCAATGAATGCCTCAGCTCGGACCTCTGGCTAATGCACTCGAGGTTTTATTCAGTTGTATTTTAAAAAGTATTTTTCAAATTCTTCTTAGCTCGCAAGCTGCACAAAAGAATAAAAAAAAAGATCTTTTTGGTTTGGTGTTCTGTGAGAGAAGACAACTTTATTAAAAATGCTATGGCTATTTATACATAATTTTTAATGTTATCGAAATCAAATCCATACTTCGATTATTGTTCCACTTACAATCGATATCCACAAGTCAGCATAATTAGAAGGCTAAGGGTAAATAACCAGCTATCTTAAGTGACATAATTCACTGGGCATAATGCTTAGTTGAAATATTATGGTGCCCAAGCCGATGACCGCTGAGCAACCCATTAATGTTCTATGTGTATCTCGGTTTTCCTGGCTTCTACAGTCATGATTGTCTGGCTCTGTTCCGTGATCTCTTTACCGAATAGTGAAATTTCACCAGCATATCCGTTGCAATAATTAATTCGTCTAAGACCGACATAATTAAGGCAATCAAGTGAAAAGAAATCTAAAGAATAGACAACAAATCTCAAAAAAGGAGATATCAAGTCAAAGCGAAAAAGTTTTTAAGTGAGTTTGAAAATTTTGAAATATAAAATTCAAAAAATTATTTTGAGAAGCGAAAAGAAATCTAAGGAATCGACAACGAATCTCACAAACAAGATAACAAGTGAAAACGAAAAAGCTTTCAATTGAGTTTGAAAATATAAAATTCAAAACTATTTTCACAAGTGAAAAGAAATCTGAAGAATAGACAACGGATCTCAAAAAAAGAGATACTCGTATCAAGCGAAAACGAAGAAGTTTTCAAATGAGGTTGAACATTTTGAAATATAAAATTCAAAAAACTATTTTCACAAGTGAAGTGAAATCTAAAGAATAGATAACGAATCTCGAAAAAAATATCAAGCGAAAACGAAGAAGTTTTCAAATGAGTTTTAAAATTTTGAAATATAAAATTCAAAAAACTATTTTCATAAGCGAAAAGAAATCTAAAGAATCGACAACGAATCTCACAAACGAGATAACAAGTGAAAACGAAAAATTTTTTAATTGAGTTTGAAAATTTTGAAATATAAAATTCAAAACTATTTTCACAAGTGAATAGAAATCTAAAGAATTGACAACGAATCTCAAAAAAGAGATATCAGGAGAAAACGAAGAAATTTTCAAATGAGGTTGAAAATTTTGAAATATAAAATTTAAAAAAAAAACTATTTTCACAAGTGAAGAGAAATCTAAATAATAGACAACGAATCTCAAAAAAAGAGATATCAAGCGAAAACGAAGAAGTTTGAAAATTTTGAAATATAAAGTTCAAAAACCTATTTTCACAAGTGAAGAGAAATCTAAAGAATAGACAACGAATACGAAAAAGAGATATCAAGCAAAAACGAAGAAGTTTTCAAATGAGGTTGAAAATTTTGAAATATAAAATTCAAAAAACTATTTTCACAAGTGAAAAGAAATCTAAGACAACGAATCTTAAACAAAGATATTTCGAGCGAAAACGAAGAAGTTTTCAAATGAGGTTGAAAATTTTGAAATATAAGATTCAAAAAACTATTTTCACAAGTGAAAAGAAATCTTAGACATCGAATTTTAAACAAATAGATATCAAGCGAAAAGAAAGAAGTTTTCAAATGAGGTTGAAAATTTTGAAATATAAAATTCAAAAAACTATTTTCACAAGTGAAAAGAAATCTTAAGATTTGTCCCACAGAGAACCAGTTCAAAGTTCCAAAATTGTTCCCAAATTTGTTTCAATAATGCGCATACGTTTGGTTATTGCCCGTATACTTGTTGCTGTTATGGAAAAAAAATTAAACCAAATAACTGTACAAAAAATATATCCACGTTTAATTCCAAAAGTTAAGAAAAACCGGTATGGAATCACGCGTTGCGAGAAATAGAAAAAGAAAAAAAAACTATACATATTTTTAACAATTACTGTGCTTTTTGGAAGCATGAATATTCAAAATCACACGTAGAAAAAATGATTTAAAAGGAATCTTTTTTTGTTTTTTTTTTCGCTCAAAATGATCTAGAAAACGCGGGCATAAGCGTAAGAAAAAAAAAAACTTTTCACGAACGGAAAGAACTAGAGCGCGACACCAAGTTTGCCGTCAACAAACGATAATGTATAAAATATATGATATGTGTCTTGGAATATATATATGTATAACTAAATGCCAATTAAAAATAATAGAGCTTTAGACTCACCTGTAAATTTTTTTTTCTGGAACTCGGGAACTGCACCAAAGTTGCTCTTGGCTAACGGGATCAAATCTTCTTGAGGCTTCCTTCTTTTCCGCACCAATCGCAGCAATGGTGGGTATCCTGTCGAGCCAATCGAGACAATGGAGGCAATGGTCGACTTTTATATATATATATATATATATATATATATACATATATATATATATATATTATATATATATATATATATATATATATATATATATATATATATATATATATATATATATATATATATCCTTGCAACAAGCAATATAGCACCTGCCAGGCGGTGGCGATGCAGCAACACGCTGTTGAGTGCTTTCTCCAACAGATCGTGGCGAAGACACGTGATGTGTGGTTTTCCAAAAAAAGAAATACCACCTGGGGTATGGCTAGGTTCCATAAAACTCTCGAAATTTCCAAAAACACACTGTGTTCCGACCTGCTGATCCGGCTCGTACGGTGGCGATGCAGCAACTCGCTTTCTGGCTTAGCTGAGTGCTTTCTCCAAAGTCGTGGCGAAAGCCACGTAAACACGTGATTTGTGGTGGCAAAGAAAGAATTACCAGGTGGGGTGTGGCAAGGTTCCACAAACTCGACATTTCCAAAAACACACTGTGTTCGGGTCTACTGATCCGTACGGACCAAATGTTCGGCACACAAAAGGCCAAATAAAATATGAACCCAATTGATGACAAGAATCCCCATTGCGTCTTTACACGAATCAAATTGGGGTAGTGGAATGGCGACGATGAGCGTTCTGTTCGTTGTTTTAAAATCTCCAATACCAGTCACCAATGGTGAAATAAAAAAGACTTCTTCTTTTCTTTTAATTTTCTTTTCTTTTTAATTTAATTTTTTTGTTGTTTTAAGGAATTTTAATTTTTTACAATAAAATTTTCGGAAGAGGATAACGTTGCCGATAAAAATGTATTAATCGAATGAATCGTTTTACCACAACCCGAAGATACTTATGGTTGGCATCGGCGAGCCACACCCAAAAGAACTCCAATGAATTCTCGAAATTCATTAGGAGTGTCCACCGGTGCCAACCATTATAACAAGATTAGTTCTGTTCGTGCGCAATTGCGCATGAAGAGTATCCATATTGTAAAGAAAAAAATAAAATATGTTATCATGTAAGCGTTGCCGGTGGAGAGATGTATAAGCATTAAAATTCATTTTTAATTGCGATAGCTGTGTAGGCAAGTTTTGCATTTAAAAAATTCGATCTTGAGATATTGATCAAACTTGACATTCTGTTGATAGAGAACAAGAAAAAAAGTGGGTTCCGCGCGAGCAATTTTCTACTAACTTAAGTGTCTTAGGTTCTTTTTAAATCTATTTTTCCCTAAAACTGCATCTGCCATACAATTTCTTGTAACAAAAAACGTATCTCGAAAACGACTCTAACGATTTTGATTAAAAAATATTCTATACACTACACATTTTGCTCCAAAAAAATGTGATTAACGGTACTTGCCAATAAATCGTTTTACTGATTTTCGGCTTTTTTATTAACGTCTTAACGCATTTCGATCAAAATGCTCACACAGGAGGCCCTTCAAATTCAAAATAATACTGCACAACTAAATTTTCGAAAAATAATTTGTTTGTAATTCTGATCTTATTGAATCGTTTTTTTTTTTTTTTAAATTTATTTTTATTTAATATTAACTTATGACTATCTGAAAGCTAGACAAAAATGTTTAAAACTAGCATAATTATCAATAACTTACAACTAATTTACTGGCCCTTTATGGGCGCTCTAAACTAATAATAACTCTTAGAACTAATGTCTTTCGACCTAAAAACTATTTTAATTAAATCTAATTATTTTATTTTATTTTTCCAAGGAAACTTTCACAAAAAAAAACTTGGTATCTTATCATTTTTTTTTTTTTTTTTTTACTTATAAACTAAACCTAAATATAGATTAAAAATAATTAAAACTAAATAAAACTAACTTATACTAACTAAAAATAACTTAAACTACTTAAAATACCTAATAATACTTAAAACTACTTAACAACTAGAAAAGCCACAGCAGCATATTTTTTTTTTTCGTTTTTTAAATTTTTTTTTGTTTATTTTTTATATGCATGAAGACACACACCAACATGCAACCCACCCATACATGTACATACGCACATAAATATACGTACGCACATACATGTACAGACACGCAGATACATGCACGTATGCCCCCGCATACATACATATTTTTAATTTTTTTTGGTGCCACCCCGACTGTTCCCTATACCTAATGCCCTAAATCTATGTAAGTCGGCCAAGATATACTATCTTCATCGACTTTAAATATTATGATGCTGTTCAGAGAGCCACCAGAACTGGTTCTCCTGTTTCGCCCTATCCCTCCGGTCCCGATCGGACACAGTTCTACTGAACTGAAGGCGCTCTTCTCCACCTTGAGCGATGACGTCTCGACTATACAGGAGTCGCCTATCCACAGTTTTCCGGCTGACGTGGTAGATGGGCGGAACCGCCCCTCCATCCTGTATCAGCCCTCGACTGTCTAAATAGAGGAATGCCTCGGGAGGGATGTAGCCACTTAACCACGGACTGTCGAAATATTCGTTATTGGGGTAATACGCCCCAAAAATTAAGTTGTTAGTTGAGGACATCGCTCTTGCAACGTGCCCCCGAATCAGCTTAAACTAAAAATTATCTTTTCTGTTTATGTTGGCTCCGTTGTGTAGAACCTGGTTGGAATAATATCGTTTGTACTCCGACTCTGGTGTTCTGTGTAATCCAAGGCAACGTCGAAGACACTGCCTCTCAAACACCCGAATCTTTTCCATTTGAGATGGGGCAACATTGAACCACACCGGGCATCCATAGGCAATCATCGGCCTGATGAGGGCCATGTAGCAAATCACCTTCACCCTGCTGTCAAGACGACTGCTATAAAACAGTCGTTTTGTCAAGGCAAAGGCTCCCCTAGCCCTGGCCAAAGCAGTACCTATATGTCTGTCGAAATACAGGTACCAGATGCCAAGGTACTTTACTACACTTTTACTCGCCAGTGGATGTCCATGTGGCCCTACGATCACCAGCTTGCTCCAGTTCTTTCTCGTATCCCTTGAGGCCCTAGACAACGGAGTCCTAAACAGAATAGTAGTGTAGTTTATTTTGTATGTGACCTTTTTGTTTAACTGGCTAGAAACTATTTCCTGCGGGCTTTAGGTCAATAAAAGATGTTATTTTTATGTTACGACGTTTCGAAATGTGTATGTTCTTCATCAGGCTTTATTTCTACGGATCAAGCATAAAAACAGAAAATACATATATTAGTACACCACATGATGTGGAATGTCAATTAACTTACAAAAGTAAACAAAGAAATTATTTTAATATTTTACAGCATATTTAGTTAGTTTACAATTATAATTGTATGAAAACCTATTACAAACTAAAAATGCAAAAACAAAAATATTTTAAGGTTTAATTAACAAGTATAAATCATTTCACAAAATTACTTTTTTAAGCACACACACACAACAAGGAACAGACAGTCGTCATCGACCACGAACAAAACGTATTTAATTAAGTAAACTTGTTGTTTCTCTTAATGGCTGTATGCACTGCTTTAATTTTCACAATCTGAACGGCGATTCACAGTATTCTTTGGGTTAATAATGTGCAGCATCTCAAGTAAATATCTCTTAGCATGGTGTTTCTCTGTTTCCAAGATACTGACTCTCTTCAGGTCTGGCTCATGCTTCTCTTGCAGACAGTGAAGTGCAAGTGCTGTTTTCTGCTCTCCCCCGCTATTGATATCCGATCTATGGCCAGAGAGACGCTTTTTTAATTTTTGCTTAGAAGTTCCAACATAAACAGAAGAGCATGCTTTCCCCTTTGCTCCTAGGCAGTTAATTTTGTACACCACGTTTGATCTCTCCATATCATCAACCTTTCCTTTTGTGTTTGTGAAGAGATGGTTACGAAGTGGATTTGCAGGTCTGAAGGCAATTTTTGTTTTTTCTTTGTTCCTTATGGGTGCTGATAGCATACGGTTAGAGAGGAAGGGGATGTATAAAGAACTTCTATATAGGATCGGCTGAACATTTTGCGTGGGTGTTTTTTCTTCTTTCTTGCCATGATTTGATATCAACTTGTTTATTAATTCCGATGGAAAGGAATTGGATAATAGGGTGTTCCGAATAATTTTGATGTTTTTATTTCGGAAAATTGTATCGCTGGTATTTAACACACGATTAACAAAATTTTGGGCAGTGTTAATAATAACTCCTTTTGGTTGTTTAGAATTATAATTGATGAGACGGCCGGAAGATGTCGGTTTTTTGTACCAATCGAACACAATGTGATTATTTTGTCTTATTACCTTTACATCAAGGTAGGGAAGCTCGCCCTGTTTTTCCACTTCTACCGTGAATTGTAACTTATTGTTGAATGAGTTTAAAGCTGTTAGTATATTATTTACTTCAGAAGACTTAATTATAGCAAACAAGTCATCCACATATTTGGTTAAAATTTTTGGTTTGTATGTAAGCTTCCCTAAAACTTCATCCAACAATGTGTCCATGATTATATCAGCAAGAACTGGAGACACTGGACTACCCATTGGCACACCTTGTTTCTGCTGGTATGTAAAACCGTTAAATTGTACATAATTATTGTCAATGATACAGAAGCGAAGCATCTCCATGAACATTGACTTTTTAATTCTTGTGTGTTCTTTTATAAGATTCCACTTCTTCTCCACAGTTGTCAAGACCAATTGTTTAGGTATACTTGTGAACAATGAAACGGCATCAAACGAAACCAGGATATCATCCACATCTACACTTAGCGGAGACACTATCTGTATGAAATCGTTAGCATTCTTCACATTATACAAAGAGTTTTCGGTGATTTTTTGAAGCAGTCTTACCATGAGTTTAGATAATTCATAACAGGGAACACTACTGGATGCACAAATTGGTCTCAAAGGCATACCTTCCTTGTGAATTTTAGGTAGACCATAAATTCTGGGGCTATTCGCAGTATAGGTTGTCATGAGGTTTCTTTCAAACTCTGATATGATGTCACTCTGGAACAGCTGTTTGACAAAATCGTTGTTCTTCGTTTGTAATGTTGACGTTGGATCACTTCGTAGAACCCTGTATACTCCTCTATCAGCCATTAGGTCTTTCATTTTGCTGATGTAGTCGGCCTTGTGAATGGCGACAGTCACATTACCCTTATCCGCTGCGACAATGTATATGTCCTTCCGCTGTCTGAGAAATTTTCTAGTATCTCCATTTATTTTGTTAAGAAACTTATCAAAATACGGCGTTGATGATGTTCTGACGTAGCTCTGTACCAGGTTTGTGAAATTGGAGCGTGCAGCTTCTTGGTCACCCTGTTCCATAGTTTTTATCATCTTTTCACCATCAGCGATGATCTTAAATAGAGGTATTTCTCCTTTCTTAATCGGTAATGCAAATTTGGGCCCGAGAGAGAGCAACCACTTCGCGTCTGACGGGATTCTACATTTGTCCTGTTTACGAACCAACTCTTGATAGTTTATACCCATGCTCAATTTCAAATCTGTTTTTAACCGTTCCAATTTACTCTTTTGTTTGATTTTGGTTTCAGTATTAATTTTCTTGTGTTTTTCCTGTTGACTGTTGAAAAATTGTAACTGATCAGCTTCTGATAACCTACTTGAGATGTACTCTTTCAAATAACCAATAGACTTCTTTTGTTTTACATTTTGCAGTTGTTTGAGGGATATAGCGATGTTTAGCAATTTTCTATGGAAATTCTCAATAGAGGACGATAGCTTTTTCTCTATTCTCTTCTCGCCCTGTCCCATGTTATGTGAGAAATCGAAGATATCCCAAATATTGGCTGTGGAATTGTTAAGAAAGTTCGGACGCAGTCCAAATTCTCTGCATTTGTGGAGAAAAATCAATGTATTTTTATGTTTGATGTGTGAAACTGTGATATTACTGTATTTCTTAAGTTTTTTGCAAGTTTTGGTGTCATATTTGCACCTAATATATTTATAAAATTCCATTTCTTTATATTTGATACGGCGTGCCCTCCGTTAAGATAATAGTGTAGTTTATTTTGTATGTGACCTTTTTGTTTAACTGGCTAGAAACTATTTCCTGCGGGCTTTAGGTCAATAAAAGATGTTATTTTTATGTTACGACGTTTCGAACATGTGTATGTTCTTCATCAGGCTTTATTTCTACGGATCAAGCATAAAAACAGAAAATACATATATTAGTACACCACATGATGTGGAATGTCAATTAACTTACAAAAGTAAACAAAGAAATTATTTTAATATTTTACAGCATATTTAGGTAGCTTACAATTATAATTGTATGAAAACCTATTACAAACTAAAAATGCAAAAACAAAAATATTTTAAAGTTTAATTAACAAGTATAAATCATTTCACAAAATTACTTTTTTAAGCACACACACAACAAGGAACAGACAGTCGTCATCGACCACGAACAAAACGTATTTAATTAAGTAAACTTGTTGTTTCTCTTAATAAGCTGGCTGTATGCACTGCTTAAATTTTCACAATCTGAACGGCGATTCACAGTATTCTTTGTGTTAATAATGTGCAGCATCTCAAGTAAATATCTCTTAGCATGGTGTTTCTCTGTTTCCAAGAAGTGGAAAAACAGGGCGAGCTTCCCTACCTTGATGTAAAGGTAATAAGACAAAATAATCACATTGTGTTCGATTGGTACAAAAAACCGACATCTTCCGGCCGTCTCACCAATTATAATTCTAAACAACCAAAAGGAGTTATTATTAACACTGCCCAAAATTTTGTTAATCGTGTGTTAAATACCAGCGATACAATTTTCCGAAATAAAAACATCAAAATTATTCGGAACACCCTATTATCCAATTCCTTTCCATCGGAATTAATAAACAAGTTGATATCAAATCATGGCAAGAAAGAAGAAAAAACACCCACGCAAAATGTTCAGCCGATCCTATATAGAAGTTCTTTATACATCCCCTTCCTCTCTAACCGTATGCTATCAGCACCCATAAGGAACAAAGAAAAAACAAAAATTGCCTTCAGACCTGCAAATCCACTTCGTAACCATCTCTTCACAAACACAAAAGGAAAGGTTGATGATATGGAGATATCAAACGTGGTGTACAAAATTAACTGCCTAGGAGCAAAGGGGAAAGCATGCTCTTCTGTTTATGTTGGAACTTCTAAGCAAAAATTAAAAAAGCGTCTCTCTGGCCATAGAACGGATATCAATAGCGGGGGAGAGCAGAAAACAGCACTTGCACTTCATTGTCTGCAAGAGAAGCATGAGCCAGACCTGAAGAGAGTCAGTATCTTGGAAACAGAGAAACACCATGCTAAGAGATATTTACTTGAGATGCTGCACATTATTAACACAAAGAATACTGTGAATCGCCGTTCAGATTGTGAAAATTTAAGCAGTGCATACAGCCAGCTAATTAAGAGAAACAACAAGTTTACTTAATTAAATACGTTTTGTTCGTGGTCGATGACGACTGTCTGTTCCTTGTTGTGTGTGTGCTTAAAAAAGTAATTTTGTGAAATGATTTATACTTGTTAATTAAACTTTAAAATATTTTTGTTTTTGCATTTTTAGTTTGTAATAGGTTTTCATACAATTATAATTGTAAACTACCTAAATATGCTGTAAAATATTAAAATAATTTCTTTGTTTACTTTTGTAAGTTAATTGACATTCCACATCATGTGGTGTACTAATATATGTATTTTCTGTTTTTATGCTTGATCCGTAGAAATAAAGCCTGATGAAGAACATACACATGTTCGAAACGTCGTAACATAAAAATAACATCTTTTATTGACCTAAAGCCCGCAGGAAATAGTTTCTAGCCAGCTAAACAGAATAGTTTCTGACGTCTGGAAGTTGATTTTCAACTTCCAGTCATCACAATATCGCTGAATCTTGTCGAAGTCACTCTGCAAGAGATTTTTGATGACCTCAACTGTATGAGCTGTTCTGTACCCAATTAGATGGTCGGCGTACGCAATTGCCTGAGTTAGACTACCTATCAGATCGCTGGTGTAAATGCTGAATAGAATCGGGGAGTTAACCGCTCCCTGCTGAAGACCATTTTTAATATTCAAAATTGCGGTAGAAGTTACATTGCCACTCTTGACAACAAACTTTCTACCATTTAGCATGTCATTAAGCATATACAATAGAGGTTTACTCATTCCTAGTCTGGTTAGCTTTAGAAAGAGACCTTCTAACCATACGGTGTCGAAGGCCTTCTCCAAATCAACCAGACAGGCACCCGTACACTGCTTTTTAGTTTTGTTCCATTGGATATCAGAAACTAGTTTAGACGCGGCATGAATTGTGTCATGTCCCGCCTTAAAACCGAACTGATTATCCGGGATGATATTTTTGTCCTCCGCCCATTTGAACAGGGCTCTATTAATAACCTTTTCAAATACTTTGCTGATACTTGGAAGAAGACTTATCGACCGGAGATTCGCCGGATTGGAGCTGTCCTTTCCCTTTTTTGGGAGAGGGTGCACCACAGCTGTCTTCCAACGCACTGGATAATATGCATTATTTAGCGCGTTTGTTAAACAGTGTGGTATAAATGTCAACTGCTTCTTGAGGCAAATGTCGTAATACAACGTTGGATATACCATCGACTCCTGCTGACTTCTTTTTCTTTAATGAATCGAAGATGAGCTGGAGCTCATTCTTCGAAATTAACAGGGGACTGGGCCCATTTCGGTCGGCGATTATGGCGTTTGCCAAATCTTCATCATTAAACCCGGTAAAACCAAGGTTCTCAGATCGCCATTCGGTTATATCGTTCCGGAGCCATAAGTGATGAAGCAGAGCTCTGTTCTCCAGTGCATGATTCGGGCGAATGCTAGCATTCACCTTGTACACTTGCTGGAAAGCAGCCCCCACAGCCTCCACTCTCTCCTGTGGATCTTCGATTATATAGAGGTCATCGTTCAATACGGCATCCTCTGGGTCTATGCCTGCTGTCAGAAGTACGTCTCTGTTCTCTGTCGTCCTCTGGAGCTTAAGACACGGAAGATCGTTTTGATCCTTTCTTCTTAAAATCTTATTAATTTTTGGGAACATACTTGGGTCGCTAGAGTTAACGGCACGAATTTTATTGTCCCAGAACAAATTAATAGCCAATCTATAATTTTCTTTGATCAATTGTTTGATGTTTTTGATGGACGACTTCAGTGTCCTAATCTCCAGATCTCGTGTATCAGTAAACCGCCTGTACAAGCGTTTTAGTCTTGTCAGTAGTCCACTTTTTTGTCTGCACAGGAACATACTCCTCCAACTCCATAAGCTGGTTCGGGAGTTGTATTACGGCGGCGAGTCCGCAGTGGTCACTGTCGTACTCGATCGTTCGTAAACAATTTCTTAGCCGTTGACCCACAGCGTCAGTAATTGTTAGGCTTGCGTCTTTAAGCAATAGATCCAGATAGGCACCGCTTCTTCGGAACGATGACCTGTCTGTGGATAGAAGATCGATGCGATACTCAAGGTTGTATCGACCCATCCAATTAAATAGATGGTTACCGCGAGGATTTTGTATTTGATTTCCCCAATCTGTGTGCTTGGCGTTTAAATCACCCGCCAATATATAGTAATTCTCTTCCGAGCTCAATCTTAAGCATTCAAAAAGCTTTTCAAGCTCTGTTATAAACTGGGTGGGCTGAGGTCTTTCCGGTGCATAGGCAGCGATCACATACATTCGCTTCCCCTGTTGGAGATGAATGCATATGATGCATGCCTCTAACTTCCGAAATTTTCTCACATCACTATTATATATTACCTTATGACTAATGCCTTTACGTATAAAGATTGCGACGCCTCCTCCTTGAGTGGAGTTTGGTCGGTCTCTTCTTACGATATTGTAATTGTTGTTAGTCAATTTATGTTTCTGGTTAAGCTTAGTTTCGCTAGCCATAAACACATCTGGACTTATGTCTTTAAGCAATTGGAATAAATTCGCTCTACGTTCGGTCCTAACCAGTGAATTTACATTCACAGCTACGATCTTAAAGGGCCTCTCCGGCAGCGCGCCCTTAACCTCTAACTTGCGTTAAGCTCGGCAAAACAGAGTAGAGATAATCCACCCTAGTCGCCTGCTCCCTGATCTGGTTTTGGAGGGCAGTCAACTGGCCCTGGATGGCCAGCAGAATGCCCATAATATCCGCCTGTGCCGCTGGCGCCTTGGGCACGGGGGCTTGTTGGGCGACCTTTGGTGTAGGCTGTACCGTGCTTCCCTTCCTGACGCCATTTGGTCGTAAGAAATTTGGGGGTTGACGGGCGTTGTTGTAGGAGGGCGCACTGTTGGACGCTTTTCTACCACTGTTTGCTTTGCTGCTTTATTGTTCTTTATAAGCTGAAACGCCGGGCATCCCCGATAATTTGCGGGGTGTCCGCCGCCTCGGCAGAGTACACATTTAAGCTGGGTCCTATCTTCGACCCGTTCCTTTCCTAACTTGCATTCATCTGCTTTGTGGTTCTCTCCACACTTAACGCAGCGTGACTGCATTTCACAGTTTGCTGCGGCGGGGCCGAACCTTTGGCAGCGCATGCATTGAAGCATGTCGCCGCGCCTTTTTAATTTGTCCCAAGTTACAACCTGGTAGTTGGGGACGGAGATACTTCTCAAACTATCCAGTTTGCTGCTGGGTGAGAGTTGAACAAGGAAGAAGGGAAGACTCCGCTTCTCCCGCCTAGCTCTAACTGTAGCGAACGGCTTGACCCCGATAAAGTCGAGATCGTCATTCGCTTTTTGGCGGAGTTCATTTAAGAGCACCTGTGGTTCCGTGCAGGCATCTTTGCCCTTCAAAAGGACCGCTTGAAATTTTTCGGTTTTAGGGGTGAAACTAAAGAATTCAGTAGTGGTTTCTTTTAGCAACTCTTTAATTTTTTTGTGCTGTTCCAGTGTGAAGCACTGGATAGCATGCCTATCGTTATTTAATCTTTTAATAGTAAAATTTTGACCTATGGTCAACTTATATAGATTTATGGTATCCTGTAACTCCATTTTATAAGTATTAATGGGTGGCACCTTTTCTTTTTTCATAATCGGCAGCTGTGGCTGCTGCTTCTGAGAGTGACTTTTCTGCTGCTGTTGATTCTGCTGCTTTTGAATCTGCTGCTGCTGTTTTTCTTGCGGTTGTTTCTCGGCTTGTGTCTGCTGCTGTTGCTGTTGTTTTTGCCGTTGTTGTTTTGGCTGCTGCTGTGGCTGTTGTTTTTGCCGTTGTTGTTTTGGCTGCTGCTGTGGCTGTTGTTTTTGTAATTGTTCGTTTTGCTGTTGTTGTTTTTGTTCCTCGATTTCTTTCAGTTGTTTGGCTCTGCGCGCTTCTAGCTTGGCCTTAAGTTGGCTTTTCAAACTTTGGATTTCTGCCTCCATTGTTTCAATTCGAGCGACAATTCTTTGTTCCTCGTCCTCCTCAGATGACGCCTCTGATCTGGAGAGGTTCACGAAGGCAGTACTATCGCCTGTCGTGAAGTGCCCTTCTCCTTCCTCAGATATATATTCAATACCCTCTTCGGGTGAATTGTCTAGCTGGGTTTGTCTTGCTGCCTCTGACGTCTCGTCTATATCGGACGTATGCACCCCAGCTGGCAGCTTTGCTGAGGTGGCCGTGGATCTCTTCTTTACCAAATTTGGTGCGCACTTGATCCTCTTTCTGCGCTTTGGATTAGCATCGGATGATGTTGCCGTTGTTGTTATTGCTGTTGATGTTGTTGCTGCAGAATCACTGCAGCATCACGAACTGGCGTCCCTCGGATTCTCGGTCGGCCACTCTAACACTGTGCTACTGCACCACTTATGAAATCTTGATTTAATGTAAAACTTGAGCTCACACACGAAATTTAATTTGGAAAAACTGGGAAGCCGAAAACGTGTTAACACCTCCACAGTACGAGATCGACTGATGTGCCCATCTCCTTCCTCAGACATATATGCAATACCCTCTTCGGGTGAAGTGTCTAGCTGGGTTTGTCTTGCTGCCTCTGACGTCTCGTCTATATCGGACGTATTCACCCCAGCTGGCAGCTTTGCTGAGGTGGCCATGGGTCTCCTCTTTACGAAATTTGGTGCGCACTTGATCCTCTTTCTGCGCTTTTGGTTAGCATCGGATGATGTTGCCGTTGTTGTTATTGCTGTTGATGTTGTTGCTGCAGAATCGCTGCTTGTAATTGGAACATCTTTCGATGTTCCCTGAGCTGATGCCATCGCTGGCCTCATTGGCCCTAGGACACCTTTCGATGCCCCGGTGCTTAAACTCCTCCTCCTTTGTTCGTTTTCCCAACCAATAAAGTTTTCCACTTCACGGTTGTGAAAAAAAGGTTGCAAAGTTCTGATGCCCGGCTGGGAATCGAACTGGCGACCCTCGGATTCTCGGTCGGCCACTCTTTTTTTTTTTTTTTTTTAAATTCATTTTTATTTCATATTAACTTATAACTATTTTAAAGCTAGACAAAAATGTTTAAAACTAGCCTAATTATCAATAACTTACAACTAATTTACTGGCCCTTTACGGGCACTCTAAATTAAACAATAACTCTTACAACTAATGTCTTTCGACCTAAAAACTATTTTAATTAAATCTAATTTTTTTTTTATTTATTTTATATTTCAAGAAACTTTTTTACAAAAAACTAGATATCTTATCATTTTTTTTTTCCTTTTAATTTTTTTTTTTTTTATTTTGTCCTTTTTTTTACTTATAAACTATACCTAAATATATATTAAAAATAATTAAAACTAAATAAAACTAACTTATACTAACTAAAAATAACTTAAACTACTTAAAATACCTAATAATACTTAAAACTACTTATAAACTAGAACAGCCACAGCAGCATTTTTTTCGTTTTTTAATTTTTTGTTTGTTTATTTTTTATATGCATGCAGACACATACCAACATGCAACCCACCCATACATGTACATACGCACATACATATACGTACGCACATACATGTACAGACACGCAGATACATGCACGCATGCCCCCGCATACATACATATTTTTAATTATTTTTTTTGTTTTTTGGTGCCACCCTGACTGTTCCCTATACCTAATTACCCTAAATCTATGTAAGTCGGCCAAGATATAATACTATTTTTATCGACTTTCAATATCACGATGCTGTTCAGAGAGCCACCAGAACTGGTTCTCCTGTTTCGCCCTATCCCTCCGGTCCCGATCGGACACAGTCCTACTGAACCGAAGGCGCTCTTCTCCACCTTGAGCGATGACGTCTCGACCATACAGGAGTCGCCTATCCACAGTTTTCCGGCTGACATGGTAGATGAGCGGAACCGCCCCTCCATCCTGTATCAGCCCTCGACTGTCTAAATAGAGGAATGCCTCGGGAGGGATGTAGCCACTTAACCGCGCACTCTCAAAATATTGGTTATTTGGGTAATACGCCCCAAAAATTAAGTTGTTAGTTGAGGACATCGCTCTTGCAACGTGCCCCCGAATCAGCTTAAACAAAAAATTATCTATTCTGTTTATGTTGGCTCCGTTGTATAGAACCTGGTTGGAATAATATCGTTTGTACTCCGACTCTGGTGTTCTGTGTAATCCAAGGCAACGTCGAAGACACTGCCTCTCAAACACCCGAATCTTTTCCATTTAAGATGGGGCAACGTTGAACCACACCGGGCATCCATAGGCAATCATCGGCCTGATGAGGGCCATGTAGCAAATCACCTTCACCCTGGTATCAAGACGACTGCTATAAAACAATCGTTTTGTCAGGGCAAAGGCTCCCCTAGCCCTGGTTCAAACACCCGAATCTTTTCCATTTAAGATGGGACAACGTTGAACCACACCGGGCATCCATAGGCAATCATCGGCCTGATGAGGGCCATGTAGCAAATCACCTTCACCCTGCTATCAAGACGACTGCTATAAAACAATCGTTTTGTCAGGGCAAAGGCTCCCCTAGCCCTGGCCAGAGCAGCACCTATATGTCTGTCGAAATACAAGTACTGATCCAACCAGATGCCAAGGTACTTTACTACACTTTTACTCGCCAGTGGATGTCCATGTGGTCCCACGATCAGCAGCTTGCGCCAGTTCTTTCTTGTATCCCTTGAGGCGCTAGACAACGAAGTCCTAAACAGAATTGTTTCTGATTTCTGGAAATTGATTTTCAACTTCCAGTCATCACAATATCGCTGAATCTTGTCGAAGTCACGCTGCAAAAGAATTTTGATGACCTCAACTGTTGGAGCTGTTCTGTACGCAATTAGATCGTCGGCGTACGCAATTGCCTGAGTTAGACTACCTATCAGATCGCTGGTGTAAATGCTGAAGAGAATCGGCGAGTTAACCGCTCCCTGCTGAAGACCATTGTTAATATTAAAAACTGTGGTAGAAGTTACATTGCCACTCTTGACAACAAACTTTCTACCATTTAGCATGTCATAAAGCATGTACAATAGCGGTTTACTTATACCAAGTCTGGCGAGCTTTAGATAGAGACCCTCTAACCATACGGTGTCGAAGGCCTTCTCCAAATCAACCAGACAGGCACCCGTACACTGCTTTTTAGATTTGTTCCATTGGACATCAGAAACGAGTTTAGACGCGGCATGAATTGTGTCATGTCCCGTCTTAAAACCGAATTGATTATCCGGTATGATTTTGCTGTCCTCCGCCCACTTGAACAGAGCTCTATTAATAACCTTTTCAAATACTTTGCTGATACTCGGAAGAAGACTTATCGACCTGAGATTCGCCGGATTGGAATTGTCCTTTCCCTTTTTTGGGAGAGGGTGCACCACAGCTGTCTTCCACCGCACTGGATAATATGCATTATTCAGCGCGTTGTTAAACAGTGTGGTATATATGTCAACTGCTTCTTGAGGCAAATGTCGTAGTACAACGTTGGATATACCATCGACTCCTGCTGATTTCTTTTTTTTTAGTGAATCAAAGATGAGCTGGAGCTCAATCTTCGAAATTAACAGGGAACTGGTCCCATTTCGCTCGGCGATTATGGCGTTTGCCAAATGTTCATCATTAAACCCGGTAAAACCAAGGTTCTCAGATCGCCACTGCGTTATATCGTTCCGGAGGTAAAAGTGGTGAACCAGAGCTCTGCTCTCCAGGTCATGGTTCGGGCGAATGCTAGCATTCACCTTGTACACTTGCTGAAAAGCAGCCCCACCGCCTCCACGTTCTCCTGCGGATCTTCGATTATGAAGAGGTCATCGTCCAAGATGGCGTTATCTGGGTCTATGCCTGCTGTCAGAAGTACGTCTCTGTTTTGTGTCGTCCTCTGGAGCTTAAGACACGAAAGGTCGTTTTGATCGTTTCTTCTGAATATCTTATTAATTTGTGGGAACATACTCGGGTCCGTAGCGTTCACGGCCCGAATTTTGTTGTCCCAAAACAAATTAATGGACAACCTATAATTTTCTTTGATCAATTGGTTGATGTTTTTGATGGACGAATTCAGTGTCCTTATCTCCAGATCTCGTGTGTCAGTAAACCGTCTGTACAAGCGTTTTAGTCTTGTCAGTAAGCCACTTTTTTGTCTGTGTAGTGCATCAATTGTCGCGTTACGGTACATGTCAGTTGCGTTACGTTCTTTGTATTTCGGTATTGTCCTTTTCATTGTTCGTTGAATTGTTTCGTCCATTTGTTCTAAGTATCTGTCAATTTCAGTATTTGTCATGTTCCTGTCATTTGGTGGGATGGTATATGCATTTGATCGTAATTCGCTCAATAAGACGTTCGAGAAGCGTGGCCAGCGCACCTTACTGTAATTGTAAGTATGCAACGGTACATACTCCTCCAACTCCATAAGCGAGTTCGGAAGTTGTATTACGGTGGCGAGTCCGCAGTGGTCACTGTCGTACTCGATCGTTCTTAAACAATTTTTAGGCAGATGGCCCACAGTATCAGTAATTGTTAGTCTTGCGTCTTTCAACAATAGATCCAGATAGGCACCGCTTCTTGGAAACGATGGCCTGTCTGTAGCGAGAAGTTCAATGCGATACTCCAGGTTGTATCGACCCATCCAATTATACAGATGGTTACCACGAGGTTTTTGTATTTGATTTCCCAATCTATATGTTTGGCATTCAAATCACCAGCCAATATTTAGTAGTTTTCTTCCGAGCTCAATCTTAAGCATTCAAAAAGCTTTTCAAGCTCTGTTATAAACTGTGTGGGCTGAGGTGTTTCCGGTGCATAGGCAGCGATCACATACATTCGCTTCCCCTGTTGGAGATGAATGCATATGATGCATGCCTCTAACGTCCGAAATTTACGCACATCACTATTATATATTACCTTATGACTAATGCCTTTACGTATAAAGATTGCGATGCCCCTCCTTGAGTGGAGTTGGGTCGGTCTCTCCTTACGATATTGTAATTGTTGTTAGTCAATTTATGTTTCTGGTTAAGCTTAGTTTCGCTAGCCATAAACACATCTGGACTTATGTCTTTAAGCAATTGGAATAAATTCGCTCTACGTTCGGTCCTAATCAGTGAATTTACATTCACAGCTAGGATCTTAAAGGGCCTCTCCGGTAGCGCGCCCTTAACCTCTAAGTTGCGTTAAGCTCGGCAAAACAGAGTAGAGATAATCCACCCTAGTCGCCTGCTCCCTGATCTGGTTTTGGAGGCCGTTCAACTGGCCCTGGATGGCCAGTAGAACGTCCATAATATCCGCCTGTGCCGCCGGCGCCTTAGGCACATTTCGCCGCGCCTTTTTAATTTGTCCCAAGTTACAACCTGGTAGTTGAGGACGGATATACTCCTCAAACTATCCAGTTTGCTGCTGGGTGAGAGTTGAACAAGGAAGAAGGGAAGACTCCGCTTCTCCCGCCTAGCTCTAAATGTAGCGAACGGCTTGACCCCGATAAAGTCGACATCGTCATTCGCTTTTTGGCGGAGTTCATTTAAGAGCACCTGTGGTTCCGTGCAGGAATCTATGCCCTTCAAAAGGACCGTTTGAAATTTTTCGGTTTTAGGGGTGAAACTAAAGAATTCGGTAGTAGTTTCTTTTAGCAACTCTTTAATTTTTTTGTGCTGTTCCAGTGTGAAGCACTGGATAGCATGCCTGTCGTTATTTAATCTTTTAATAGTAAAATTTTGACCAATGGTCAACTTACATAGATTTATGGTATCCTGTAACTCCATTTTATAAGTATTTATGGGTGGCACCTTTTCTTTTTTCGTAATCGGCGGCTGTGGCTGCTGCTGCTGAGACTGACTTTTCTGCTGCTGTTGATTCTGCTGCTATTGAATCTGCTGCTGCTGTTTTTCTTGCGGTTGTTTCTCGGCTTGTGTCTGCTGCTGATGTTGCCGTTGTTGTTATTGCTGTTGATGTTGTTGCTGCAGAATCACTGCTTGTAATTGGAACATCTTTCGATGTTCTCTCAGCTGATGCGATCGCTGGCCTCATTGGCCCTAGGACACCTTTCGATGCCCCGGTGCTTAAACTCCTCCTCCTTTGAGAGTTTTCCCAACCAATAAAGTTTTCCACTTCACGGTTGTGAAAAAAAGCAGCTAAAGTTCTGATGCCCGGCTGGGAATCGAACTGGCGTCCCTCGGATTCTCGGTCGGCCACTCTAACACTTTGCTACTGCACCACTTATGAAATCTTGATTTAATGTAAAACTTGAGCTCACACACGAAATTTAATTTGGAAAAACTGGGAAGCCGAAAACGTGTTAACACCTCCACAGTACGAGATCGACTGATGTGCCCATCTCCTTCCTCAGACATATATGCAATACCCTCTTCGGGTGAAGTGTCTAGCTGGGTTTGTCTTGCTGCCTCTGACGTCTCGTCTATATCGGACGTATTCACCCCAGCTGGCAGCCTTGCTGAGGTGGCCATGGATCTCCTCTTTACGAAATTTGGTGCGCACTTGATCCTCTTTCTGCGCTTTTGGTTAGCATCGGATGATGTTGCCGTTGTTATTGCTGTTGATGTTGTTGC
This sequence comes from Philhelius pedissequus, assembly GCA_910595825.1. NCBI lineage: Eukaryota > Metazoa > Arthropoda > Insecta > Diptera > Syrphidae > Philhelius > Philhelius pedissequus. The sequence continues at coordinate 126,754,152 of OU343160.1, read as the reverse complement.
TGCAGAATCGCTGCTTGTAATTGGAAAATCTTTCGATGTTCCCTCAGCTGATGCCATCGCTGGCCTCATTGGCCCTAGGACACCTTTCGATGCCCCGGTGCTTAAACTCCTCCTCCTTTGTTCGTTTTCCCAACCAATAAAGTTTTCCACTTCACGGTTGTGAAAAAAAGGTTGCAAAGTTCTGATGCCCGGCTGGGAATCGAACTGGCGACCCTCGGATTCTCGGTCGGCCACTCTTTTTTCTTTTTCTTTTTTTTTAAATTCATTTTTATTTCATATTAACTTATAACTATCTTAAAGCTAGACAAAAATGTTTAAAACTAGCCTAATTATCAATAACTTACAACTAATTTACTGGCCCTTTACGGGCACTCTAAATTAAACAATAACTCTTACAACTAATGTCTTTCGACCTAAAAACTATTTTAATTAAAGCAATTTTTTTTTTTTATTTATTTTATATTTCAAGAAACTTTTACAAAAAACTTGATATCTTATCATTTTTTTTTCTTTTTAATTTTTTTTTTTTTTATTTTGTCCTTTTTTTACTTATAAACTATACCTAAATATATATTAAAAATAATTAAAACTAACTTATACTAACTAAAAATAACTTAAACTACTTAAAATACCTAATAATTCTTAAAACTACTTATAAACTAGAACAGCCACAGCAGCATTTTTTTCGTTTTTTAATTTTTTTGTTTGTTTATTTTTTATATGCATGCAGACACATACCAACATGCAACCCACCCATACATGTACATACGCACATACATATACGTACGCACATACATGTACAGACACGCAGATACATGCACGCATGCCCCGCATACATACATATTTTTAATTTTTTTTTTTGGTGCCACCCTGACTGTTCCCTATACCTAATTACCCTAAATCTATGTAAGTCAGCCAAGATATAATACTATTTTTATCGACTTTCAATATCACGATGCTGTTCAGAGAGCCACCAGAACTGGTTCTCCTGTTTCGCCCTATCCCTCCGGTCCCGATCGGACACAGTCCTACTGAACCGAAGGCGCTCTTCTCCACCTTGAGCGATGACGTCTCGACCATACAGGAGTCGCCTATCCACAGTTTTCCGGCTGACGTGGTAGATGAGCGGAACCGCCCCTCCACCCTGTATCAGCCCTCGACTGTCTAAATAGAGGAATGCCTCGGGAGGGATGTAGCCACTTAACCGCGCGCTCTCAAAATATTGGTTATTTGGGTAATACGCCCCAAAAATTAAGTTGTTAGTTGAGGACATCGCTCTTGCAATGTGCCCCCGAATCAGCTTAAACAAAAAATTATCTATTCTGTTTATGTTGGCTCCGTTGTATAGAACCTGGTTGGAATAATATCGTTTGTACTCCGACTCTGGTGTTCTGTGTAATCCAAGGCAACGTCGAAGACACTGCCTCTCAAACACCCGAATCTTTTCCATTTAAGATGGGGCAACGTTGAACCACACCGGGCATCCATAGGCAATCATCGGCCTGATGAGGGCCATGTAGCAAATCACCTTCACCCTGCTATCAAGACGACTGCTATAAAACAATCGTTTTGTCAGGGCAAAGGCTCCCCTAGCCCTGGTTCAAACACCCGAATCTTTTCCATTTAAGATGGGGCAACGTTGAACCACACCGGGCATCCATAGGCATTCATCGGCCTGATGAGGGCCATGTAGCAAATCACCTTCACCCTGCTATCAAGACGACTGCTATAAAACAATCGTTTTGTCAGGGCAAAGGCTCCCCTAGCCCTGGCCAGAGCAGCACCTATATGTCTGTCGAAATACAAGTACTGATCCAACCAGATGCCAAGGTACTTTACTACACTTTTACTCGCCAGTGGATGTCCATGTGGTCCCACGATCAGCAGCTTGCGCCAGTTCTTTCTTGTATCCCTTGAGGCGCTAGACAACGAAGTCCTAAACAGAATTGTTTCTGATTTCTGGAAATTGATTTTCAACTTCCAGTCATCACAATATCGCTGAATCTTGTCGAAGTCACGCTGCAAAATAATTTTGATGACCTCAACTGTTGGAGCTGTTCTGTACGCAATTAGATCGTCGGTGTACGCAATTGCCTGAGTTAGACTACCTATCAGATCGCTGGTGTAAATGCTGAAGAGAATCGGCGAGTTAACCGCTCCCTGCTGAAGACCATTGTTAATATTAAAAACTGTGGTAGAAGTTACATTGCCACTCTTGACAACAAACTTTCTACCATTTAGCATGTCATAAAGCATGTACAATAGCGGTTTACTTATACCAAGTCTGGCGAGCTTTAGATAGAGACCCTCTAACCATACGGTGTCGAAGGCCTTCTCCAAATCAACCAGACAGGCACCCGTACACTGCTTTTTAGATTTGTTCCATTGGACATCAGAAACGAGTTTAGACGCGGCATGAATTGTGTCATGTCCCGTCTTAAAACCGAATTGATTATCCGGTATGATTTTGTTGTCCTCCGCCCACTTGAACAGAGCTCTATTAATAACCTTTTCAAATACTTTGCTGATACTCGGAAGAAGACTTATCGACCTGAGATTCGCCGGATTGGAATTGTCCTTTCCCTTTTTTGGGAGAGGGTGCACCACAGCTGTCTTCCACCGCACTGGATAATATGCATTATTCAGCGCGTTGTTAAACAGTGTGGTATATATGTCAACTGCTTCTTGAGGCAAATGTCGTAGTACAACGTTGGATATACCATCGACTCCTGCTGATTTCTTTTTCTTTAGTGAATCAAAGATGAGCTGGAGCTCAATCTTCGAAATTAACAGGGAACTGGTCCCATTTCGCTCGGCGATTATGGCGTTTGCCAAATGTTCATCATTAAACCCGGTAAAACCAAGGTTCTCAGATCGCCACTGCGTTATATCGTTCCGGAGGTAAAAGTGGTGAACCAGAGCTCTGCTCTCCAGGTCATGGTTCGGGCGAATGCTAGCATTCACCTTGTACACTTGCTGAAAAGCAGCCCCCACCGCCTCCACCTTCTCCTGCGGATCTTCGATTATGAAGAGGTCATCGTCCAAGATGGCGTCATCTGGGTCTATGCCTGCTGTCAGAAGTACGTCTCTGTTTTGTGTCGTCCTCTGGAGCTTAAGACACGGAAGGTCGTTTTGATCGTTTCTTCTGAATATCTTATTAATTTGTGGGAACATACTCGGGTCTGTAGCGTTCACGGCCCGAATTTTGTTGTCCCAAAACAAATTAATGGACAACCTATAATTTTCTTTGATCAATTGGTTGATGTTTTTGATGGACGACTTCAGTGTCCTTATCTCCAGATCTCGTGTGTCAGTAAACCGTCTGTACAAGCGTTTTAGTCTTGTCAGTAAGCCACTTTTTTGTCTGTGTAGTGCATCAATTGTCGCGTTACGGTACATGTCAGTTGCGTTACGTTCTTTGTATTTCGGTATTGTCCTGTTCATTGTTCGTTGAATTGTTTCGTCCATTTGTTCTAAGTATCTGTCAATTTCAGTATTTGTCATGTTCCTGTCATTTGGTGGGATGGTATATCCACTTGATCGTAATTCGCTCAATAAGACGTTCGAGAAGCGTGGCCAGCGCACCTTACTGTAATTGTAAGTATGCACCGGTACATACTCCTCCAACTCCATAAGCGAGTTCGGAAGTTGTATTACGGTGGCGAGTCCGCAGTGGTCACTGTCGTACTCGATCGTTCTTAAACAATTTTTAGGCAGATGGCCCACAGTATCAGTAATTGTTAGTCTTGCGTCTTTCAACAATAGATCCAGATAGGCACCGCTTCTTGGAAACGATGGCCTGTCTGTAGCGAAAAGTTCAATGCGATACTCCAGGTTGTATCGACCCATCCAATTATACAGATGGTTACCACGAGGACTTTGTATTTGATTTCCCAATCTATATGTTTGGCATTCAAATCACCAGCCAATATTTAGTAGTTTTCTTCCGAGCTCAATCTTAAGCATTCAAAAAGCATTTCAAGCTCTGTTATAAACTGTGTGGGCTGAGGTGTTTCCGGTGCATAGGCAGCGATCACATACATTCGCTTCCCCTGTTGGAGATGAATGCATATGATGCATGCCTCTAACGTCCGAAATGTACGCACATCACTATTATATATTACCTTATGACTAATGCCTTTACGTATAAAGATTGCGATGCCCCCTCCTTGAGTGGAGTTGGGTCGGTCTCTCCTTACGATATTGTAATTGTTGTTAGTCAATTTATCTTTCTGGTTAAGCTTAGTTTCGCTAGCCATAAACACATCTGGACTTATGTCTTTAAGCAATTGGAATAAATTCGCTCTACGTTCGGTCCTAATCAGTGAATTTACATTCACAGCTAGGATCTTAAAGGGCCTCTCCGGTAGCGCGCCTTTAACCTCTAAGTTGCGTTAAGCTCGGCAAAACAGAGTAGAGATAATCCACCCTAGTCGCCTGCTCCCTGATCTGGTTTTGGAGGCCGTTCAACTGGCCCTGGATGGCCAGTAGAACGTCCATAATATCCGCCTGTGCCGCCGGCGCCTTAGGCACGGGGACCTGTAGGGCGACCTTTGGTGTAGGCTGTACCGTGCTTCCCCTTCCTGACGCCATTTGGGCGTAAGAAATTTGGGGGTTGACGGGCGTTGTTGTAGGAGGGCGCACTGTTGGACGCTTTTCTACCACTGTTTGCTTTGCTGCTTTATTGTTCTTTGTAAGCTGAAACGTCGGGCATCCCCGATAATTAGCGGGGTGTCCGGCGCCTCGGCAGAGTACACATTTATGCTGGGTCCTATCTTCCACCCGTTCCCTTCCTAACTTGCATTCATCTGCATTGTGGTTCTCTCCACACTTAACGCAGCGTGACTGCATTTCGCAGTTTGCTGCGGCGTGGCCGAACCTTTGGCAGCGCATGCATTGAAGCATGTCGCCGCGCCTTTATAATTTGTCCCAAGTTACAACCTGGTAGTTGAGGACGGATATACTCCTCGAACTATCCAGTTTGCTGCTGGGTGAGAGTTGAACAAGGAAGAAGGGAAGACTCCGCTTCTCCCGCCTAGCTCTAACTGTAGCGAATGGCTTGACCCGGATAAAGTCGAGATCGTCATTCGCTTTTTGGCGGAGTTCATTTAAGAGCACCTGTGGTTCCGTGTAGGAATCTATGCCCTTCAAAAGGACCGTTTGAAAATTTTCTGTTTTAGGGGTGAAACTAAAGAATTCGGTAGTAGTTTCTTTTAGCAACTCTTTAATTTTTTGAGCTGTTCCAGTGTGAAGCACTGGATAGCATGCCTGTCGTTATTTAATCTTTTAATAGTAAAATTTTGACCTATGGTCAACTTACATAGATTTATGGTATCCTGTAACTCCATTTTATAAGTATTTATGGGTGGCACCTTTTCTTTTTTCGTAATCGGCGGCTGTGGCTGCTGCTGCTGAGACTGACTTTTCTGCTGCTGTTGATTCTGCTGCTTTTGAATCTGCTGCTGCTGTTTTTCTTGCGGTTGTTTCTCGGCTTGTGTCTGCTGCTGATGTTGCCGTTGTTGTTATTGCTGTTGATGTTGTTGCTGCAGAATCACTGCTTGTAATTGGAACATCTTTCGATGTTCCCTCAGCTGATGCGATCGCTGGCCTCATTGGCCCTAGGACACCTTTCGATGCCCCGGTGCTTAAACTCCTCCTCCTTTGAGAGTTTTCCCAACCAATAAAGTTTTCCACTTCACGGTTGTGAAAAAAAGCAGCTAAAGTTCTGATGCCCGGCTGGGAATCGAACTGGCGTCCCTCGGATTCTCGGTCGGCCACTCTAACACTTTGCTACTGCACCACTTATGAAATCTTGATTTAATGTAAAACTTGAGCTCACACACGAAATTTAATTTGGAAAAACTGGGAAGCCGAAAACGTGTTAACACCTCCACAGTACGAGATCGACTGATGTGCCCATCTCCTTCCTCAGACATATATGCAATACCCTCTTCGGGTGAAGTGTCTAGCTGGGTTTGTCTTGCTGCCTCTGACGTCTCGTCTATATCGGACGTATTCACCCCAGCTGGCAGCCTTGCTGAGGTGGCCATGGATCTCCTCTTTACGAAATTTGGTGCGCACTTGATCCTCTTTCTGCGCTTTTGGTTAGCATCGGATGATGTTGCCGTTGTTATTGCTGTTGATGTTGTTGCTGCAGAATCGCTGCTTGTAATTGGAACATCTTTCGATGTTCCCTCAGCTGATGCCATCGCTGGCCTCATTGGCCCTAGGACACCTTTCGATGCCCCGGTGCTTAAACTCCTCCTCCTTTGTTCGTTTTCCCAACCAATAAAGTTTTCCACTTCACGGTTGTGAAAAAAAGGTTGCAAAGTTCTGATGCCCGGCTGGGAATCGAACTGGCGACCCTCGGATTCTCGGTCGGCCACTCTTTTTTCTTTTTTTTTAAATTCATTTTTATTTCATATTAACTTATAACTATTTTAAAGCTAGACAAAAATGTTTAAAACTAGCCTAATTATCAATAACTTACAACTAATTTACTGGCCCTTTACGGGCACTCTAAATTAAACAATAACTCTTACAACTAATGTCTTTCGACCTAAAAACTATTTTAATTAAAGCAATTTTTTTTTTATTTATTTTATATTTCAAGAAACTTTTACAAAAAACTTGATATCTTATCATTTTTTTTTCTTTTTAATTTTTTTTTTTTTTATTTTGTCCTTTTTTTACTTATAAACTATACCTAAATATATATTAAAAATAATTAAAACTAACTTATACTAACTAAAAATAACTTAAACTACTTAAAATACCTAATAATTCTTAAAACTACTTATAAACTAGAACAGCCACAGCAGCATTTTTTTCGTTTTTTAATTTTTTTGTTTGTTTATTTTTTATATGCATGCAGACACATACCAACATGCAACCCACCCATACATGTACATACGCACATACATATACGTACGCACATACATGTACAGACACGCAGATACATGCACGCATGCCCCGCATACATACATATTTTTAATTTTTTTTTTGGTGCCACCCTGACTGTTCCCTATACCTAATTACCCTAAATCTATGTAAGTCAGCCAAGATATAATACTATTTTTATCGACTTTCAATATCACGATGCTGTTCAGAGAGCCACCAGAACTGGTTCTCCTGTTTCGCCCTATCCCTCCGGTCCCGATCGGACACAGTCCTACTGAACCGAAGGCGCTCTTCTCCACCTTGAGCGATGACGTCTCGACCATACAGGAGTCGCCTATCCACAGTTTTCCGGCTGACGTGGTAGATGAGCGGAACCGCCCCTCCACCCTGTATCAGCCCTCGACTGTCTAAATAGAGGAATGCCTCGGGAGGGATGTAGCCACTTAACCGCGCACTCTCAAAATATTGGTTATTTGGGTAATACGCCCCAAAAATTAAGTTGTTAGTTGAGGACATCGCTCTTGCAATGTGCCCCCGAATCAGCTTAAACAAAAAATTATCTATTCTGTTTATGTTGGCTCCGTTGTATAGAACCTGGTTGGAATAATATCGTTTGTACTCCGACTCTGGTGTTCTGTGTAATCCAAGGCAACGTCGAAGACACTGCCTCTCAAACACCCGAATCTTTTCCATTTAAGATGGGGCAACGTTGAACCACACCGGGCATCCATAGGCAATCATCGGCCTGATGAGGGCCATGTAGCAAATCACCTTCACCCTGCTATCAAGACGACTGCTATAAAACAATCGTTTTGTCAGGGCAAAGGCTCCCCTAGCCCTGGTTCAAACACCCGAATCTTTTCCATTTAAGATGGGGCAACGTTGAACCACACCGGGCATCCATAGGCATTCATCGGCCTGATGAGGGCCATGTAGCAAATCACCTTCACCCTGCTATCAAGACGACTGCTATAAAACAATCGTTTTGTCAGGGCAAAGGCTCCCCTAGCCCTGGCCAGAGCAGCACCTATATGTCTGTCGAAATACAAGTACTGATCCAACCAGATGCCAAGGTACTTTACTACACTTTTACTCGCCAGTGGATGTCCATGTGGTCCCACGATCAGCAGCTTGCGCCAGTTCTTTCTTGTATCCCTTGAGGCGCTAGACAACGAAGTCCTAAACAGAATTGTTTCTGATTTCTGGAAATTGATTTTCAACTTCCAGTCATCACAATATCGCTGAATCTTGTCGAAGTCACGCTGCAAAATAATTTTGATGACCTCAACTGTTGGAGCTGTTCTGTACGCAATTAGATCGTCGGTGTACGCAATTGCCTGAGTTAGACTACCTATCAGATCGCTGGTGTAAATGCTGAAGAGAATCGGCGAGTTAACCGCTCCCTGCTGAAGACCATTGTTAATATTAAAAACTGTGGTAGAAGTTACATTGCCACTCTTGACAACAAACTTTCTACCATTTAGCATGTCATAAAGCATGTACAATAGCGGTTTACTTATACCAAGTCTGGCGAGCTTTAGATAGAGACCCTCTAACCATACGGTGTCGAAGGCCTTCTCCAAATCAACCAGACAGGCACCCGTACACTGCTTTTTAGATTTGTTCCATTGGACATCAGAAACGAGTTTAGACGCGGCATGAATTGTGTCATGTCCCGTCTTAAAACCGAATTGATTATCCGGTATGATTTTGTTGTCCTCCGCCCACTTGAACAGAGCTCTATTAATAACCTTTTCAAATACTTTGCTGATACTCGGAAGAAGACTTATCGACCTGAGATTCGCCGGATTGGAATTGTCCTTTCCCTTTTTTGGGAGAGGGTGCACCACAGCTGTCTTCCACCGCACTGGATAATATGCATTATTCAGCGCGTTGTTAAACAGTGTGGTATATATGTCAACTGCTTCTTGAGGCAAATGTCGTAGTACAACGTTGGATATACCATCGACTCCTGCTGATTTCTTTTTCTTTAGTGAATCAAAGATGAGCTGGAGCTCAATCTTCGAAATTAACAGGGAACTGGTCCCATTTCGCTCGGCGATTATGGCGTTTGCCAAATGTTCATCATTAAACCCGGTAAAACCAAGGTTCTCAGATCGCCACTGCGTTATATCGTTCCGGAGGTAAAAGTGGTGAACCAGAGCTCTGCTCTCCAGGTCATGGTTCGGGCGAATGCTAGCATTCACCTTGTACACTTGCTGAAAAGCAGCCCCCACCGCCTCCACCTTCTCCTGCGGATCTTCGATTATGAAGAGGTCATCGTCCAAGATGGCGTCATCTGGGTCTATGCCTGCTGTCAGAAGTACGTCTCTGTTTTGTGTCGTCCTCTGGAGCTTAAGACACGGAAGGTCGTTTTGATCGTTTCTTCTGAATATCTTATTAATTTGTGGGAACATACTCGGGTCTGTAGCGTTCACGGCCCGAATTTTGTTGTCCCAAAACAAATTAATGGACAACCTATAATTTTCTTTGATCAATTGGTTGATGTTTTTGATGGACGACTTCAGTGTCCTTATCTCCAGATCTCGTGTGTCAGTAAACCGTCTGTACAAGCGTTTTAGTCTTGTCAGTAAGCCACTTTTTTGTCTGTGTAGTGCATCAATTGTCGCGTTACGGTACATGTCAGTTGCGTTACGTTCTTTGTATTTCGGTATTGTCCTGTTCATTGTTCGTTGAATTGTTTCGTCCATTTGTTCTAAGTATCTGTCAATTTCAGTATTTGTCATGTTCCTGTCATTTGGTGGGATGGTATATCCACTTGATCGTAATTCGCTCAATAAGACGTTCGAGAAGCGTGGCCAGCGCACCTTACTGTAATTGTAAGTATGCACCGGTACATACTCCTCCAACTCCATAAGCGAGTTCGGAAGTTGTATTACGGTGGCGAGTCCGCAGTGGTCACTGTCGTACTCGATCGTTCTTAAACAATTTTTAGGCAGATGGCCCACAGTATCAGTAATTGTTAGTCTTGCGTCTTTCAACAATAGATCCAGATAGGCACCGCTTCTTGGAAACGATGGCCTGTCTGTAGCGAGAAGTTCAATGCGATACTCCAGGTTGTATCGACCCATCCAATTATACAGATGGTTACCACGAGGACTTTGTATTTGATTTCCCAATCTATATGTTTGGCATTCAAATCACCAGCCAATATTTAGTAGTTTTCTTCCGAGCTCAATCTTAAGCATTCAAAAAGCATTTCAAGCTCTGTTATAAACTGTGTGGGCTGAGGTGTTTCCGGTGCATAGGCAGCGATCACATACATTCGCTTCCCCTGTTGGAGATGAATGCATATGATGCATGCCTCTAACGTCCGAAATGTACGCACATCACTATTATATATTACCTTATGACTAATGCCTTTACGTATAAAGATTGCGATGCCCCCTCCTTGAGTGGAGTTGGGTCGGTCTCTCCTTACGATATTGTAATTGTTGTTAGTCAATTTATCTTTCTGGTTAAGCTTAGTTTCGCTAGCCATAAACACATCTGGACTTATGTCTTTAAGCAATTGGAATAAATTCGCTCTACGTTCGGTCCTAATCAGTGAATTTACATTCACAGCTAGGATCTTAAAGGGCCTCTCCGGTAGCGCGCCTTTAACCTCTAAGTTGCGTTAAGCTCGGCAAAACAGAGTAGAGATAATCCACCCTAGTCGCCTGCTCCCTGATCTGGTTTTGGAGGCCGTTCAACTGGCCCTGGATGGCCAGTAGAACGCCCATAACATCCGCCCGTGCCGCCGGCGCCTTAGGCACGGGGGCCTGTTGGGCGACCTTTGGTGTAGGCTGTACCGTGCTTCCCCTTCCTGACGCCATTTGGGCGTAAGAAATTTGGGGGTTGACGGGCGTTGTTGTAGGAGGGCGCACTTTTGGACGCTTTTCTACCACTGTTTGCTTTGCTGCTTTATTGTTTTTTATAAGCTGAAACGTCGGGCATCCCCGATAATTAGCGGGGTGTCCGGCGCCTCGGCAGAGTACACATTTAAGCTGGGTCCTATCTTCGACCCGTTCCTTTCCTAACTTGCATTCATCTGCATTGTGGTTCTCTCCACACTTAACGCAGCGTGACTGCATTTCGCAGTTTGCTGCGGCGTGGCCGAACCTTTGGCAGCGCACGCATTGAAGCATGTCGCCGCGCCTTTTTAATTTGTCCCAAGTTACAACCTGGTAGTTGAGGACGGATATACTCCTCCAACTATCCAGTTTGCTGCTGGGTGAGAGTTGAACAAGGAAGAAGGGAACACTCCGCTTCTCCCGCCTAGCTCTAACTGTAGCGAACGGCTTGACCCGGATAAAGTCGAGATCGTCATTCGCTTTTTGGCGGAGTTCATTTAAGAGCACCTGTGGTTCCGTGTAGGAATCTATGCCCTTCAAAAGGACCGTTTGAAATTTTTCTGTTTTAGGGGTGAAACTAAAGAATTCGGTAGTAGTTTCTTTTAGCAACTCTTTAATTTTTTTGTGCTGTTCCAGTGTGAAGCACTGGATAGCATGCCTATCGTTATTTAATCTTTTAATAGTAAAATTTTGACCTATGGTCAACTTATATAGATTTATGGTATCCTGTAACTCCATTTTATAAGTATTAATGGGTGGCACCTTTTCTTTTTTCATAATCGGCAGCTGTGGCTGCTGCTTCTGAGAGTGACTTTTCTGCTGCTGTTGATTCTGCTGCTTTTGAATCTGCTGCTGCTGTTTTTCTTGCGGTTGTTTCTCGGCTTGTGTCTGCTGCTGTTGCTGTTGTTTTTGCCGTTGTTGTTTTGGCTGCTGCTGTGGCTGTTGTTTTTGCCGTTGTTGTTTTGGCTGCTGCTGTGGCTGTTGTTTTTGTAATTGTTCGTTTTGCTGTTGTTGTTTTTGTTCCTCGATTTCTTTCAGTTGTTTGGCTCTGCGCGCTTCTAGCTTGGCCTTAAGTTGGCTTTTCAAACTTTGGATTTCTGCCTCCATTGTTTCAATTCGAGCGACAGTTCTTTGTTCCTCGTCCTCCTCAGATGACGCCTCTGATCTGGAGAGGTTCACGAAGGCAGTACTATCGCCTGTCGTGAAGTGCCCTTCTCCTTCCTCAGACATATATTCAATACCCTCTTCGGGTGAATTGTCTAGCTGGGTTTGTCTTGCTGCCTCTGACGTCTCGTCTATATCGGACGTATGCACCCCAGCTGGCAGCTTTGCTGAGGTGGCCGTGGATCTCCTCTTTACCAAATTTGGTGCGCACTTGATCCTCTTTCTGCGCTTTGGATTAGCATCGGATGATGTTGCCGTTGTTGTTATTGCTGTTGATGTTGTTGCTGCAGAATCACTGCTTGTAATTGGAACATCTTTCGATGTTCCCTCATCTGATGCGATCGCTGGCCTCATTGGCCCTAGGACACCTTTCGATGCCCCGGTGCTTAAACTCCTCCTCCTTTGAGAGTTTTCCCAACCAATAAAGTTTTCCACTTCACGGTTGTGAAAAAAAGCAGCTAAAGTTCTGATGCCCGGCTGGCAATCGAACTGGCGACCTTCGGATTCTCGGTCGGCCACTCTACTACTATGCTACTCCTCCACTTATGAAATCTTGATTTAATTTAGAACTTAAGCTCACTCACGAAATTTAATTTGGAAAAACTGGGAAGCCGAGAACGTGTTAACAATTCCACAGTACGAGATCGATGTCGGCCACTCTACCTTTGTGCTACTGCACCACTTAAGAAATTTTGATTTAATGTTATACTTAAACGCACACACGAAATTTAATTTGGAAAAAACTGGGAAGCGGAATACGTGTTAACACCTCCACAGTACGAGATCGACTGTATCTTATCGAAACGTTTTGATAATAACGTGTACGTATGTAAGTTGAGCTTTCTGATTTTTTGCTTTTCAATGCGTTTTGGGCGTATAACATTTTACAATTTTTGAATTTTTACATAATACATTTTTGAATACATATAAACAAACGCGTTAAGTCCGTTTAAATTATTAATAGATTATTATTAATTATTAATTATTATTAGAATTAATAATAATCGCGATTATGAAATCTTGAAATCTAAAACTCATAGTAAGCTTATTCCTTTTTTTAACATCTTTTTTTATTTAAATTTGTTCGAAAGGAAGTAAAATAACTTTGTTTGATTGAACTACTAAATTCATCTTGCGCAGGGCGGCTTAAGTCTTATTTTATTTTGACCGCGTTTTATGGGCTGGGAGTATTTTCAACATGGCGATGTCTGCTATACTGTAAACTTTCTTCATTTCAAGCTAGGTTTCTCGTAGCAGCCATATCTACTTACCTGCCTAACCACACACATCCCCCAACGATAACGAAGTCATGCTACTAGTGACCGGGGAACAAATGAGCTCACAACTTCATTTAATAAATTACCTATTTATATACATATTTTTTTTTTTGCAGATCCGAGAATTCCTTTCGTTTGTAAAGAAAGTCTATACGGACCTACCAATGCACGTCCCAAAAATGTTTGAGTCCGTACCGCAAATAAGAGTGAAAGATTTGAAGGAACTTGATTTTGAAAAGCTCTTATTAGAGACGTATGCTGCAAAAACTATCTACGTTGAAAAATTGACTGAAACTGGTACAGTTGCACAAGGGGTTAGAATGAATCAGATTGTGTTTTTTTTAAAAATTGTTTTCTTAATTTTTGTTTTTTATTTCAGTACACATTTTTACCTAAAGGTTTTTTATCATTAAGAGTATTACAAGAATTACCTATAATAGTTGTTCTGATCTATCAAATTTACAAAAACACAGTACATCAAGAGGTTGCAGATTTCGTGCCGTTGATAATGACAACTATAACATTGCAGCCATCATTAGTACAAAGGTCTATTAGAAAATCCATTCCCGAAATTGTTTAACAAATTAAGTAATCTTTTTAGAACATCGCTGGATTTTAACAAAGAAATATTCGTTGATTTTATGGGGGCTCAAATAAAAACTCTGTCTTTTTTAGCTTACATTGTTCGAGTATTCCAAGTGAGTTTAGATGTTATTATTATTATTTACAACCTATTTTATTTATTAAACAAAATATACTCTAGGATTCGGTAGTTTCGCATGCGTCGTCGGTAGTAAAAGGCATGCTTGGACTTATGGAACTTTGTCCCAAGGAAGCTGCTAATCTTAGAAAGGAGCTTCTCATCGCTGCAAGACATATTTTTGCTACAGATTTGCGATTAAGTAATATCAGTTGAACTTGTAAACAAGCAAACAAATATTATTTGTGTTGTTTTTCAGAATTTATACCATTCATTGATCGCATGTTTGATGAAGATCTTCTTATTGGGAAAGGAGTTACCCTGGACTCCATTCGCCCGCTGGCATATTCAACTTTAGCGGACTTAGCTCACCATGTTCGTGAAAATCTTAGCCTTAAGGCTTTATCAAAAGCTGCAAATCTGTTTTCCAAAAATGTGCACGATGAATCATTAGCTACTGGAATTCAAACAATGTCTTGTAAACTTCTTCTGAATCTAGTTGATTGCATCAGACAACATAGTGAATCTGATCCTGTTAAAGCTAGAGAGCTGCTTATGACATTACTAAAAGTTTTTACATCAAAATTTCAAAGCATTGCCAAAATACAACTGCCGATGATTATGCAGAAGTGGTAATGTTTATTTATTATTTTTATAGTGTATTAATATTTGCGAATTTTCAAGGAAAACCATAAAAGATCAACAAAATCCACCTATTTCAAGCGGCGCAACAACTGAAGCAGCTACAGCAAATACCGAGACTAAGGAAGGAGTAACTTTGGTAAGCTAAGAATTCACTTACATTTTTTTTCTTAAAAAAATCAGAATTTTAAATGAATAGTTTAAAAAGGGATCCATCAATCGACTTGCTTTTAATTTGGTACTATGATTCTTGTCGTTTCTAAATTTTCTTTACATTTTAACAACTTGGATTAAGCTGTTACGCATGATGGCGGTTTTGTACACCTTAGGGAGTTTTTGTACACAAACAAATGTTTGTTACAATACTGTATTTCAGGTTTTGTTGGTCAAACTTCACATAGCTTTTTAAAGAAATTCCTTGTTTTTTGGATTTTGGTTCGTCTGCTCATAGCGTCATGTTAATGACGTCGGCTGACGGTTTTTCCACCGCTATACGGGCGGTTGACGGTTTGTTTTATTATCGTGAAAGGTTGAAGATTCATCTGCAAAAAATCCGTTCGGTGTAAAATTACCTTTTTTCAAATATTTTTACAAGTTTAGGGGAGTGGCTGACGGTCTTTCACAGCCATCCATGTGGCTGACGGCAATTTCTATATTAGTTAGAACATAAACGACCATCCCTCAAATTTTGGTGGGGTGTAAAATGACTTTTTGAAAACAAATTTTTTACCACTTTGACCAGCCTTTACACCTAGGTCTACCGCGGGCGCGGCGGCTGACGCGCATTTTTATGATTATTTAACACATATCTATCAATTCTGGAAATAATTATTCGGTGTAAAATGCCTCGCAAAAACTCAACGCTACCTCTCTTACTATAATGGATTGTTGTGTTTTGTTTAAGTTATTCCCGTGCGAGTGAGCACTTGTGAAACAACTTCCAGTGTGGGAAATGGACAATCCAATTTCTTCTGTTATTTGATTTTAATAAAGGAACACTGCACACCTCATCTTCCTGTATACCTGCGTATTTTCTGATTGTGTATAAGATTAAAATCTCATTTACGCTGGCTTTTACGTTTGCAATGTATGTAGCAATAAAACAATTAAGTTAGCATTAGCTTTAAATATTTAAATTAAGTTAATAGATTTAATTGAGTTTTTTGCGACCTTTAGTCGCAGTTATATATTGTGTCTTAGAAAGGCACTACGGCATCTAACTGATGAGCCCAACTGTAGTACCTGGGCGAAACGCATATTAATTTGGACTAAAGGTCGCAAAAAAACTCAATTAAGATTAAAATTACAGTCCACAAAATAAGGAACTAAAACAATACCTACGTATGTACATGCGTTTGTATTGTTTTTGTTTTTGCATTTATTCTTAAAGTTCATAGTCTTATTTAAAATAATTTTTCAATTAATTTAATGTAAAGTTAATTTTATTTTTTTATATATCATTTTTTTATTCAACCTCACCTGAAGACGGCAGCAACCCCTTGAAATGAGGCAGAAGAATAGGAGGTGGAGGTAGGTAGGGTGGAAGTAGAAGCTGCATTAAAAAGAAAAAAATTGAGTAGAAATATATGAGGATAGGAAGCGGTTAGGATGGGACTGAGACGGGGTAGATTGTCCGGTATGGAGACAATGGAATGCTTGCTACGCTCGACTCAACTCGCCGGATTAGGGGGGATACAGCCAAAAAATGGTCGACGATCTCATATTGCAACACATGCGTAAAATAAAAAACTGCTTTAACGACGTTATATGCACAAATTAATAAAATTGATCGAAAAGAAGAACCGAAAATGGTATGTTTGTCATACAACCCAGTAATAATAAACAAATTAAAAAGCGCATTCAGTCGCAACAACATGCAAATAGTTTTTTCCAGCAACAATAAATTAAAGAATATCTTAGGCTCAACTAAAGATAAAAGCGAAGTTTTTAAGAAATCTGGAAGTTATTCGGTACAATGTGGTGATTGTGAAAAAGTATGCTACGGTGCATGTATTGCAAATGTTTTTTTGTTTGTACACAATTCAATTAACTATGTAGACTTGCGAGCAATGACAAACCCACCGTCGCGGTATCAAACATTTTTACTAATTCACGTCTAACCAAACCAATGACCAGCACTTTGGACTTATTGGCTGCCACATAACCTGCAAGATGAAGATGATACTCTTTATCATCAGTCGTGTCCGCTGATGATGATAGACAAGTTCTATCGAAACGAGTAATTTAACTGGCTTGTTGCCCCAGTCGCGTTTAAAAAAAAATACAAAACAAAAACAAGCTCAATCTTTTTACGAAAATTAATAAGAAATATATCTTTATTAAAATGTCTTTAATTTAACTGTATCGTGGATATGACAACTGTTCCCTATGGAATCTCAAACCGAATTTCCAGAGAAACTCTTCAAGATCGTGCAAATGAAAATAAGTTTTTATTAAAGTTTCATGTTACAGTTTGCTACGTGAAGGAATGTGCAAACTGTTGTGTATTCTATGGGAATGGAAAATTATTAAAAAATGTTCCCATGTAATGAATTGAAGGTATCCGCTAACCGGATATCTAAAGTGGATGGGGAAGAATGTGTCATATACATAACTTCTCCCCCCCTTTAGTTTAAAATTCTCCTGAATTTTCTTATTAATTTTTACTTTAATTTTCTTTTGTAAAATAAAACTGAAAATAACCAAAATAATTAATAAAATGACTTAAGTAAAGTTGATTCCATAAGATATATTCTTATGGTACTGTAATTCTTCTTCTTTTTGAATGTTATTTTCATTTTCAAATATAATATCTTCTAAAGTTATTTTGCTGCTAAAATTTGTAAATCTCTTATTCATTGGAAAATAAAACCGATCTTGAAAAATTTGTTTTACATTTGTCCAATAATGGTCCAAAATTCTTAATTCACAATTATTAAAATGAATTAACAGATATCCTGTTAAGTTTAAATTTCTTTCATCACAATTTTGTGTTATATTTATTTTATTAGCATTTTTTATTATTATGGTTTCATCATCAATAGTTAAAATGTCAGTTTGGTTATTTTTTATAAGTTTGTAAACTTTCTCTTGGTATATACAATGTTTAGTTAACTGTAGTTCATTTAAATATTTATTCTCTTCATATTTGTATGTTATATTATCATATGTAAATGTTATTTCTTTAGGGCTATCAATTTCTTCTTTATTTAAATTTGGAATAAGTACAATTATTTTAAGTTGAATTTTTACAAAATCTTTGGGAATTTTAATAGCAAATAATAATAAATTTTCTTTAAATTTAATTACTCCCATTTTAATATATTGCGTTTTATTTAAATCAATTTCATATTTTTGTATTTCCCAATCAGTTAACATATTTGGGTTTAAGTGGGCATATCTAGCTGAATCTACATATTTTTTTTTTATATTTTGCGCGCACTAAGGGATTTTGACTACCCTTAATATGATCGAGCACACTGCGAGCGTTAGGAAAATAGGGAAGAATTTGAAAGGAGATACCGATGTACATTAGTTTTGAAGCTTAGAATATCAAAATGGGAGGGAAAAATCGAGCATGGTAAATCATTCCACATTCGTGTTGTACGGCTAAAGAAAAAATCTCTGTACTTGACAGTACATCCGAAATTGGGCTCAAGGGTAATCTAATGAGCATTCCTAGAAGGACGAGTATTACGGTTGAATATTTTAAGGGGAGGAATGCAACTGGCTACTTCGCTAGAACACTGTTTATAAAAATACCGATAAAATAGCAAAATACATGAAACATTTCGACGATGTAAATCTTTCTACTATAGTTCTATCGCCAATCATTCTTAGAGCTCTATTTTGAATTCTATCCAAAAGATTAAAATGAGTATTAGTAGCTCCTGCCCAAATGTGAGAGTTATACTCAAGTTTTAGTCGGATGAAGGCCTTATAGATTACAGCCAGATCAGACGGTGAGAAGAATTTCTTGCATCTTCGAAGAAAACCTAAGCACTTTGCAGCGTTTTTAGCGACATAGAATATGTGTTCATTCCACAAGAGGTGGTCTGTGACGCACATACCTAGGACTGAAAGCTGATCGGTTTCTTCGATGCAAGTGCCGCTCATGGATAGATGCATGGGGGGTGGGTTCTGCTTTAACGACAGAAGACAGCAATGAGTTTTTGAAGCATTAAATTCTACGCGGTTCTTTATTCCCCATTGGACAATGCTGTCGAGATCAGAATTTAATGAGCTTATCATACACTGCCGTTGCAGTTCCACACCCGAAGAACAAGGAGGTGAATCTGAAAACGAATATGAAAAGCTGAGAGTACTATCGTCAGCAAAATAATTAAGTTGATTAGAAGTTCAAGATAACAGATCATTAACGAAAATGAGAAAAAGGATCGGAGACAATACGGAGCCCTGGGGCACACTAGCATTTATTTGTGGATATCAGACTTGAAAACGTCCAATACAACTTGTATTGAAAGGTCCGAAAGGTAATTTCTAATCCAACGAAGAAGAGATTCATCGATACCAAATGCACGCATTTTCGATAAGAGAGCTTGATGCCAAACTCTATCAAATGCTTTTGAAATATCAAGCTCAATAATCTTACTTTCTCCAAAACGATGTAAAGATTTGTGCCACTGTTCGGTGAGATATAACATCAGATCACCAGTGGACCTATTGCTACGAAAGCCATACTGCCGGTCATTAAGGAGCTTTCGTTTTTCAAGATATTTCTTAAGCTGATAATTAATCAGGGTTTCCATGACCTTGGAAAGAAGGGACGTAAGTGCAATTGGACGGTAACTTGAGGGTGATGAAGATTCGCCTTTTTTAGGGACGGGCTGGACAAATGCTGTTTTCCAACCACTCGGAAGGAGACCTGTAGAATAGGACAGGTGGAAAAACTTACGCAGTGGTTTTGCCATAGTTGAAGCACACCTATTCAGAACGATTGGAGGGATACTATCCGGGCCAGCGGATTTGTGTATATCAAGGTCTTTGAGGACTCGAGCAACTGCACGAGTTCGAATATAATCGTTTACGCTCTCAAGTACTGGAGGAGTCATAACACTTTCTGGCAGCGTCGAATTAACAGTGAACTGCGCTTTGGTTCTACGAATGTGAACGTTGTAAGTCTTTCTAGCTTGTTGAAACTTTTTCCGGTTTTCCTCAGTAGGGTTGGCTTTATACTTGCGGAAACTTACTTCTCTAACCCTAATAACCTCTTTACAGCTCGAATCAAACAATGCATTTTCTTTCGGTTTGATAGATTTAACCCTATTGGGGATGAAATTTCTCATTCCGAGAAGAATTAGATTTGTTATGATATCTGCGCTGGAGTCTATGTCACTACCGAGGAAGCATAGTGGCCAGTTAAAGTTCCTGAAGAAATTATTGAGACCGTCCCAGTTGGCATTCTCATATTGCCAAACGGTTCTCATATGTGATTTTTCTTTAACTGAATGTTGTTGGCATGAGAAATTTGCAGATACGACACAATGGTCTGATGTGCCTAGATTCGATAATACTTTTACCGTGTATTTATTAGGGTCAGTGGTAAGGAACAAGTCTAGAGTGTTGGCGGTTTGACCTGCAACGTCAGGGATTCGAGTTGGCTCGTCAACAAGCTGAGTCAGTTGGTTTAACTCAGCAAAGACCTCAACATACCTTCCTTCGGGTGTTGTCTGACTCGAAAAGCGGAGCCAGCTAGAATTGTGTACATTGAAATCGCCCGTAACGACGATTTCAGGGCGAGGGTAATGGGAAGCAATTCTTTGAATGGAGTCGGACAGAGCATCAAATTCGTTAAAAGTTGAATTTCTTTCAAATACTGGTTATAAAATAAATTTCTTTGAATTACTCTGCTTGACACACTATTTAATTGACCTAAAGTAATTGCTCGATCTTTTTCTAAAACAGTTTTTAATTGTTGAAAAGTTCTATTAAACTGATCATTTATAACTACCTGCTGATTAATATTACTTATGGCATTATGATTGTTTATTTCAATATTGCTGAAATGTCTTTCTATGCTATCTTGGTCCTCCTCATCCATAGTGCCAAACAACCATTTAGATGCGCTACCTAACAATATTTGCCAGTCCTCTATGTCTTCTGTCCTTTGGAATTAACGTTTGTACTCTGTTCTTAGGATGTCGTTAGTTCAGTTTGTATTTTTTTTTGATGTTCTATGCCCAGTCCTTTAATATTTGTTGAAATGTTGTCTATGATATTAATAATATCGAAAGGGTTCACTACGTGAACAATAATGTCTCTTTTTGTTATTATGTCTGCTTAATTGATTTTTATCTCAGTGAAACCGCTCTGTTCCTTTATTTCGTCAATAATAAGTAGTCCGTTGGCATGTGTTGCTGGTGTTATTAATAATGTCATCATGAAGAGCTGAAAATTTTGGTTGGCGTTTAATATTAGTTACTTGTATTTTTGAAGGTTTACTCTTTCTAAATCTAGGCTGATGCTGATGCCTAACTGCTTTATAATAGACCTATTTTCAACATAATATTCTCGCTTTTCGTTTAATTTTTCATTTTTCTTTACCGTCTCTAAATTATTTCTGATTTTATTGAATTCTATTTTATGAAATTGCACTACGTTCGGACCTGTTTTTATTGTTGAATGAATTCTTTCATTATAATTTCTAATTGCCTGTTGAATTAATCTTTTAACTGATACATTTACTGCATTTAATTTTAAAATTCTACACTTCTCTAGCAAGCTGCTATGAAATCTTTCTACATCCTAATTTCCGGTGTGAGAATTTGGTTTAGTTAAATGGATATGGCTATTTTCGTTTTTTAGAAATTCTTTTATATGAATTGAATTAAATTCATTGTCTGCAACTATCTTTTTAGGTTTTCCTGCTTTAGCAAAATGACTTTCTAGTTCTTCTTTTATTGTTAAATGATTTCTATCTGATAGATAATAAGCAAATCCAAATTTGGAGAATTTGTCAATTATGGTCAAAAAACTGCATTTAAGAATAACGAATGTACCTATATGTATAATATCATTTAGATCAGAAAGAGTTTCAGTAAAATTAAGTTTTGGTTTTATGGGTTTTCTAGCGTATTTAACCTGTTGGCAAACTTCGCATTGGTTAATTACAATTTGAATTAATTCTAGTAAATTGGGATAGTATATTTTGTATTTAATTTGGTTAAAAGTTTCTTGTATACCTGAATGTAAGCTTTTCTTGACATGGTAAAGTGCAATTTGTTTGATTGCTTCTGTTTCATCTTTTATATATTGTGCTCTGTATCAACATTTTATGAATTTTATC
Source organism: Philhelius pedissequus (assembly GCA_910595825.1). Classification (NCBI taxonomy): domain Eukaryota; kingdom Metazoa; phylum Arthropoda; class Insecta; order Diptera; family Syrphidae; genus Philhelius; species Philhelius pedissequus. Next base: position 126,732,309 of record OU343160.1, on the reverse strand, counting down.
TGACTATCATTCGAGAATAATTCTCTTAATTTTTTCTTATACTATGTTGTACTTGCTATCGCTTAGTTCTGAGTATATACCTGTCAATACTTTTTTTTATAAATCTTCTAAAAATATCATTTAAATTTTGAAAATCATACTCAGCTATATATATATTATTCTTTTACCGTGTATTATTTCTATTTCTTTTATCTTATTATTAGTTAATATGACCTGTGTTTTATACTTATTTACTATTTCCTCTTTAATGGGAATATGGTCTAATAACTTTTCTTCCGCTGAATGAATTGTTGCCATTGTAGTTTCATTTTCATCATCTTCTAAGTTAAATAAAACATGAATATCTGATACTTCGTCTTCACACATTTTAGAATAATTATTACAAATACCTTTCTCCTCGTCTGCCGTTTTAACGTCCTCCATAATCTCAATTCTACTTAAGAAATCTGCTACTCTGTTGTCTTTTCCTATTTCTAAATTATATTCTCCTAATTTAAGAAGCCACTTTTGATGTCTAGCTGACATATCTTTTCCCTTGTATTTAGCATGTAAGAATTTTATTGGTGGATGATCTGTATAAATTTTAAATTTATTACCATATAAGTATGGTCGAAAATAACTGACTGACCACATTATGGCCAGAAATTCTTTATCCGTTGCAGAATAATTAATTGCATGCTTGTTTAGCGTTCCAGAAGCAAAACACACTGGATGTCGTTCCTGAGACAGAACTGCGTTGTTAAACAGTGTTGTATAAATGTCAATGTCAAGCTGGAGCTCATTCTTCGAAATTAACAGGGTACTGGGCCCATTTCGGTCGGCGATTATGGCGTTTGCCAAATCTTCATCATTAAACCCGGTAAAGCCAAGGTTCTCAGATCGCCATTCGGTTATATCGTCCCGGAGCCATAAGTGTTGAAGAAGAGCTCTGTTCTCCAGGTCATGATTTGGGCGAATGTTAGCATTTACCTTGTACACTTGCTGGAAATCAGCCCCCACAGCCTCCACTCTCTCCTGCGGATCTTCGATTATATAGAGGTCATCGTCCAATACGGCATCCTCTGGGTCTATGCCTGCTGTCAGAAGTACGTCTCTGTCGTCCTCTGGATCTTAAGACACGGAAGATCGTTTTGATCCTATCTTCTAAAAATCTTATTAATTTTTGGGAACTTACTTGGGTCGCTAGAGTTAGCGGCACGAATTTTATTGTCCAAATACAAATTAATAGACAACCTATAATTTTCTTTGATCAATTGGTTGATGTTTTTGATGGGCGACTTCGGTGTCCTAATCTCCAGATCTCGTGTTTCAGTAAACCGTCTGTACAAGCGTTTTAGTCTTGTCAGTAGTCCACTTTTTTGTCTGTGAAGTGCGTCAGCGTCAATTGTCGCGTTACGGTACATGTCAGTTGCGTTACGTTCTTTGTATTTCGGTATTGTTCTATTCATTGTTCGTAGAATCGTTTCGTCAATTTGTTCTAAGTATCTCTCGATTTCAGTATTTGTTAGGTTCCTGTCATTTGGTGGGGATATACCATTTGTACGTAAATCAATCAATAAGGCGTTGGAGAAGCGTGGCCAGCGCACCTTACTGTAATTGTAAGTATGTACAGGCACATACTCCTCCAAATCCATAAGCTCGTTCGGAAGTTGTATAACGGCGGCGAGTCCGCAGTGGTCACTGTCGTACTCGATCGTTCGTAAACAATTTCTTGGTCGTTGACCCACAGTGTCAGTAATTGTTAGGCTTGCGTCTTTCAGCAATAGATCCAGATAGGCACCGCTTCTTGCAAGCGATGGCCTCTGTGGCTAGAAGATCGAGGCGATACTCAAGGTTGTAAAGGCCCATCCAATTATACAAAAGTTTACCTTGAGGATTTTATATTTGATTTCCCCAATCTATGTGTTTGGCGTTTAAATCACCGTCTAATATGTAAAAGTTTCTTCCGAGCTCAATCCTAAGCATTCAAAAAGCTTTTCAAGCTCTGTTATAAACTGTGTGGGCTGAGGTGTTTCCGGTGCATAGGCAGCGATCACATACATTCGCTCTCCCTGTGTGAGATGAATGCATATGATGCATGCCTCTAACGTCCGAAATTTTCGCACATCACTATTATATATTACCTGATGACTAATGCCTTTCCGTATAAAGATTGCGACGCCTCCTCCATGAGTGGAGTTGGGTCGGCCTCTTCTTACGATATTGTAATTGTTGTTAGTCAATTTATGTTTCTGGTTAAGCTTAGAATCTCTGGGATTGTGTCTGCTGCTGTTGCTGTTGTTTTTGCAGTTGTTCTTTTTGCTGTTATTGTTGTTGTTGTTCCTCGAACCCTTTTCTGTTCTTTCGCTCGGCGCGTTTCCTGCTTGGCCTTAACTGCGAGAACTAGAAGATCCTTTGGCAAAACAATTAAGTTGATTAGAAGTTCCAGATAAGAGATCATTAACGAAAATGAGAAAAAGATCGGAGACAATGCGGAGCCCTGGGGCACACCAGCATTTATTTTTGGATATCAGACTTGAAAACGTCCAATACAACTTGTATTGAAAGGTCCGAAAGGTAATTTCTAATCCAACGAAGAAGAAATTCATCGATACCAAATGCACGCATTTCCGATAAGAGAGCTTGATGCCAAACTCTATCAAATGCTTTGGAAATATCAAGCTCAATAATCTTACTTTCTCCAAAACGATGTAAAGATTTGTGCCACTGTTCGGTGAGATATAACATCAGATCACCAGTGGACCTATTGCTACGAAAGCCATACTGCCGGTCATTAAGGAGCTTTAGTTTTTCAAGATATTTCTTAAGCTAATAGTTAATCAGCGTTTCCATGACCTTGGAAAGGAGGGACGTAAGTGCAATTGGACGGTAACTTGAGGGTGATGAAGATTCGCCTTTTTTAGGGACGGGCTGGACAAATGCTGTTTTCCATCCACTCGGAAGGAGACCTGTAGAACAGGACAGGTGGAAAAGCTTATGCAGTGGTTTTGCCAGCGTTGAAGCACACCTCTTCAGAACGATGGGAGGGATACTATCCGGGCCAGCGGATTTGGGTATATCAAGGTCTTTGAGGACTCGAGCAACTGCACGAGTTCGAAAGAAGATTCGTCCCATATAATCGTTTACGCTCTCAAGTACTGGAGGAGTCATAACACTTTCTGGCAGCGTCGAATTAACAGTGAACTGCGCTGCAAGCAAATTGGCTTTTTCACGAGAGCTGACAAAAAAAGGGTGTCATTAAAGACGAGCGTTGGAACCGAAGACGAAGTTGAATTTCGAATGTTTTTTGCAATGACATTTAAGTATTTTTTGCCTTAATTTTTGGTCATGCAAAAATTTGGTTCTACGAATGTGAATGTTGCAAGTCTCTCTAGATTGTTGAAACTTTTTCCGGTTTTCCTCAGTAGGGTTGGCTTTATACTTGCGGAAACTTACTTCTCTAACCCTAGTAACCTTTTTACAGCTCGAATCAAACCATGCATTTTCTTTCGGTTTGATAGATTTAACCCTATTGGCGATGAAATTTCTCATTCCGAGAAGAATTAGATTTGTTATGATATCTGCGCTGGAGTCTATGTCACTACCGAGGAAGCATAGTGGCCAGTTAAAGTTCCTGAAGAAATTATTGAGACCGTCCCAGTTGGCATTCTCATATTGCCAAACGGTTCTCATATGTGATTTTACTTTAACTGAATGTTGTTGGCATGAGAAATTTGCAGATACGACACAATGGTTTGATGTGCCTAGATTCGATAATACTCAGGGATTCGAGTTGGCTCGTCAACAAGCTGAGTCAGTTGGTTTAACTCAGCAAAGACCTCAACATACCTTCCTTCGGGTGTTGTCTGACTCGAAAAGCGGAGCCAGCTAGAATTGTGTACATTGAAATCGCACGTAACGACGATTTCAGGGCGAGGGTAATGGGAAGCAATTCTTTGAATGGAGTCGGACAGAGCATCAAATTCGTTAAAAGTTGAATTTCTTTCAAATACTGGTTATAAAATAAATTTCTTTGAATTACACTGCTTGACACACTATTTAATTGACCTAAAATAATTGCTCGATCTTTTTCTAAAACAGTTTTTAATTGTTGAAAAGTTCTATTAAACTGATCATTTATAACTACCTGCTGATTAATATTACTTATGGCATTATGATTGTTTATTTCAATATTGCTGAAATGTCTTTCTATGCTATCTTGGTCCTCCTCATCCATAGTGCCAAACAACCATTTAGATGCGCTACCTAACAATATTTGCCAGTCCTCTATGTCTTCTGTCCTTTGGAATTAACGTTTGTACTCTGTTCTTAGGATGTCGTAAGTTCAGTTTGTATTTTTTTTTGATGTTCTATGCCCAGTCCTTTAATATTTGTTGAAATGTTGTCTATGATATTAATAATATCGAAAGGGTTCACTACGTGAACAATAATGTCTCTTTTTGTTATTATGTCTGCTTAATTGATTTTTATCTCAGTGAAACCGCTCTGTTTCTTTATTTCGTCAATAATAAGTAGTCCGTTGGCATGTGTTGCTGGTGTTATTAATAATGTCATCATGAAGAGCTGAAAATTTTGGTTGGCGTTTAATATTAGTTACTTGTATTTTTGAAAGTTTACTCTTTCTAAATCTAGGCTGATGCTGATGCCTAACTGCTTTATAATAGACCTATTTTCAACATAATATTCTCGCTTTTCGTTTAATTTTTCATTTTTCTTTACCGTCTCTAAATTATTTCTGATTTTATTGAATTCTATTTTATGAAATTGCACTACGTTCGGACCTGTTTTTATTGTTGAATGAATTCTTTCATTATAATTTCTAATTGCCTGTTGAATTAATCTTTTAACTGATACATTTACTGCATTTAATTTTAAAATTCTACACTTCTCTAGCAAGCTGCTATGAAATCTTTCTACATCAGAATTTCCGGTGTGAGAATTTGGTTTAGTTAAATGGATATGGATATTTTCGTTTTTTAGAAATTCTTTTATATGAATTGAATTAAATTCATTGTCTGCAACTATCTTTTTAGGTTTTCCTGCTTTAGCAAAATGACTTTCTAGTTCTTCTTTTATTGTTAAATGATTTCTATCTGATAGATAATAAGCAAATCCAAATTTGGAGAATTTGTCAATTATGGTCAAAAAACTGCATTTAAGAATAACGAATGTACCTATATGTATAATATCATTTAGATCAGAAGGAGTTTCAGTAAAATTAAGTTTTGGTTTTATGGGTTTTCTAGCGTATTTAACCTGTTGGCAAACTTCGCATTGGTTAATTACAATTTGAATTAATTCTAGTAAATTGGGATAGTATATTTTGTATTTAATTTGGTTAAAAGTTTCTTGTATACCTGAATGTAAGCTTTTCTTGACATGGTAAAGTGCAATTTGTTTGATTGCTTCTGTTTCATCTTTTATATATTGTGCTCTGTATCAACATTTTATGAATTTTATCTGACTATCATTCGAGAATAATTCTCTTAATTTTTTCTTATACTATGTTGTACTTGCTATCGCTTAGTTCTGAGTATATACCTGTCAATACTTTTTTTTATAAATCTTCTAAAAATATCATTTAAATTTTGAAAATCATACTCAGCTATATATATATTATTCTTTACCGTGTATTATTTCTATTTCTTTTATCTTATTATTAGTTAATATGACCTGTGTTTTATACTTATTTACTATTTCCTCTTTAATGGGAATATGGTCTAATAACTTTTCTTCCGCTGAATGAATTGTTGCCATTGTAGTTTCATTTTCATCATCTTCTAAGTTAAATAAAACATGAATATTTGATACTTCGTCTTCACACATTTTAGAATAATTATTACAAATACCTTTCTCCTCATCTGCCGTTTTAACGTCCTCCATAATCTCAATTCTACTTAAGAAATCTGCTACTCTGTTGTCTTTTCCTATTTCTAAATTATATTCTCCTAATTTAAGAAGCCACTTTTGATGTCTAGCTGACATATCTTTTCCCTTGTATTTAGCATGTAAGAATTTTATTGGTGGATGATCTGTATAAATTTTAAATTTATTACCATATAAGTATGGTCGAAAATAACTGACTGACCACATTATGGCCAGAAATTCTTTATCCGTTGCAGAATAATTAATTGCATGCTTGTTTAGCGTTCCAGAAGCAAAACACACTGGATGTCGTTCCTGAGACAGAACTGCGTTGTTAAACAGTGTTGTATAAATGTCAATGTCGAGCTGGAGCTCATTCTTCGAAATTAACAGGGTACTGGGCCCATTTCGGTCGGCGATTATGGCGTTTGCCAAATCTTCATCATTAAACCCGGTAAAGCCAAGGTTCTCAGATCGCCATTCGGTTATATCGTCCCGGAGCCATAAGTGTTGAAGCAGAGCTCTGTTCTCCAGGTCATGATTTGGGCGAATGCTAACATTTACCTTGTACACTTGCTGGAAATCAGCCCCCACAGCCTCCACTCTCTCCTGCGGATCTTCGATTATATAGAGGTCATCGTCCAATACGGCATCCTCTGGGTCTATGCCTGCTGTCAGAAGTACGTCTCTATCGTCCTCTGGATCTTAAGACACGGAAGATCGTTTTGATCCTTTCTTCTAAAAATCTTATTAATTTTTGGGAACATACTTGGGTCGCTAGAGTTAGCGGCACGAATTTTATTGTCCAAATACAAATTAATAGACAACCTATAATTTTCTTTGATCAATTGGTTGATGTTTTTGATGGACGACTTCAGTGTCCTAATCTCCAGATCTCGTGTATCAGTAAACCGTCTGTACAAGCGTTTTAGTCTTGTCAGTAGTCCACTTTTTTGTCTGTGAAGTGCGTCAGCGTCAATTGTCGCGTTACGGTACATGTCAGTTGCGTTACGTTCTTTGTATTTCGGTATTGTTCTATTCATTGTTCGTAGAATCGTTTCGTCAATTTGTTCTAAGTATCTCTCGATTTCAGTATTTGTTATGTTCCTGTCATTTGTTGGGGATATACCATTTGTACGTAAATCGATCAATAAGGCGTTGGAGAAGCGTGGCCAGCGCACCTTACTGTAATTGTAAGTATGTACAGGCACATACTCCTCCAAATCTATAAGCTCGTTCGGAAGTTGTATAACAGCGGCGAGTCCGCAGTGGTCACTGTCGTACTCGATCGTTCGTAAACAATTTCTTGGTCGTTGACCCACAGTGTCAGTAATTGTTAGGCTGGCGTCTTTCAGCAATAGATCCAGATAGGCACCGCTTCTTGGAAACGATGGCCTCTGTGGCTAGAAGATCGAGGCGATACTCAAGGTTGTATCGACCCATCCAATTATACAAATGTTTACCTTGAGGATCTTGTATTTGATTTCCCCAATCTATGTGTTTGGCGTTTCAATCACCGTCTAATATGTAAAAGTTTCTTCCGAGCGCAATCCTAAGCATTCAAAAAGCTTTTCAAGCTCTGTTATAAACTGTGTGGGCTGAGGTGTTACCGGTGCATAGGCAGCGATCACATACATTCGCTCTCCCTGTTTGAGATGAATGCATATGATGCATGCCTCTAACGTCCGAAATTTTCGCACATCTCTATTATATATTACCTGATGACTAATGCCTTTACGTATAAAGATTGCGACGCCTCCTCCATGAGTGGAGTTGGGTCGGCCTCTTCTTACGATATTGTAATTGTTGTTAGTCAATTTATGTTTCCGGTTAAGCTTAGAATCTCTGGGATTGTGTCTGCTGCTGTTGCTGTTGTTTTTGCAGTTGTTCTTTTTGCTGTTATTGTTGTTGTTGTTCCTCGAACCCTTTTCTGTTCTTTCGCTCGGCGCGTTTCTTGCTTGGCCTTAACTGCGAGAACTAGAGGATCCTTTGGCAAAACAATTAAGTTGATTAGAAGTTCCAGATAAGAGATCATTAACGAAAATGAGAAAAAGATCGGAGACAATACGGAGCCCTGGGGCACACCAGCATTTATTTGTGGATATCAGACTTGAAAACGTCCAATACAACTTGTATTGAAAGGTCCGAAAGGTAATTTCTAATCCAACGAAGAAGAAATTCATCGATACCAAATGCACGCATTTCCGATAAGAGAGCTTGATGCCAAACTCTATCAAATGCTTTGGAAATATCAAGCTCAATAATCTTACTTTCTCCAAAACGATATAAAGATTTGTGCCACTGTTCGGTGAGATATAACATCAGATCACCAGTGGACCTATTGCTACGAAAGCCATACTGCCGGTCATTAAGGAGCTTTCGTTTTTCAAGATATTTCTTAAGCTAATAGTTAATCAGCGTTTCCATGACCTTGGAAAGAAGGGACGTAAGTACAATTGGACGGTAACTTGAGGGTGATGAAGATTCGCCTTTTTTAGGGACGGGCTGGACAAATGCTGTGTTCCATCCACTCGGAAGGAGACCTGTAGAACAGGACAGGTGGAAAAGCTTATGCAGTGGTTTTGCCAGCGTTGAAGCACACCTCTTCAGAACGATGGGAGGGATACTATCCGGGCCAGCGGATTTGGGTATATCAAGGTCTTTGAGGACTCGAGCAACTGAACGAGTTCGAAAGAAGATTCGTCCCATATAATCGTTTACGCTCTCAAGTACTGGAGGAGTCATAACACTTTCTGGCAGCGTCGAATTAACAGTGAACTGCGCTGCAAGCAAATTGGCTTTTTCACGCGAGCTGACAAAAGGGGTGTCATTAAAGACGAGCGTTGGAACCGAAGACGAAGTTGAATTTCGAATGTTTTTTGCAATGACATTGTAGTATTTTTTGCCTTAATTTTTGGTCATGCAAAAATTTGGTTCTACGAATGTGAATGTTGCAAGTCTCTCTATATTGTTGAAACTTTTTCCGGTTTTCCTCAGTAGGGTTGGCTTTATACTTGCGGAAACTTACTTCTCTAACCCTAGTAACCTCTTTACAGCTCGAGTCAAACCATGCATTTTCTTTCGGTTTGATAGATTTAACCCTATTGGGGATGAAATTTCTCATTCCGAGAAGAATTAGATTTGTTATGATATCTGCGCTGGAGTCTATGTCACTACCGAGGAAGCATAGTGGCCAGTTAAAGTTCCTGAAGAAATTATTGAGTATTGAGACCGTCCCAGTTGGCATTCTCATATTGCCAAACGGTTCTCATATGTGATTTTACTTTAACTGAATGTTGTTGGCATGAGAAATTTTCAGATACGACACAATGGTCTGATGTGCCTAGATTCGATAATACTTTTACCGTGTATTTATTAGGGTCAGTGGTAAGGAACAAGTCTAGAGTGTTGGCGGTTTGACTTGCAACGTCAGGGATTCGAGTTGGCTCGTCAACAAGCTGAGTCAGTTGGTTTAACTCAGCAAAGACCTCAACATACCTTCCTTCGGGTGTTGTCTGACTCGAAAAGCTGAGCCAGCTAGAATTGTGTACATTGAAATCGCCCGTAACGACGATTTCAGGGCGAGGGTAATGGGCAGCAATTCTTTGAATGGAGTCGGACAGAGCATCAAATTCGTTAAAAGTTGAATTTCTTTCAAATACTGGTTATAAAATAAATTTCTTTGAATTACACTGCTTCACACACTATTTAATTGACCTAAAATAATTGCTCGATCTTTTTCTAAAACAGTTTTTAATTGTTGAAAAGTTCTATTAAACTGATCATTTATAACTACCTGCTGATTAATATTACTTATGGCATTATGATTGTTTATTTCAATATTGCTGAAATGTCTTTCTATGCTATCTTGGTCCTCCTCATCCATAGTGCCAAACAACCATTTAGATGCGCTACCTAACAATATTTGCCAGTCCTCTATGTCTTCTGTCCTTTGGAATTAACGTTTGTACTCTGTTCTTAGGATGTCGTAAGTTCAGTTTGTATTTTTTTTGATGTTCTATGCCCAGTCCTTTAGTATTTGTTGAAATGTTGTCTATGATATTAATAAAATCGAAAGGGTTCACTACGTGAACAATAATGTCTCTTTTTGTTATTATGTCTGCTTAATTGATTTTTATCTCAGTGAAACCGCTCTGTTCCTTTATTTCGTCAATAATAAGTAGTCCGTTGGCATGTGTTGCTGGTGTTATTAATAATGTCATCATGAAGAGCTGAAAATTTTGGTTGGCGTTTAATATTAGTTACTTGTATTTTTGAAAGTTTACTCTTTCTAAATCTAGACTGATGATGATGCCTAACTGCTTTATAATAGACCTATTTTCATCATAATATTCTCGCTTTTCGTTTAATTTTTCATTTTTCTTTACCGTCTCTAAATTATTTCTGATTTTATTGAATTCTATTTTATGAAATTGCACTACGTTCGGTCCTGTTTTTATTGTTGAATGAATTCTTTCATTATAATTTCTAATTGCCTGTTGAATTAATCTTTTAACTGATACATTTACTGCATTTAATTTTAAAATTCTACACTTCTCTAGCAAGCTGCTATGAAATCTTTCTACATCCTAATTTCCGGTGTGAGAATTTGGTTTAGTTAAATGGATATGAATATTTTCGTTTTTTAGAAATTCTTTTATATGAATTGAATTAAATTCATTGTCTGTAACTATCTTTTTAGGTTTTCCTGCTTTAGCAAAATGACTTTCTAGTTCTTCTATTATTGTTAAATGATTTCTATCTGATAGATAATAAGCAAATCCAAATTTGGAGAATTTGTCAATTATGGTCAAAAAACTGCATTTAAGAATAACGAATGTACCTATATGTATAATATCATTTAGATCAGAAGGAGTTTCAGTAAAATTAAGTTTTGGTTTTATGGGTTTTCTAGCGTATTTAACCTGTTGGCAAACTTCGCATTGGTTAATTACAATTTGAATTAATTCTAGTAAATTGGGATAGTATATTTTGTATTTAATTTGGTTAAAAGTTTCTTGTATACCTGAATGTAAGCTTTTCTTGACATGGTAAAGTGCAATTTGTTTGATTGCTTCTGTTTCATCTTTTATATATTGTGCTCTGTATCAACATTTTATGAATTTTATCTGACTATCATTCGAGAATAATTCTCTTAATTTTTCTTATACTATGTGGTACTTGCTATCGCTTAGTTCTGAGTATATACCTGTCAATCCTTTTTTTTATAAATCTTCTAAAAATATCATTTAAATTTTGAAAATCATACTCAGCTATATATATTATTCTTTTACCGTGTATTATTTCTATTTCTTTTATCTTATTATTAGTTAATATGACCTGTGTCTTATACTTATTTACTATTTCCTCTTTAATGGGAATATGGTCTAATAACTTTTCTTCCGCTGAATGAATTGTTGCCATTGTAGTTTCATTTTCATCATCTTCTAAGTTAAATAAAACATGAATATCTGATACTTCGTCTTCACACATTTTAGAATAATTATTACAAATACCTTTCTCCTCATCTGCCGTTTTAACGTCCTCCATAATCTCAATTCTACTTAAGAAATCTGCTACTCTGTTGTCTTTTCCTATTTCGAAATTATATTCTCCTAATTTAAGAAGCCACTTTTGATGTCTAGCTGACATATCTTTTCCCTTCAATTTAGCATGTAAGAATTTTATTGATGGATGATCTGTATAAATTTTAAATTTATTACCATATAAGTATGGTCGAAAATAATTGACTGACCACATTATGGCCAGAAATTCTTTATCCGTTGCAGAATAATTAATTGCACGCTTGTTTAGCGTTCCAGAAGCAAAACACACTGGATGTCCTTCCTGAGACAGAACTGCGTTGTTAAACAGTGTTGTATAAATGTCAATGTCAAGCTGGAGCTCATGCTTCGAAATTAACAGGGGACTGGGCCCATTTCGGTCGGCGATTATGGCGTTTGCCAAATCTTCATCATTAAACCCGGTAAAACCAAGGTTCTCAGATCGCCATTCGGTTATATCGTCCCGGAGCCATAAGTGCTGAAGCAGAGCTCCGTTCTCCAGGTCATGATTTGGGCGAATGCTAGCATTTACCTTGTACACTTGCTGGAAAGCAGCCCCCATAGCCTCCACTCTCTCCTGCGATTATATAGAGGTCATCGTCCAATACGGCATCCTCTGGGTCTATGCCTGCTGTCAGAAGTACGTCTCTGTCGTCCTCTGGATCTTAAGACACGGAAGATCGTTTTGATCCTTTCTTCTAAAAATCTTATTAATTTTTGGGAACATACTTGGGTCGCTAGAGTTAGCGGCACGAATTTTATTGTCCAAATACAAATTAATAGACAACCTATAATTTTCTGTGATCAATTGGTTGATGTTTTTGATGGACGACTTCAGTGTCCTAATCTCCAGATCTCGTGTATCAGTAAACCGTCTGTACAAGCGTTTTAGTCTTGTCACTAGTCCACTTTTTTGTCTGTGAAGTGCGTCAGCGTCAATTGTCGCGTTACGGTACATATCAGTTGCGTTACGTTCTTTGTATTTCGGTTCTATTCATTGTTCGTAGAATCGTTTCGTCAATTTGTTCTAAGTATCTCTCGATTTTAGTATTTGTTAGGTTCCTGTCAGTTGGTGGGGATATACCATTTGTACGTAAATCGATCAATAAGGCGTTGGAGAAGCGTGGCCAGCGCACCTTACTGTAATTGTAAGTATGTACAGGCATATACTCCTCCAAATCCATAAGCTCGTTCGGAAGTTGTATAACGGCGGCGAGTCCGCAGTGGTCACTGTCGTACTCGATCGTTCGTAAACAATTTCTTGGTCGTTGACCCACAGTGTCAGTAATTGTTAGGCTTGCGTCTTTCAGCAATAGATCCAGATAGGCACCGCTTCTTGGAAACGATGGCCTCTGTGGCTAGAAGCGATACTCAAGGTTGTATCGACCCATCCAATTATACAAATGTTTACCTTGAGGATTTTGTATTTGATTTCCCCAATCTATGTGTTTGGCGTTTAAATCACCGGCTAATATGTAAAAGTTTCTTCCGAGTTCAAAAAGCTTTTCAAGCTCTGTTATAAACTGTGTGGGCTGAGGTGTTTCCGGTGCATAGGCAGCGATCACATACATTCGCTCTCCCTGTTTGAGATGAATGCATATGATGCATGCCTCTAACGTCCGAAATTTTCGCACATCACTATTATATATTACCTGATGACTAATGCCTTTACGTATAAAGATTGCGACGCCTCCTCCATGAGTGGAGTTGGGTCGGCCTCTTCTTACGATATTGTAATTGTTGTTAGTCAATTTATGTTTCTGGTTAAGCTTAGAATCTCTGGGATTGTGTCTGCTGCTGTTGCTGTTGTTTTTGCAGTTGTTCTTTTTGCTGTTATTGTTGTTGTTGTTGTTCCTCGAACCCTTTTCTGTTCTTTCGCTCGGCGCGTTTCTTGCTTGGCCTTAACTGCGAGAACTAGAGGATCCTTTGGTAAAACAATTAAGTTGATTAGAAGTTCCAGATAAGAGATCATTAACGAAAATGAGAAAAAGATCGGAGACAATACGGAGCCCTGGGGCACACCAGCATTTATTTGTGGATATCAGACTTGAAAACGTCCAATACGACTTGTATTGAAAGGTCCGAAAGGTAATTTCTAATCCAACGAAGAAGAAATTCATCGATACCAAATGCACGCATTTCCGATAAGAGAGCTTGATGCCAAACTCTATCAAATGCTTTGGAAATATCAAGCTCAATAATCTTACTTTCTCCAAAACGATATAAAGATTTGTGCCACTGTTCGGTGAGATATAACATCAGATCACCAGTGGACCTATTGCTACGAAAGCCATACTGCCGGTCATTAAGGAGCTTTCGTTTTTCAAGATATTTCTTAAGCTAATAGTTAATCAGCGTTTCCATGACCTTGGAAAGAAGGGACGTAAGTACAATTGGACGGTAACTTGAGGGTGATGAAGATTCGCCTTTTTTACGGACGGGCTGGACAAATGCTGTTTTCCATCCACTCGGAAGGAGACCTGTAGAAGAGAACAGGTGGAAAAGCTTATGCAGTGGTTTTGCCAGCGTTGAAGCACACCTCTTCAGAACGATGGGAGGGATACTATCCGGGCCAGCGGATTTGTGTATATCAAGGTCTTTGAGGACTCGAGCAACTGCACGAGTTCGAAAGAAGATTCGTCCCATATAATCGTTTACGCTCTCAAGTACTGGAGGAGTCATAACACTTTCTGGCAGCGTCGAATTAACAGTGAACTGCGCTGCAAGCAAATTGGCTTTTTCACGAGAGCTGACAAAAGGGATGTCATTAAAGACGAGCGTTGGAACCGAAGACGAAGTTGAATTTCGAATATTTTTTGCAATGACATTGTAGTATTTTTTGCCTTAATTTTTGGTCATGCAAAAATTTGGTTCTACGAATGTGAACGTTGCAAGTCTTTCTAGCTTGTTGAAACTTTTTCCGGTTTTCCTCAGTAGGGTTGGCTTTATACTTGCGGAAACTTACTTCTCTAACCCTAATAACCTCTTTACAGCTCGAATCAAACCATGCATTTTCTTTCGGTTTGATAGATTTAACCCTATTGGGGATGAAATTTCTCATTCCGAGAAGAATTAGATTTGTTATGATATCTGCGCTGGAGTCTATGTCACTACCGAGGAAGCATAGTGGCCAGTTAAAGTTCCTGAAGAAATTATTGAGACCGTCCCAGTTGGCATTCTCATATTGCCAAACGGTTCTCATATGTGATTTGTCTTTAACTGAATGTTGTTTGCATGAGAAATTTGCAGATACGACACAATGGTCTGATGTGCCTAGATTCGATAATACTTTTACCGTGTATTTATTAGGGTCAGTGGTAAGGAACAAGTCTAGAGTGTTGGCGGTTTGACCTGCAAAGTCAGGGATTCGAGTTAGCTCGTCGACAAGCTGAGTCAGTTAGTTTACCTCACCAAAGACCTCAACATACCTTCCTTCGGGTGTTGTCTGACTCGAAAAGCGGAGCCAGCTAGAATTGTGTACATTGAAATCGCCCGTAACGACGATTTCAGGGCGAGGATAATGGGAAGCAATTCTTTGAATGGAGTCGGACAGAGCATCAAATTCGTTAAAAGTTGAATTTCTTTCAAATACTGGTTATAAAATAAATTTCTTTGAATTACACTGCTTGACACACTATTTAATTGACCTAAAATAATTGTTCGATCTTTTTCTAAAACAGTTTTTAATTGTTGAAAAGTTCTATTAAAGTGATCATTTATAACTACCTGCTGATTAATATTACTTATGGCATTATGATTGTTTATTTCAATATTGCTGAAATGTCTTTCTATGCTATCTTGGTCCTCCTCATCCATAGTGCCAAACAACCACTTAGATGCGCTACCTACAATATTTGCCAGTCCTCTATGTCTTCTGTCCTTTGGAATTAACGTTTGTACTCTGTTCTTAGGATGTCGTAAGTTCAGTTTGTATTATTTTTTGATGTTCTATGCCCAGTCCTTTAATATTTGTTGAAATGTTGTCTATGATATTAATAATATCGAAAGGGTTCACTACGTGAACAATAATGTCTCTTTTTGTTATTATGTCTGCTTAATTGATTTTTATCTCAGTGAAACCGCTCTGTTCCTTTATTTCGTCAATACTAAGTAGTCCGTTGGCATGTGTTGCTGGTGTTATTAATAATGTCATCATGAAGAGCTGAAAATTTTGGTTGGCGTTTAATATTAGTTACATGTATTTTTGAAAGTTTACTCTTTCTAAATCTAGGCTGATGCTGATGCCTAACTGCTTTATAATTTTTAACAAACCCTGTAGACCTAATTTCATCATAATATTCTCGCTTTTCGTTTAATTTTTCTCTATCGTCTCTGAATTAATTATTTACCGTCTCTAAATTATTTCTGATTTTATTGAATTCTATTTTATAAAATTGCACTACGTTCGGACCTGTTTTTATTGTTGAATGAATTCTTTCATTATAATTTCTAATTGCCTGTTGAATTAATCTTTTAACTGATACATTTACTGCATTTAATTTTAAAATTCTACACTTCTCTAGCAAGCTGCTATGAAATATTTCTACATCTACATAAGAAATCTGCTACTCTGTTGTCTTTTCCTATTTCGAAATTATATTCTCCTAATTTAAGAAGCCACTTTTGATGTCTAGCTGACATATCTTTTCCCTTGTATTTAGCATGTAAGAATTTTATTGGTTGATGATCTGTATAAAATTTATATTTATTACCATATAAGTATGGTCGAAAATAACTGACTGACCACATTATGGCCAGAAATTCTTTATCCGTTGCAGAATAATTAATTGCATGCTTGTTTAGCGTTCCAGAAGCAAAACACACTGGATGTCCTTCCTGAGACAGAACTGCGTTGTTAAACAGTGTTGTATAAATGTCAATGTCAAGCTTGAGCTCATTCTTCGAAATTAACAGGGGACTGGGCCCATTTCGGTCGAAGATTATGGCGTTTGCCAAATCTTCATCATTAAACCCAGTAAAACCAAGGTTCTCAGATCGCTATTCGGTTATATCGTCCCGGAGCCATGTCGAAGCAGAGCTCTGTTCTCCAGGTCATGATTTGGGCGAATGCTAGCATTTACCTTGTACACTTGCTGGAAAGCAGCCCCCACAGCCTCCACTCTCTCCTGCGGATCCTCGATTATATAGAGGTCATCGTCCAATACGGCATCCTCTGGGTCTCTGCCTGCTGTCAGAAGTACGTCTCTGTCGTCCTCTGGATCTTAAGACACGGAAGATCGTTTTGATCCTTTCTTCTAAAAATCTTATTAATTTTTGGGAACATACTTGGGTCGCTAGAGTTAGCGGCACGAATTTTATTGTCCAAATACAAATGAATAGACAACCTATAATTTTCTTTGATCAATTGGTTGATGTTTTTGATGGACGACTTCAGTGTCCTAACCTCCAGATCTCGTGTATCAGTAAACCGTCTGTACAAGCGTTTTTGTCTTGTCAGTAGTCCACTGTTTTGTCTGTGAAGTGCGTCAGCGTCAATTGTCGCGTTCCGGTACATGTCAGTTGCGTTACGTTCTTTGTATTTCGGTATTGTTCTATTCATTGTTCGTAGAATCGTTTCGTCAATTTGTTCTAAGTATCTCTCGATTTCAGTATTTGTTAGGTTCCTGTCATTTGGTGGGGATATACCATTTGTACGTAAATCGATCAATAAGGCGTTGGGGAAGCGTGGCCAGCGCACCTTACTGTAATTGTAAGTATGTACAGGCACATACTCCTCCAAATCCATAAGCTCGTTCGGAAGTTGTATAACGGCGGCGAGTCCGCAGTGGTCACTGTCGTACTCGATCGTTCGTAAACAATTTCTTGGTCGTTGACCCACAGTGTCAGTAATTGTTAGGCTTGCGTCTTTGAGCAATAGATCCAGATAGGCACCGCTTCTTGGAAACGATGGCCTCTGTGGCTAGAAGATCGAGGCGATACTCAAGGTCGTATCGACCCATCCAATTATACAAATGTTTACCTTGAGGATTTTGTATTTGATTTCCCCAATCTATGTGTTTGGCGTTTAAATCACCGGCTAATATGTAAAAGTTTCTTCCGAGTTCAAAAAGCTTTTCAAGCTCTGTTATAAACTGTGTGGGCTGAGGTGTTTCCGGTGCATAGGCAGCGATCACATACATTCGCTCTCCCTGTTTGAGATGAATGCATATGATGTATGCCTCTAACGTCCGAAATTTTCGCACATCACTATTATATATTACCTGATGACTAATGCCTTTACGTATAAAGATTGCGACGCCTCCTCCATGAGTGGAGTTGGGTCGGCCTCTTCTTACGATATTGTAATTGTTGTTAGTCAATTTATGTTTCTGGTTAAGCTTAGAATCTCTGGGATTGTGTCTGCTGCTGTTGATGTTGTTTTTGCAGTTGTTCTTTTTGCTGTTATTGTTGTTGTTGTTGTTGTTCCTCGAACCCTTTTCTGTTCTTTCGCTCGGCGCTTTTCTTGCTTGGCCTTACATGCCAGAACTAGAAGATCCTTTGGCAAAACAATTAAGTTGATTAGAAGTTCCAGATAAGAGATCATTAACGAAAATGAGAAAAAGATCGGAGACAATACGGAGCCCTGGGGCACACCAGCATTTATTTGTGGATATTAGACTTGAAAACGTCCAATACAACTTGTATTGAAAGGTCCGAAAGGTAATTTCTAATCCAACGAAGAAGAGATTCATCGATACCAAATGCACGCATTTTCGATAAGAGAGCTTGATGCCAAACTCTATCAAATGCTTTGGAAATATCAAGCTCAATAATCTTACTTTCTCCAAAACGATGTAAAGATTTGGCCACTGTTCGGTGAGATATAACATCAGATCACAAGTGGACCTATTGCTACGAAAGCCATACTGCCGGTCATTCAGGAGCTTTCGTTTTTCAAGATATTTCTTAAGCTAATAGTTAATCAGCGTTTCCATGACCTTGGAAAGAAGGGACGTAAGTGCAATTGGACGGTTACTTGAGGGTGATGAAGATGCGCCTTTTTTAGGGACGGGCTGGACAAATGCTGTTTTCCATCCACTCGGAAGGAGACCTGTAGAACAAGACAGGTGGAAAAGCTTACGCAGTGGTTTTGCCAGCGTTGAAGCACACCTCTTCAGAACGATGGGAGGGATACTATCCGGGCCAGCGGCTTCGTGTATATCAAGGTCTTTGAGGACTCGACCAACTGCACGAGTTCGAAAGAAGATTCGTCCCATATAATCGTTTACGCTCTCAAGTACTGGAGGAGTCATAACACTTTCTGGCAGCGTCGAATTAACAGTGAACTGCGCTGCAAGCAAATTGGCTTTTTCACGAGAGCTGACAAAAGGGGTGTCATTAAAGACGAGCGTTGGAACCGAAGACGAAGTTGAATTTCGAATGTTTTTTGCAATGACATTGTAGTATTTTTTGCCTTAATTTTTGGTCATGCAAAAATTTGGTTCTACGAATGTGAACGGTGCAAGTCTTTATAGCTTGTTGAAACTTTTTCCGGTTTTCCTCAGTAGGGTTGGCTTTATACTTGCGGAAACTTACTTCTCTAACCCTAATAACCTCTTTACAGCTCGAATCAAACCATGCATTTTCTTTCGGTTTGATAGATTTAACCCTATTGGGGATGAAATTTCTCATTCCGAGAAGAATTAGATTTGTTATGATATCTGCGCTGGATTCTGTCACTACCGAGGAAGCATAGTGGCCAGTTAAAGTTCCTGAAGAAATTATTGAGACCGTCCCAGTTGGCATTCTCATATTGCCAAACGGTTCTCATATGTGATTTTTCTTTAACTGAATGTTGTTGGCATGAGAAATTTGCAGATACGACACAATGGTCTGATGTGCCTAGATTCGATAATACTTTTACCGTGTATTTATTAGGGTCAGTGGTAAGGAACAAGTCTAGAGTGTTGGCGGTTTGACCTGCAACGTCAGGGATTCGAGTTGGCTCGTCAACAAGCTGAGTCAGTTAGTTTACCTCACCAAAGACCTCAACATACCTTCCTTCGGGTGTTGTCTGACTCGAAAAGCGGAGCCAGCTAGAATTGTGTACATTGAAATCGCCCGTAACGACGATTTCAGGGCGAGGATAATGGGAAGCAATTCTTTGAATGGAGTCGGACAGAGCATCAAATTCGTTAAAAGTTGAATTTCTTTCAAATACTGGTTATAAAATAAATTTCTTTGAATTACACTGCTTGACACACTATTTAATTGACCTAAAATAATTGTTCGATCTTTTTCTAAAACAGTTTTTAATTGTTGAAAAGTTCTATTAAAGTGATCATTTATAACTACCTGCTGATTAATATTACTTATGGCATTATGATTGCTTATTTCAATATTGCTGAAATGTCTTTCTATGCTATCTTGGTCCTCCTCATCCATAGTGCCAAACAAGCACTGAGATGCGCTACCTACAATATTTGCCAGTCCTCTATGTCTTCTGTTCTTTGGAATTAACGTTTGTACTCTGTTCTTAGGATGTCGTAAGTTCAGTTTGTATTATTTTTTGATGTTCTATGCCCAGTCCTTTGTTGAAATGTTGTCTATGATATTAATAATATCAAAATGGTTCACTACGTGAACAATAATGTCTCTTTTTGTTATAATGTCTGCTTAATTGATTTTTATCTCAGTGAAACCGCTCTGTTCCTTTATTTCGTCAATACTAAGTAGTCCGTTGGCATGTGTTCCTGGTGTTATTAATAATGTCATCATGAAGAGCTGAAAATTTTGGTTGGCGTTTAATATTAGTTACATGTATTTTTGAAAGTTTACTCTTTCTAAATCTAGGCTGATGTTGATGCCTAACTGCTTTATAATTTTTAATAAACCCTGTAGACTGTAGACCTAATTTCATCATAATATTCTCGCTTTTCGTTTAATTTTTCTCTATCGTCTCTAAATTAATTATTTACCGTCTCTAAATTATTTCTGATTTTATTGAATTCTATTTTATAAAATTGCACTACGTTCGGACCTGTTTTTATTGTTGAATGAATTCTTTCATTATAATTTCTAATTGCCTGTTGAATTAATCTTTTAACTGATACATTTACTGCATTTAATTTTAAAATTCTACACTTCTCTAGCAAGCTGCTATGAAATATTTCTACATCCGAATTTCCGGTGTGAGAATTTGGTTTAGTTAAATACGAGTAGATATGAATATTTTCGTTTTTTAAAATTCTTTTATATGAATTGAATTAAATTCATTTTCTGTGACTATCTTTTTAGGTTTTCCTGCTTTCAGTAAAATTAAGTTTTGGTTTTATGGGTTTTCTAGCGTATTTAACCTGTTGGTAAACTTCGCATTGGTTAATTACAATTTGATTAAATTCTAGTAAATTGGGATAGTATATTTTGTATTTAATTTGGTTAAAAGTTTCTTGTATACCTGAATGTAAGCTTTTCTTGACATGGTAAAGTGCAATTTGTTTGATTGCTTCTGTTTCATCTTTTATATATTGTGCTCTGTATCAACATTTTATGAATTTTATCTGACTATCATTCGAGAATAATTCTCTTAATTTTTCTTATACTATGTTGTACTTGCTATCGCTTAGTTCTGAGTATATACCTGTCAATCCTTTTTTTTATAAATCTTCTAAAAATATCATTTAAATTTTGAAAATCATACTCAGCTATATATATTATTCTTTTACCGTGTATTATTTCTATTTCTTTTATCTTATTATTAGTTAATATGACCTGTGTTTTATACTTATTTACTATTTCCTCTTTAATGGGAATATGGTCTAATAACTTTTCTTCCGCTGAATGAATTGTTGCCATTGTAGTTTCATTTTCATCATCTTCTAAGTTAAATAAAACATGAATATCTGATACTTCGTCTTCACACATTTTAGAATAATTATTACAAATACCTTTCTCCTCATCTGCCGTTTTAACGTCCTCCATAATCTCAATTCTACTTAAGAAATCTGCTACTCTGTTGTCTCTTCCTATTTCGAAATTATATTCTCCCAATTTAAGAAGCCACTTTTGATGTCTAGCTGACATATCTTTTCCCTTGTATTAAGCATGTAAGAATTTTACTGGTGGATGATCTGTATAAATTTTATATTTATTACCATATCAGTATGGTTGAAAATAACTGACTGACCACATTATGGCCAGAAATTCTTTATCCGTTGCAGAATAATTAATTGCATGCTTGTTTAGCGTTCCAGAAGCAAAACACACTGGATGTCCTTCCTGAGACAGAACTGCGTTGTTAAACAGTGTTCTATAAATGTCAATGTCAAGCTGGAGCTCATTCTTCGAAATTAACAGGGGACTGGGCCCATTTCGGTCGAAGATTATGGCGTTTGCCAAATCTTCATCATTAAACCCGGTAAAACCAAGGTTCTCAGATCGCCATTCGGTTATATCGTCCCGGAGCCATAAGTGTTGAAACAGAGCTCTGTTCTCCAGGTCATGATTTGGGCGAATGCTAGCATTTACCTTGTACACTTGCTGGAAAGCAGCCCCCACAGCCTCCACTCTCTCCTGCGGATCTTCGATTATATAGAGGTCATCGTCCAATATGGCATCCTCTGGGTCTATGCCTGCTGTCAGAAGTACGTCTCTGTCGTCCTCTGGATCTTAAGACACGGAAGATCGTTTTGATCCTTTCTTCTAAAAATCTTTTTAAATTTTTGGGAACATACTTGGGTCGCTAGAGTTAACGGCACGAATTTTATTGTCCAAATACAAATTAATAGACAACCTATAATTTTCTTTGATCAATTGGTTGATGTTTTTGATGGACGACTTCAGTGTCCTAATCTCCAGATCTCGTGTATCAGTAAACCGTCTGTACAAGCGTTTTAGTCTTGTCAGTAGTCCACTTTTTGTCTGTGAAGTGCGTCAGCGTCAATTGTCGCGTTACGGTACATGTCAGTTGCGTTACGTTCTTTGTATTTCGGTATTGTTCTATTCATTGTTCGTAGAATCGTTTCGTCAATTTGTTCTAAGTATCTCTCGATTTCAGTATTTGTTAGGTTCCTGTCATTTGGTGGGGATATACCATGTGTACGTAAATCGATCAATAAGGCGTTGAAGAAGCGTGGCCAGCGCACCTTACTGTAATTGTAAGTATGTACAGGCACATACTCCTCCAAATCCATAAGCTCGTTCGGAAGTTGTATAACGGCGGCGAGTCCGCAGTGGTCACTGTCGTACTCGATCGTTCGTAAACAATTTCTTGGTCGTTGACCCACAGTGTCAGTAATTGTTAGGCTTGCGTCTTTGAGCAATAGATCCAGATAGGCACCGCTTCTTGGAAACGATGGCCTCTGTGGCTAGAAGATCGAGGCGATACTCAAGGTTGTATCGACCCATCCAATTATACAAATGTTTACCTTGAGGATTTTGTATTTGATTTCCCCAATCTATGTGTTTGGCGTTTAAATCACCGGCTAATATGTAAAAGTTTCTTCCGAGTTCAAAAAGCTTTTCAAGCTCTGTTATAAACTGTGTGGGCTGAGGTGTTTCCGGTGCATAGGCAGCGATCACATACATTCGCTCTCCCTGTTTGAGATGAATGCATATGATGCATGCCTCTAACGTCCGAAATTTTCGCACATCACTATTATATATTACCTGATGACTAATGCCTTTACGTATAAAGATTGCGACGCCTCCTCCATGAGTGGAGTTGGGTCGGCCTCTTCTTACGATATTGTAATTGTTGTTAGTCAATTTATGTTTCTGGTTAAGCTTAGAATCTCTGGGATTGTGTCTGCTGCTGTTGATGTTGTTTTTGCAGTTGTTCTTTTTGCTGTTATTGTTGTTGTTGTTGTTGTTGTTGTTCCTCGAACCCTTTTCTGTTCTTTCGCTCGGCGCTTTTCTTGCTTGGCCTTACATGCCAGAACTAGAAGATCCTTTGGCAAAACAATTAAGTTGATTAGAAGTTCCAGATAAGAGATCATTAACGAAAATGAGAAAAAGATCGGAGACAATACGGAGTCCTGGGGCACACCAGCATTTATTTGTGGATATCAGACTTGAAAACGTCCAATACAACTTGTATTGAAAGGTCCGAAAGGTAATTTCTAATCCAACGAAGAAGAGATTCATCGATACCAAATGCACGCATTTTCGATAAGAGAGCTTGATGCCAAACTCTATCAAATGCTTTGGAAATATCAAGCTCAATAATCTTACTTTCTCCAAAACGATGTAAAGATTTGGCCACTGTTCGGTGAGATATAACATCAGATCACAAGTGGACCTATTGCTACGAAAGCCATACTGCCGGTCATTCAGGAGCTTTCGTTTTTCAAGATATTTCTTAAGCTAATAGTTAATCAGCGTTTCCATAACCTTGGAAAGAAGGGACGTAAGTGCAATTGGACGGTTACTTGAGGGTGATGAAGATTCGCCTTTTTTAGGGACGGGCTGGACAAATGCTGTTTTCCATCCACTCGGAAGGAGACCTGTAGAACAGGACAGGTGGAAAAGCTTACGCAGTGGTTTTGCCAGCGTTGAAGCACACCTCTTCAGAACGATGGGAGGGATACTATCCGGGCCAGCGGATTCGTGTATATCAAGGTCTTTGAGGACTCGAGCAACTGCATGAGTTCGAAAGAAGATTCGTCCCATATAATCGTTTACGCTCTCAAGTACTGGAGGAGTCATAACACTTTCTGGCAGCGTCGAATTAACAGTGAACTGCGCTGCAAGCAAATTGGCTTTTTCACGAGAGCTTACAAAAGGGGTGTCATTAAAGACGAGCGTTGGAACCGAAGACGAAGATGAATTTCGAATGTTTTTTGCAATGACATTGTAGTATTTTTTGCCTTAATTTTTGGTCATGCAAAAATTTGGTTCTACGAATGTGAACGGTGCAAGTCTTTATAGCTTGTTGAAACTTTTTCCGGTTTTCCTCAGTAGGGTTGGCTTTATACTTGCGGAAACTTACTTCTCTAACCCTAATAACCTCTTTACAGCTCGAATCAAACCATGCATTTTCTTTCGGTTTGATAGATTTAACCCTATTGGGGATGAAATTTCTCATTCCGAGAAGAATTAGATTTGTTATGATATCTGCGCTGGAGTCTATGTCACTACCGAGGAAGCATAGTGGCCAGTTAAAGTTCCTGAAGAAATTATTGAGACCGTCCCAGTTGGCATTCTCATATTGCCAAACGGTTCTCATATGTGATTTTTCTTTAACTGAATGTTGTTGGCATGAGAAATTTGCAGATACGACACAATGGTCTGATGTGCCTAGATTCATTAGGGTCAGTGGTAAGGAACAAGTCTAGAGTGTTGGCGGTTTGACCTGCAACGTCAGGGATTCAAGTTGGCTCGTCAACAAGCTGAGTCAGTTAGTTTACCTCACCAAAGACCTCAACATACCTTCCTTCGGGTGTTGTCTGACTCGAAAAGCGGAGCCAGCTAGAATTGTGTACATTGAAATCGCCCGTAACGACGATTTCAGGGCGAGGATAATGGGAAGCAATTCTTTGAATGGAGTCGGACAGAGCATCAAATTCGTTAAAAGTTGAATTTCTTTCAAATACTGGTTATAAAATAAATTTCTTTGAATTACACTGCTTGACACACTATTTAATTGACCTAAAATAATTGTTCGATCTTTTTCTAAAACAGTTTTTAATTGTTGAAAAGTTCTATTAAAGTGATCATTTATAACTACCTGCTGATTAATATTACTTATGGCATTATGATTGTTTATTTCAATATTGCTGAAATGTCTTTCTATGCTATCTTGGTCCTCCTCATCCATAGTGCCAAACAAGCACTTAGATGCGCTACCTACAATATTTGCCAGTCCTCTATGTCTTCTGTCCTTTGGAATTAACGTTTGTACTCTGTTCTTAGGATGTCGTAAGTTCAGTTTGTATTATTTTTTGATGTTCTATGCCCAGTCCTTTGTTGAAATGTTGTCTATGATATTAATAATATCAAAATGGTTCACTACGTGAACAATAATGTCTCTTTTTGTTAT
Organism: Philhelius pedissequus; assembly: GCA_910595825.1. Classification (NCBI taxonomy): domain Eukaryota; kingdom Metazoa; phylum Arthropoda; class Insecta; order Diptera; family Syrphidae; genus Philhelius; species Philhelius pedissequus. Next base: position 126,706,902 of record OU343160.1, on the reverse strand, counting down.
AATGTCTGCTTAATTGATTTTTATCTCAGTGAAACCGCTCTGTTCCTTTATTTCGTCAATACTAAGTAGTCCGTTGGCATGTGTTGCTGGTGTTATTAATAATGTCATCATGAAGAGCTGAAAATTTTGGTTGGCGTTTAATATTAGTTACATGTATTTTTGAAAGTTTACTCTTTCTAAATCTAGGCTGATGTGCCTAACTGCTTTATAATTTTTAATAAACCCTGTAGACTGTAGACCTAATTTCATCATAATATTCTCGCTTTTCGTTTAATTTTTCTCTATCGTCTCTAAATTAATTATTTACCGTCTCTAAATTATTTCTGATTTTATTGAATTCTATTTTATAAAATTGCACTACGTTCGGACCTGTTTTTATTGTTGAATGAATTCTTTCATTATAATTTCTAATTGCCTGTTGAATTAATCTTTTAACTGATACATTTACTGCATTTAATTTTAAAATTCTACACTTCTCTAGCAAGCTGCTATGAAATATTTCTACATCCGAATTTCCGGTGTGAGAATTTGGTTTAGTTAAATACGAGTAGATATGAATATTTTCGTTTTTTAAAATTCTTTTATATGAATTGAATTAAATTCATTGTCTGCGACTATCTTTTTAGGTTTTCCTGCTTTCAGTAAAATTAAGTTTTGGTTTTATGGGTTTTCTAGCGTATTTAACCTGTTGGCAAACTTCGCATTGGTTAATTACAATTTGATTAAATTCTAGTAAATTGGGATAGTATATTTTGTATTTAATTTGGTTAAAAGTTTCTTGTATACCTGAATGTAAGCTTTTCTTGACATGGTAAAGTGCAATTTGTTTGATTGCTTCTGTTTCATCTTTTATATATTGTGCTCTGTATCAACATTTTATGAATTTTATCTGACTATCATTCGAGAATAATTCTCTTAATTTTTCTTATACTATGTTGTACTTGCTATCGCTTAGTTCTGAGTATATACCTGTCAATCCTTTTTTTTATAAATCTTCTAAAAATATCATTTAAAATTTGAAAATCATACTCAGCTATATATATTATTCTTTTACCGTGTATTATTTCTATTTCTTTTATCTTATTATTAGTTAATATGACCTGTGTTTTATACTTATTTACTATTTCCTCTTTAATGGGAATATGGTCTAATAACTTTTCTTCCGCTGAATGAATTGTTGCCATTGTAGTTTCATTTTCATCATCTTCTAAGTTAAATAAAACATGAATATCTGATACTTCATCTTCACACATTTTAGAATAATTATTACAAATACCTTTCTCCTCATCTGCCGTTTTAACGTCCTCCATAATCTCAATTCTACTTAAGAAATCTGCTACTCTGTTGTCTCTTCCTATTTCGAAATTATATTCTCCTAATTTAAGAAGCCACTTTTGATGTCTAGCTGACATATCTTTTCCCTTGTATTAAGCATGTAAGAATTTTACTGGTGGATGATCTGTATAAATTTTATATTTATTACCATATCAGTATGGTTGAAAATAACTGACTGACCACATTATGGCCAGAAATTCTTTATCCGTTGCAGAATAATTAATTGCATGCTTGTTTAGCGTTCCAGAAGCAAAACACACTGGATGTCCTTCCTGAGACAGAACTGCGTTGTTAAACAGTGTTCTATAAATGTCAATGTCAAGCTGGAGCTCATTCTTCGAAATTAACAGGGGACTGGGCCCATTTCGGTCGAAGATTATGGCGTTTGCCAAATCTTCATCATTAAACCCGGTAAAACCAAGGTTCTCAGATCGCCATTCGGATATATCGTCCCGGAGCCATAAGTGTTGAAACAGAGCTCTGTTCTCCAGGTCATGATTTGGGCGAATGCTAGCATTTACCTTGTACACTTGCTGGAAAGCAGCCCCCACAGCCTCCACTCTCTCCTGCGGATCTTCGATTATATAGAGGTCATCGTCCAATACGGCATCCTCTGGGTCTATGCCTGCTGTCAGAAGTACGTCTCTGTCGTCCTCTGGATCTTAAGACACGGAAGATCGTTTTGATCCTTTCTTCTAAAAATCTTTTTAAATTTTTGGGAACATACTTGGGTCGCTAGAGTTAACGGCACGAATTTTATTGTCCAAATACAAATTAATAGACAACCTATAATTTTCTTTGATCAATTGGTTGATGTTTTTGATGGACGACTTCAGTGTCCTAATCTCCAGATCTCGTGTATCAGTAAACCGTCTGTACAAGCGTTTTAGTCTTGTCAGTAGTCCACTTTTTGTCTGTGAAGTGCGTCAGCGTCAATTGTCGCGTTACGGTACATGTCAGTTGCGTTACGTTCTTTGTATTTCGGTATTGTTCTATTCATTGTTCGTAGAATCGTTTCGTCAATTTGTTCTAAGTATCTCTCGATTTCAGTATTTGTTAGGTTCCTGTCATTTGGTGGGGATATACCATGTGTACGTAAATCGATCAATAAGGCGTTGAAGAAGCGTGGCCAGCGCACCTTACTGTAATTGTAAGTATGTACAGGCACATACTCCTCCAAATCCATAAGCTCGTTCGGAAGTTGTATAACTGCGGCGAGTCCGCAGTGGTCACTGTCGTACTCGATCGTTCGTAAACAATTTCTTGGTCGTTGACCCACAGTGTCAGTAATTGTTAGGCTTGCGTCTTTGAGCAATAGATCCAGATAGGCACCGCTTCTTGGAAACGATGGCCTCTGTGGCTAGAAGATCGAGGCGATACTCAAGGTTGTATCGACCCATCCAATTATACAAATGTTTACCTTGAGGATTTTGTATTTGATTTCCCCAATCTATGTGTATGGCGTTTAAATCACCGGCTAATATGTAAAAGTTTCTTTCGAGCTCAATCCTAAGCATTCAAAAAGCTTTTCAAGCTCTGTTATAAACTGTGTGGGCTGAGGTGTTTCCGGTGCATAGGCAGCGATCACATACATTCGCTCTCCCTGTTTGAGATGAATGCATATGATGCATGCCTCTAACGTCCGAAATTTTCGCACATCACTATTATATATTACCTGATGACTAATGCCTTTACGTATAAAGATTGCGACGCCTCCTCCATGAGTGGACTTGGGTCGGCCTCTTCTTACGATATTGTAATTGTTGTTAGTCAATTTATGTTTCTGGTTAAGCTTAGAATCTCTGGGATTGTGTCTGCTGCTGTTGATGTTGTTTTTGCAGTTGTTCTTTTTGCTGTTATTGTTGTTGTTGTTGTTGTTGTTCCTCGAACCCTTTTCTGTTCTTTCGCTCGGCGCTTTTCTTGCTTGGCCTTACATGCCAGAACTAGAAGATCCTTTGGCAAAACAATTAAGTTGATTAGAAGTTCCAGATAAGAGATCATTAACGAAAATGAGAAAAAGATCGGAGACAATACGGAGTCCTGGGGCACACCAGCATTTATTTGTGGATATCAGACTTGAAAACGTCCAATACAACTTGTATTGAAAGGTCCGAAAGGTAATTTCTAATCCAACGAAGAAGAGATTCATCGATACCAAATGCACGCATTTTCGATAAGAGAGCTTGATGCCAAACTCTATCAAATGCTTTGGAAATATCAAGCTCAATAATCTTACTTTCTCCAAAACGATGTAAAGATTTGGCCACTGTTCGGTGAGATATAACATCAGATCACAAGTGGACCTATTGCTACGAAAGCCATACTGCCGGTCATTCAGGAGCTTTCGTTTTTCAAGATATTTCTTAAGCTAATAGTTAATCAGCGTTTCCATGACCTTGGAAAGAAGGGACGTAAGTGCAATTGGACGGTTACTTGAGGGTGATGAAGATTCGCCTTTTTTAGGGACGGGCTGGACAAATGCTGTTTTCCATCCACTCGGAAGGAGACCTGTAGAACAGGACAGGTGGAAAAGCTTACGCAGTGGTTTTGCCAGCGTTGAAGCACACCTCTTCAGAACGATGGGAGGGATACTATCCGGGCCAGCGGATTCGTGTATATCAAGGTCTTTGAGGACTCGAGCAACTGCATGAGTTCGAAAGAAGATTCGTCCCATATAATCGTTTACGCTCTCAAGTACTGGAGGAGTCATAACACTTTCTGGCAGCGTCGAATTAACAGTGAACTGCGCTGCAAGCAAATTGGCTTTTTCACGAGAGCTGACAAAAGGGGTGTCATTAAAGACGAGCGTTGGAACCGAAGACGAAGATGAATTTCGAATGTTTTTTGCAATGACATTGTAGTATTTTTTGCCTTAATTTTTGGTCATGCAAAAATTTGGTTCTACGAATGTGAACGGTGCAAGTCTTTATAGCTTGTTGAAACTTTTTCCGGTTTTCCTCAGTAGGGTTGGCTTTATACTTGCGGAAACTTACTTCTCTAACCCTAATAACCTCTTTACAGCTCGAATCAAACCATGCATTTTCTTTCGGTTTGATAGATTTAACCCTATTGGGGATGAAATTTCTCATTCCGAGAAGAATTAGATTTGTTATGATATCTGCGCTGGATTCTATGTCACTACCGAGGAAGCATAGTGGCCAGTTAAAGTTCCTGAAGAAATTATTGAGACCGTCCCAGTTGGCATTCTCATATTGCCAAACGGTTCTCATATGTGATTTTTCTTTAACTGAATGTTGTTGGCATGAGAAATTTGCAGATACGACACAATGGTCTGATGTGCCTAGATTCGATAATAATTTTACCGTGTATTTATTAGGGTCAGTGGTAAGGAACAAGTCTAGAGTGTTGGCGGTTTGACCTGCAACGTCAGGGATTCGAGTTGGCTCGTCAACAAGCTGAGTCAGTTAGTTTACCTCACCAAAGACCTCAACATACCTTCCTTCGGGTGTTGTCTGACTCGAAAAGCGGAGCCAGCTAGAATTGTGTACATTGAAATCGCCCGTAACGACGATTTCAGGACGAGGATAATGGGAAGCAATTCTTTGAATGGAGTCGGACAGAGCATCAAATTCGTTAAAAGTTGAATTTCTTTCAAATACTGGTTATAAAATAAATTTCTTTGAATTACACTGTTTGACACACTATTTAATTGACCTAAAATAATTGCTCGATCTTTTTCTAAAACAGTTTTTAATTGTTGAAAAGTTCTATTAAAGTTATCATTTATAACTACCTGCTGATTAATATTACTTATGGCATTATGATTGTTTATTTCAATATTGCTGAAATGTCTTTCTATGCTATCTTGGTCCTCCTCATCCATAGTGCCAAACAAGCACTTAGATGCGCTACCTACAATATTTACCAGTCCTCTATGTCTTCTGTCCTTTGGAATTAACGTTTGTACTCTGTTCTTAGGATGTCGTAAGTTCAGTTTGTATTATTTTTTGATGTTCTATGCCCAGTCCTTTGTTGAAATGTTGTCTATGATATTAATAATATCAAAATGGTTCACTACGTGAACAATAATGTCTCTTTTTGTTATAATGTCTGCTTAATTGATTTTTATCTCAGTGAAACCGCTCTGTTCCTTTATTTCGTCAATACTAAGTAGTCCGTTGGCATGTGTTGCTGGTGTTATTAATAATGTCATCATGAAGAGCTGAAAATTTTGGTTGGCGTTTAATATTAGTTACATGTATTTTTGAAAGTTTACTCTTTCTAAATCTAGGCTGATGTTGATGCCTAACTGCTTTATAATTTTTAATAAACCCTGTAGACTGTAGACCTAATTTCATCATAATATTCTCGCTTTTCGTTTAATTTTTCTCTATCGTCTCTAAATTAATTATTTACCGTCTCTAAATTATTTCTGATTTTATTGAATTCTATTTTATAAAATTGCACTACGTTCGGACCTGTTTTTATTGTTGAATGAATTCTTTCATTATAATTTCTAATTGCCTGTTGAATTAATCTTTTAACTGATACATTTACTGCATTTAATTTTAAAATTCTACACTTCTCTAGCAAGCTGCTATGAAATATTTCTACATCCGAATTTCCGGTGTGAGAATTTGGTTTAGTTAAATACGAGTAGATATGAATATTTTCGTTTTTTAAAATTCTTTTATATGAATTGAATTAAATTCATTGTCTGCGACTATCTTTTTAGGTTTTCCTGCTTTCAGTAAAATTAAGTTTTGGTTTTATGGGTTTTCTAGCGTATTTAACCTGTTGGCAAACTTCGCATTGGTTAATTACAATTTGATTAAATTCTAGTAAATTGGGATAGTATATTTTGTATTTAATTTGGTTAAAAGTTTCTTGTATACCTGAATGTAAGCTTTTCTTGACATGGTAAAGTGCAATTTGTTTGATTGCTTCTGTTTCATCTTTTATATATTGTGCTCTGTATCAACATTTTATGAATTTTATCTGACTATCATTCGAGAATAATTCTCTTAATTTTTCTTATACTATGTTGTACTTGCTATCGCTTAGTTCTGAGTATATACCTGTCAATCCTTTTTTTTATAAATCTTCTAAAAATATCATTTAAATTTTGAAAATCATACTCAGCTATATATATTATTCTTTTACCGTGTATTATTTCTATTTCTTTTATCTTATTATTAGTTAATATGACCTGTGTTTTATACTTATTTACTATTTCCTCTTTAATGGGAATATGGTCTAATAACTTTTCTTCCTCTGAATGAATTGTTGCCATTGTAGTTTCATTTTCATCATCTTCTAAGTTAAATAAAACATGAATATCTGATACTTCGTCTTCACACATTTTAGAATAATTATTACAAATACCTTTCTCCTCATCTGCCGTTTTAACGTCCTCCATAATCTCAATTCTACTTAAGAAATCTGCTACTCTGTTGTCTCTTCCTATTTCGAAATTATATTCTCCTAATTTAAGAAGCCACTTTTGATGTCTAGCTGACATATCTTTTCCCTTGTATTAAGCATGTAAGAATTTTACTGGTGGATGATCTGTATAAATTTTATATTTATTACCATATCAGTATGGTTGAAAATAACTGACTGACCACATTATGGCCAGAAATTCTTTATCCGTTGCAGAATAATTAATTGCATGCTTGTTTAGCGTTCCAGAAGCAAAACACACTGGATGTCCTTCCTGAGACAGAACTGCGTTGTTAAACAGTGTTCTATAAATGTCAATGTCAAGCTGGAGCTCATTCTTCGAAATTAACAGGGGACTGGGCCCATTTCGGTCGAAGATTATGGCGTTTGCCAAATCTTCATCATTAAACCCGGTAAAACCAAGGTTCTCAGATCGCCATTCGGTTATATCGTCCCGGAGCCGTAAGTGTTGAAACAGAGCTCTGTTCTCCAGGTCATGATTTGGGCGAATGCTAGCATTTACCTTGTACACTTGCTGGAAAGCAGCCCGCACAGCCTCCACTCTCTCCTGCGGATCTTCGATTATATAGAGGTCATCGTCCAATACGGCATCCTCTGGGTCTATGCCTGCTGTCAGAAGTACGTCTCTGTCGTCCTCTGGATCTTAAGACACGGAAGATCGTTTTGATCCTTTCTTCTAAAAATCTTTTTAAATTTTTGGGAACATACTTGGGTCGCTAGAGTTAACGGCACGAATTTTATTGTCCAAATACAAATTAATAGACAACCTATAATTTTCTTTGATCAATTGGTTGATGTTTTTGATGGACGACTTCAGTGTCCTAATCTCCAGATCTCGTGTATCAGTAAACCGTCTGTACAAGCGTTTTAGTCTTGTCAGTAGTCCACTTTTTGTCTGTGAAGTGCGTCAGCGTCAATTGTCGCGTTACGGTACATGTCAGTTGCGTTACGTTCTTTGTATTTCGGTATTGTTCTATTCATTGTTCGTAGAATCGTTTCGTCAATTTGTTCTAAGTATCTCTCGATTTCAGTATTTGTTAGGTTCCTGTCATTTGGTGGGGATATACCATGTGTACGTAAATCGATCAATAAGGCGTTGAAGAAGCGTGGCCAGCGCACCTTACTGTAATTGTAAGTATGTACAGGCACATACTCCTCCAAATCCATAAGCTCGTTCGGAAGTTGTATAACTGCGGCGAGTCCGCAGTGGTCACTGTCGTACTCGATCGTTCGTAAACAATTTCTTGGTCGTTGACCCACAGTGTCAGTAATTGTTAGGCTTGCGTCTTTGAGCAATAGATCCAGATAGGCACCGCTTCTTGGAAACGATGGCCTCTGTGGCTAGAAGATCGAGGCGATACTCAAGGTTGTATCGACCCATCCAATTATACAAATGTTTACCTTGAGGATTTTGTATTTGATTTCCCCAATCTATGTGTATGGCGTTTAAATCACCGGCTAATATGTAAAAGTTTCTTCCGAGCTCAATCCTAAGCATTCAAAAAGCTTTTCAAGCTCTGTTATAAACTGTGTGGGCTGAGGTGTTTCCGGTGCATAGGCAGCGATCACATACATTCGCTCTCCCTGTTTGAGATGAATGCATATGATGCATGCCTCTAACGTCCGAAATTTTCGCACATCACTATTATATATTACCTGATGACTAATGCCTTTACGTATAAAGATTGCGACGCCTCCTCCATGAGTGGACTTGGGTCGGCCTCTTCTTACGATATTGTAATTGTTGTTAGTCAATTTATGTTTCTGGTTAAGCTTAGAATCTCTGGGATTGTGTCTGCTGCTGTTGATGTTGTTTTTGCAGTTGTTCTTTTTGCTGTTATTGTTGTTGTTGTTGTTGTTGTTGTTGTTGTTCCTCGAACCCTTTTCTGTTCTTTCGCTCGGCGCTTTTCTTGCTTGGCCTTACATACCAGAACTAGAAGATCCTTTGGCAAAACAATTAAGTTGATTAGAAGTTCCAGATAAGAGATCATTAACGAAAATGAGAAAAAGATCGGAGACAATACGGAGTCCTGGGGCACACCAGCATTTATTTGTGGATATCAGACTTGAAAACGTCCAATACAACTTGTATTGAAAGGTCCGAAAGGTAATTTCTAATCCAACGAAGAAGAGATTCATCGATACCAAATGCACGCATTTTCGATAAGAGAGCTTGATGCCAAACTCTATCAAATGCTTTGGAAATATCAAGCTCAATAATCTTACTTTCTCCAAAACGATGTAAAGATTTGGCCACTGTTCGGTGAGATATAACATCAGATCACAAGTGGACCTATTGCTACGAAAGCCATACTGCCGGTCATTCAGGAGCTTTCGTTTTTCAAGATATTTCTTAAGCTAATAGTTAATCAGCGTTTCCATGACCTTGGAAAGAAGGGACGTAAGTGCAATTGGACGGTTACTTGAGGGTGATGAAGATTCGCCTTTTTTAGGGACGGGCTGGACAAATGCTGTTTTCCATCCACTCGGAAGGAGACCTGTAGAACAGGACAGGTGGAAAAGCTTACGCAGTGGTTTTGCCAGCGTTGAAGCACACCTCTTCAGAACGATGGGAGGGATACTATCCGGGCCAGCGGATTCGTGTATATCAAGGTCTTTGAGGACTCGAGCAACTGCATGAGTTCGAAAGAAGATTCGTCCCATATAATCGTTTACGCTCTCAAGTACTGGAGGAGTCATAACACTTTCTGGCAGCCTCGAATTAACAGTGAACTGCGCTGCAAGCAAATTGGCTTTTTCACGAGAGCTGACAAAAGGGGTGTCATTAAAGACGAGCGTTGGAACCGAAGACGAAGATGAATTTCGAATGTTTTTTGCAATGACATTGTAGTATTTTTTGCCTTAATTTTTGGTCATGCAAAAATTTGGTTCTACGAATGTGAACGGTGCAAGTCTTTATAGCTTGTTGAAACTTTTTCCGGTTTTCCTCAGTAGGGTTGGCTTTATACTTGCGGAAACTTACTTCTCTAACCCTAATAACCTCTTTACAACTCGAATCAAACCATGCATTTTCTTTCGGTTTGATAGATTTAACCCTATTGGGGATGAAATTTCTCATTCCGAGAAGAATTAGATTTGTTATGATATCTGCGCTGGATTCTATGTCACTACCGAGGAAGCATAGTGGCCAGTTAAAGTTCCTGAAGAAATTATTGAGACCGTCCCAGTTGGCATTCTCATATTGCCAAACGGTTCTCATATGTGATTTTTCTTTAACTGAATGTTGTTGGCATGAGAAATTTGCAGATACGACACAATGGTCTGATGTGCCTAGATTCGATAATAATTTTACCGTGTATTTATTAGGGTCAGTGGTAAGGAACAAGTCTAGAGTGTTGGCGGTTTGACCTGCAACGTCAGGGATTCGAGTTGGCTCGTCAACAAGCTGAGTCAGTTAGTTTACCTCACCAAAGACCTCAACATACCTTCCTTCGGGTGTTGTCTGACTCGAAAAGCGGAGCCAGCTAGAATTGTGTACATTGAAATCGCCCGTAACGACGATTTCAGGGCGAGGATAATGGGAAGCAATTCTTTGAATGGAGTCGGACAGAGCATCAAATTCGTTAAAAGTTGAATTTCTTTCAAATACTGGTTATAAAATAAATTTCTTTGAATTACACTGTTTGACACACTATTTAATTGACCTAAAATAATTGCTCGATCTTTTTCTAAAACAGTTTTTAATTGTTGAAAAGTTCTATTAAAGTGATCATTTATAACTACCTGCTGATTAATATTACTTATGGCATTATGATTGTTTATTTCAATATTGCTGAAATGTCTTTCTATGCTATCTTGGTCCTCCTCATCCATAGTGCCAAACAAGCACTTAGATGCGCTACCTACAATATTTACCAGTCCTCTATGTCTTCTGTCCTTTGGAATTAGCGTTTGTACTCTGTTCTTAGGATGTCGTAAGTTCAGTTTGTATTATTTTTTGATGTTCTATGCCCAGTCCTTTGTTGAAATGTTGTCTATGATATTAATAATATCAAAATGGTTCACTACGTGAACAATAATGTCTCTTTTTGTTATAATGTCTGCTTAATTGATTTTTATCTCAGTGAAACCGCTCTGTTCCTTTATTTCGTCAATACTAAGTAGTCCGTTGGCATGTGTTGCTGGTGTTATTAATAATGTCATCATGAAGAGCTGAAAATTTTGGTTGGCGTTTAATATTAGTTACATGTATTTTTGAAAGTTTACTCTTTCTAAATCTAGGCTGATGTTGATGCCTAACTGCTTTATAATTTTTAATAAACCCTGTAGACTGTAGACCTAATTTCATCATAATATTCTCGCTTTTCGTTTAATTTTTCTCTATCGTCTCTAAATTAATTATTTACCGTCTCTAAATTATTTCTGATTTTATTGAATTCTATTTTATAAAATTGCACTACGTTCGGACCTGTTTTTATTGTTGAATGAATTCTTTCATTATAATTTCTAATTGCCTGTTGAATTAATCTTTTAACTGATACATTTACTGCATTTAATTTTAAAATTCTACACTTCTCTAGCAACCTGCTATGAAATATTTCTACATCCGAATTTCCGGTGTGAGAATTTGGTTTAGTTAAATACGAGTAGATATGAATATTTTCGTTTTTTAAAATTCTTTTATATGAATTGAATTAAATTCATTGTCTGCGACTATCTTTTTAGGTTTTCCTGCTTTCAGTAAAATTAAGTTTTGGTTTTATGGGTTTCCTAGCGTATTTAACCTGTTGGCAAACTTCGCATTGGTTAATTACAATTTGATTAAATTCTAGTAAATTGGGATAGTATATTTTGTATTTAATTTGGTTAAAAGTTTCTTGTATACCTGAATGTAAGCTTTTCTTGACATGGTAAAGTGCAATTTGTTTGATTGCTTCTGTTTCATCTTTTATATATTGTGCTCTGTATCAACATTTTATGAATTTTATCTGACTATCATTCGAGAATAATTCTCTTAATTTTTCTTATACTATGTTGTACTTGCTATCGCTTAGTTCTGAGTATATACCTGTCAATCCTTTTTTTTATAAATCTTCTAAAAATATCATTTAAATTTTGAAAATCATACTCAGCTATATATATTATTCTTTTACCGTGTATTATTTCTATTTCTTTTATCTTATTATTAGTTAATATGACCTGTGTTTTATACTTATTTACTATTTCCTCTTTAATGGGAATATGGTCTAATAACTTTTCTTCCTCTGAATGAATTGTTGCCATTGTAGTTTCATTTTCATCATCTTCTAAGTTAAATAAAACATGAATATCTGATACTTCGTCTTCACACATTTTAGAATAATTATTACAAATACCTTTCTCCTCATCTGCCGTTTTAACGTCCTCCATAATCTCAATTCTACTTAAGAAATCTGCTACTCTGTTGTCTCTTCCTATTTCGAAATTATATTCTCCTAATTTAAGAAGCCACTTTTGATGTCTAGCTGACATATCTTTTCCCTTGTATTAAGCATGTAAGAATTTTACTGGTGGATGATCTGTATAAATTTTATATTTATTACCATATCAGTATGGTTGAAAATAACTGACTGACCACATTATGGCCAGAAATTCTTTATCCGTTGCAGAATAATTAATTGCATGCTTGTTTAGCGTTCCAGAAGCAAAACACACTGGATGTCCTTCCTGAGACAGAACTGCGTTGTTAAACAGTGTTCTATAAATGTCAATGTCAAGCTGGAGCTCATTCTTCGAAATTAACAGGGGACTGGGCCCATTTCGGTCGAAGATTATGGCGTTTGCCAAATCTTCATCATTAAACCCGGTAAAACCAAGGTTCTCAGATCGCCATTCGGTTATATCGTCCCGGAGCCATAAGTGTTGAAACAGAGCTCTGTTCTCCAGGTCATGATTTGATTTTGATTTTGGTTCTACGAATGTGAACGTTGCAAGTCTTTCTAGATTGTTGAAACTTTTTCCGGTTTTCCTCAGTAGGGTTGGCTTTATACTTGCGGAAACTTACTTCTCCAACCCTAATAACTTCTTTACAGGTCGAATCAAACCATGCATTTTCTTTCGGTTTGATAGATTTAACCCTATTGGGGATGAAATTTCTCATTCCGAGAAGAATTAAATTTGTTATGATATCTGCGCTGAAGTCTATGTCACTACCGAGGAAGCATACTGGCCAGTTAAAGTTCCTGAAGAAATTATTGAGACCGTCCCAGTTGGCATTCTCATATTGCCAAACGGTTCTCATATGTGATTTTTCTTTAACTGAATGTTGTTGGCATGAGAAATTTGCAGATACGACACAATGGTCTGATGTGCCTAGAGGCGATAATACTTTTACCGTGTATTTATTAGGGTCAGTGGTAACGAACAAGTCTAGAGTGTTGGCGGTTTGACCTGCAACGTCAGGGATTCGAGTTGGCTCGTCAACAAACTGAGTCAGTTGGTTTAACTCAGCAAAGACCTCAACATACCTTCCTTCGGGTGTTGTCTGACTCGAAAAGCGGAGCCAGCTAGAATTGTGTACATTGAAATCGCCCGTAACGACGATTTCAGTGCGAGGATAATGGGAAACAATTCTTTGAATGGAGTCGGACAGATCATCAAATTCGTTAAAAGTTGAATTTCTTTCAAATACTGGTTATAAAATAAATTTCTTTGAATTACACTGTTTGACACACTATTTAATTGACCTAAAATAATTGCTCGATCTTTTTCTAAAACAGTTTTTAATTGTTGAAAAGTTGTATTAAAGTGATCATTTATAACTACCTGCTGATTAATATTACTTATGACATTATGATTGTTTATTTCAATATTGCTGAAATGTCTTTCTATGCTATCTTGGTCCTCCTCATCCATAGTGCCAAACAACCATTTAGATGCGCTACCTACAATATTTGCCAGTCCTCTATGTCTTCTGTACTTTGGAATTAACGTTTGTACTCTGTTCTTAGGATGTCGTAAGTTCAGTTTGTATTATTTTTTGATGTTCTATGCCCAGTCCTTTAATATTTGTTGAAATGTTGTCTATGATATTAATAATATCGAAAGGGTTCACTACGTGAACAATAATGTCTCTTTTTGTTATTATGTCTGCTTAAGTGATTTTTATCTCAGTGAAACCGCTCTGTTCCTTTATTTCGTCAATACTAAGTAGTCCGTTGGCATGTGTTGCTGGTGTTATTAATAATGTCATCATGAAGAGCTGAAAATTTTGGTTGGCGTTTAATATTAGTTACATGTATTTTTGAAAGTTTACTCTTTCTAAATCTAGGCTGATGCTGATGCCTAACTGCTTTATAATTTTTAATAAACCCTGTAGACCTATTTTCATCATAATATTCTCGCTTTTCGTTTAATTTTTCATTTTTCTTTACCGTCTCTAAATTATTTCTGATTTTATTGAATTCTATTTTATGAAATTGCACTACGTTCGGACCTGTTTTTATTGTTGAATGAATTCTTTCATTATAATTTCTAATTGCCTGTTGAATTAATCTTTTAACTGATACATTTACTGCATTTAATTTTAAAATTCTACACTTCTCTAGCAAGCTGCTATGAAATCTTTCTACATCCGAATTTCCGGTGTGAGAATTTGGTTTAGTTAAATACGAGTAGATATGAATATTTTCGTTTTTTAGAAATTCTTTTATATGAATTGAATTCAATTCATTGTCTGCGACTATCTTTTTAGGTTTTCCTGCTTTCAGTAAAATTAAGTTTTGGTTTTATGGGTTTTCTAGCGTATTTAATCTGTTGGCAAACTTCGCATTGGTTAATTACAATTTGATTAAATTCTAGTAAATTGGGATAGTATATTTTGTATTTAATTTGGTTAAAAGTTTCTTGTATACCTGAATGTAAGCTTTTCTTGACATGGTAAAGTGCAATTTGTTTGATTGCATCTGTTTCATCTTTTATATATTGTGCTCTGTATCAACATTTTATGAATTTTATCTGACTATCATTCGAGAATAATTCTCTTAATTTTTCTTATACTATGTTGTACTTGCTATCGCTTAGTTCTGAGTATATACCTGTCAATCCTTTTTTTATAAATCTTCTAAAAATATCATTTAAATTTTGAAAATCATACTCAGCTATATATATTATTCTTTTACCGTGTATTATTTCTATTTCTTTTATCTTATTATTAGTTAATATGACCTGTGTTTTATACTTATTTACTATTTCCTCTTTAATGGGAATATGGTCTAATAACTTTTCTTCCGCTGAATGAATTGTTGCCATTGTAGTTTCATTTTCATCATCTTCTAAGTTAAATAAAACATGAATATCTGATACTTCGTCTTCACACATTTTAGAATAATTATTACAAATACCTTTCTCCTCATCTGCCGTTTTAAAGTCCTCCATAATCTCAATTCTACTTAAGAAATCTGCTACTCTGTTGTCTCTTCCTATTTCGAAATTATATTCTCCTAATTTAAGAAGCCACTTTTGATGTCTAGCTGACATATCTTTTCCCTTGTATTTAGCATGTAAGAATTTTATTGGTGGATGATCTGTATAAATTTTATATTTATTACCATATCAGTATGGTCGAAAATAACTGACCACACCACACCACCACATTATGGCCAGAAATTCTTTATCCGTTGCAGAATAATTAATTGCATGCTTGTTTAGCGTTCCAGAAGCAAAACACACTGGATGTCCTTCCTGAGACAGAACTGCGTTGTTAAACAGTGTTGTATAAAAGTCAATGTCAAGCTGGAACTCATTCTTCGAAATTAACAGGGGACTGGGCCCATATCGGTCGAAGATTATAACGTTTGCCAAATCTTCATCATTAAACCCGGTAAAACCAAGGTTCTCAGATCGCCATTCGGTTATATCGTCCCGGAGCCATAAGTGTTGAAACAGAGCTCTGTTCTCCAGGTCATGATTTGGGCGAATGCTAGCATTTACCTTGTACACTTGCTGGAAAGCAGCCCCCACAGCCTCCACTCTCTCCTGCGGATCTTCGATTATATAGAGGTCATCGTCCAATACGGCATCCTCTGGGTCTATGCCTGCTGTCAGAAGTACGTCTCTGTCGTCCTCTGGATCTTAAGACACGGAAGATCATTTTGATCCTTTCTTCTAAAAATCTTATTAATTTTTGGGAACATACTTGGGTCGCTAGAGTTAGCGGCACGAATTTTATTGTCCAAATACAAATTAATAGACAACCTATAATTTTCTTTGATCAATTGGTTGATGTTTTTGATGGACGACTTCAGTGTCCTAATCTCCAGATCTCGTGTATCAGTAAACCGTCTGTACAAGCGTTTTAGTCTTGTCAGTAGTCCACTTTTTGTCTGTGAAGTGCGTCAGCGTCAATTGTCGCGTTACGGTACATGTCAGTTGCGTTACGTTCTTTGTATTTCGGTTTTGTTCTATTCATTGTTCGTAGAGTCGTTTCGTCAATTTGTTCTAAGTATCTCTCGATTTCAGTACTTGTTAGGTTCCTGTCATTTGGTGGGGATATACCATTTGTACGTAAATCGATCAATAAGGCGTTGGAGAAGCGTGGCCAGCGCACCTTACTGTAATTGTAAGTATGTACAGGCACATACTCCTCCAAATCCATAAGCTCGTTCGGAAGTTGTATAACGGCGGCGAGTCCGCAGTGGTCACTGTCGTACTCGATCGTTCGTAAACAATTTCTTGGTTGTTGACCCACAGTGTCAGTAATTGTTAGGCTTGCGTCTTTCAGCAATAGATCCAGATAGGCACCGCTTCTTGGAAACAATGGCCTCTGTGGCTAGAAGATCGAGGCGATACTCAAGGTTGTATCGACCCATCCAATTATACAAATGTTTACCTTGAGGATTTTGTATTTGATTTCCCCAATCTATGTGTTTGGCGTTTAAATCACCGGCTAATATGTAAAAGCTTCTTCCGAGCTCAATCCTAAGCATTCAAAAAGCTTTTCAAGCTCTGTTATAAACTGTGTGGGCTGAGGTGTTTCTTGTGCATAGGCAGCAATCACATACATTCGCTCTCCCTGTTTGAGATGAATGCATATGATGCATGCCTCTAACGTCCGAAATTTTCGCACATCACTATTATATATTACCTGATGAATAATGCCTTTACGTATAAAGATTGCGACGCTTCCTCCATGAGTGGAGTTGGGTCGGCCTCTTCTTACGATATTGTAATTGTTGTTAGTCAATTTATGTTTCTGGTTAAGCTTAGAATCTCTGGGATTGTGTCTGCTGCTGTTGCTGTTGTTTTTGCAGTTGTTCTTTTTGCTGTTGTTGTTGTTGTTGTTCCCCGAACCCTTTTCTGTTCTTTCGCTCGACGCGTTTCTTGCTTGGCCTTAACTGCGAGAACTAGAAGATCCTTTGGCAAAACAATTAAGTTGATTAAAAGTTCCAGATAAGAGATCATTAACGAAAATGAGAAAAAGATCGAAGACAATACGGAGCCCTGGGGCACACCAGCATTTATTTGTGGATATCAGACTTGAAAACGTCCAATACAACTTGTATTGAAAGGTCCGAAAGGTAATTTCTAATCCAACGAAGAAGAGATTCATCGATACCAAATGCACGCATTTTCGATAAGAGAGCTTGATGCCAAACTCTATAAAATGCTTTTGAAATATCAAGTTCAATAATCTTACTTTCTCCAAAACGATGTAAAGATTTGTGCCACTGTTCGGTGAGATATAACATCAGATCACCAGTGGACCTATTGCTACGAAAGCCGTACTGCCGGTCATTAAGGAGCTTTCGTTTTTCAAGATATTTCTTAAGCTGATAGTTAATCAGCGTTTCCATGACCTTGGAAAGAAGGGACGTAAGTGCAATTGGACGGTAACTTGAGGGTGATGAAGATTCGCTTTTTTTAGGGACGGGCTGGACAAATGCTGTTTTCAATCCACTCGGAAGGAGACCTGTAGAACAGGACAGGTGGAAAAGCTTACGCAGTGGTTTTGCCAGCGTTGAAGCACACCTCTTCAGAACGATGGGAGGGATACTATCCGGGCCAGCGGATTTTTGTATATCAAGGTATTTGAGGACTCGAGCAACTGCACGAGTTCGAAAGAAGATTCGTCCCATATAATCGTTTATGCTCTCAAGTACTGGAGGATTCGCAACACTTTCTGGCAGCGTCGAATTAACAGTGAACTGCGCTGCAGGCAAATTGGCTTTTTCACGAGAGCTGACAAAAGGGGTGTCATTAAAGACGAGCGTTGGAACCGAACACGAAGTTGAATTTCGAATGTTTTTTTGCAATGACATTGTAGTATTTTTTGCCTTAATTTTTGGTCATGCAAAAATTTGGTTCTACAAATGTGAACGTTGCAAGTCTTTATAGCTTGTTGAAACTTTTTCCGGTTTTCCTCAGTAGGGTTGGCTTTATACTTGCGGAAACTTACTTCTCTAACCCTAATAACCTCTTTACAGCTCGAATCAAACCATGCATTTTCTTTCGGTTTGATAGATTTAACCCTATTGGGGATGAAATTTCTCATTCCGAGAAGAATTAGATTTGTTATGATATCTGCGCTGGAGTCTATGTCACTACCGAGGAAGCATAGTGGCCAGTTAAAGTTCCTGAAGAAATTATTGAGACCGTCCCAGTTGGCATTCTCATATTGCCAAACGGTTCTCATATGTGATTTTTCTTTAACTGAATGTTGTTGGCATGAGAAATTTGCAGATACGACACAATGGTCTGATGTGCCTAGAGGCGATAATACTTTTACCGTGTATTTATTAGGGTCAGTGGTAACGAACAAGTCTAGAGTGTTGGCGGTTTGACCTGCAACGTCAGGGATTCGAGTTGGCTCGTCAACAAACTGAGTCAGTTGGTTTAACTCAGCAAAGACCTCAACATACCTTCCTTCGGGTGTTGTCTGACTCGAAATGCGGAGCCAGCTAGAATTGTGTACATTGAAATCGCCCGTAACGACGATTTCAGTGCGAGGATAATGGGAAACAATTCTTTGAATGGAGTCGGACAGATCATCAAATTCGTTAAAAGTTGAATTTCTTTCAAATACTGGTTATAAAATAAATTTCTTTGAATTACACTGTTTGACACACTATTTAATTGACCTAAAATAATTGCTCGATCTTTTTCTAAAACAGTTTTTAATTGTTGAAAAGTTCTATTAAAGTGATCATTTATAACTACCTGCTGATTAATATTACTTATGGCATTATGATTGTTTATTTCAATATGTCTTTCTATGCTATCTTGGTCCTCCTCATCCATAGTGCCAAACAACCATTTAGATGCGCTACCTACAATATTTGCCAGTCCTCTATGTCTTCTGTCCTTTGGAACTAACGTTTGTACTCTGTTCTTAGGATGTCGTAAGTTCAGTTTGTATTATTTTTTGATGTTCTATGCCCAGTCCTTTAATATTTGTTGAAATGTTGTCTATGATATTAATAATATCGAAAGGGTTCACTACGTGAACAATAATGTCCCTTTTTGTTATTATGTCTGCTTAATTGATTTTTATCTCAGTGAAACCGCTCTGTTCCTTTATTTCGTCAATACTAAGTAGTCCGTTGGCATGTGTTCCTGGTGTTATTAATAATGTCATCATGAAGAGCTGAAAATTTTGGTTGGCGTTTAATATTAGTTACATGTATTTTTGAAAGTTTACTCTTTCTAAATCTAGGCTAATGCTGATGCCTAACTGCTTTATAATTTTTAATAAACCCTGTAGACCTATTTTCATCATAATATTCTCGCTTTTTGTTTAATTTTTCATTTTTCTGTACCGTCTCTAAATTATTTCTGATTGTATTGAATTCTATTTTATGAAATTGCACTACGTTCGGACCTGTTTTTATTGTTGAATGAATTCTTTCATTATAATTTCTAATTGCCTGTTAAATTAATCTTTTAACTGATACATTTACTGCATTTAATTTTAAAATTCTACACTTCTCTAGCAAGCTGCTATGAAATCTTTCTACATCCGAATTTCCGGTCTGAGAATTTGGTTTAGTTAAATGGATATGAATATTTTCGTTTTTTAGAAATTCTTTTATATGAACTGAATTAAATTCATTGTCTGCAACTATCTTTTTAGGTTTTCCTGCTTTAGCAAAATGACTTTCTAGTTCTTCTATTATTGTTAAATGATTTCTATCTGATAGATAATAAGCAAATCCAAATTTGGATAATTTGTCAATTATGGTCAAAAAACTGCATTTAAGAATAACGAATGTACCTATATGTACAATATCATTTAGATCAGAAGGAGTTTCAGTAAAATTAAGTTTTGGTTTTATGGGTTTTCTAGCGTATTTAACCTGTTGGCAAACTTCGCATTGGTTAATTACAATTTGATTAAATTCTAGTAAATTGGGATAGTATATTTTGTATTTAATTTGGTTAAAAGTTTCTTGTATACCTGAATGTAAGCTTTTCTTGACATGGTAAAGTGCAATTTGTTTGATTGCTTCTGTTTCATCTTTTATATATTGTGCTCTGTATCAACATTTTATGAATTTTATCTGACTATCATTCGAGAATAATTCTCTTAATTTTTTCTTATACTATGTTGTACTTGCTATCGCTTAGTTCTGAGTATATACCTGTCAATCCTTTTTTTATAAATCTTCTAAAAATATCATTTAAATTTTGAAAATCATACTCAGCTATATATATTATTCTTTTACCGTGTATTATTTCTATTTCTTTTATCTTATTATTAGTTAATATGACCTGTGTTTTATACTTATTTACTATTTCTTCTTTAATGGGAATATGGTCTTGTAACTTTTCTTCCGCTGAATGAATTGTTGCCATTGTAGTTTCATTTTCATCATCTTCTAAATTAAATAAAACGTGAATATCTGATACTTCGTCTTCACACATTTTAGAATAATTATTACAAATACCTTTCTCTTCATCTGCCGTCCTCCATATCTCAATTCTACTTAAGGAATCTGCTACTCTGTTGTCTTTTCATATTTCGAAATGATATTCTCCTAATTTAAGAAGCCACTTTTGATGTCTAGCTGACATATCTTTTCCCTTGTATTCAGCATGTAAGAATTTTATTGGTGGATGATCTGTGTAAATTTTAAATTTATTACCATATAAGTATGGTCGAAAATAACTGACTGACCACATTATGGCCAGAAAGTCTTTATCCGTTGCAGAATAATTAATTGCATGCTTGTTTAGCGTTCCACAAGCAAAACACACTGAATGTCCTTCCTGAGACAGAACTGCGTTGTTAAACAGTGTTGTATAAACGTCAATGTCAAGCTGGAGCTCATTCTTCGAAATTAACAGGGGACTGGGCCCATTTCGGTCGAAGATTATGGCGTTTGCCAAATCTTCATCATTAAACCCGTAAAACCAAGGTTCTCAGATCGCCATTCGGTTATATCGTCCCGGAGCCATAAGTGTTGAAACAGAGCTCTGTTCTCCAGGTCATGATTTGGGCGAATGCTAGCATTTACCTTGTACACTTGCTGGAAAGCAGCCCCCACAGCCTCCACTCTCTCCTGCGGATCTTCGAATATATAGAGGTCATCGTCCAATACGGCATCCTCTGGGTCTATGCATTCAAAAAGCTTTTCAAGCTCTGTTATAAACTGTGTGGGCTGAGGTGTTTCCGGTGCATAGGCAGCGATCACATACATTCGCTCTCGCTGTTTGAGATGAATGCATATGATGCATGCCTCTAACGTCCGAAATTTTCGTACATCACTATTATATATTACCTGATGACTAATGCCTTTACGTATAAAGATTGCGACGCCTCCTCCATGAGTGGAGTTGGGTCGGCCTCTTCTTACGATATTGTAATTGTTGTTAGTCAATTTATATTTCTGGTTAAGCTTAGAATCTCTGGGATTGTGTCTGCTGCTGTTGCTGTTGTTTTTGCAGTTGTTCTTTTTGCTGTTATTGTTGTTGTTGTTGTTGTTCCTCGAACCCTTTTCTGTTCTTTCGCTCGGCGCGTTTCTTGCTTGGCCTTAACTGCGAGAACTAGAAGATCCTTTGGCAAAACAATTAAGTTGATTAGAAGTTCCAGATAAGAGATCATTAACGAAAATGAGAAAAAGATCGGAGGCAATACGGAGCCCTGGGGCACACCAGCATTTATTTGTGGATATCAGACTTGAAAACGTCCAATACAACTTGTATTGAAAGGTCCGAAAGGTAATTTCTAATCGGAAGAAGAAGAGATTCATCGATACCAAATGCACGCATTTTCGATAAGAGAGCTTGATGCCAAACTCTATAAAATGCTTTTGAAATATCAAGCTCAATAATCTTACTTTCTCCAAAACGATGTAAAGATTTGTGCCACTGTTCGGTGAGATATAACATCAGATCACCAGTGGACCTATTGCTACGAAAGCCATACTGCCGGTCATTAAGGAGCTTTCTTTTTTCAAGATATTTCTTAAGCTGATAGTTAATCAGCGTTTCCATGACCTTGGAAAGAAGGGACGTAAGTGCAATTGGACGGTAACTTGAGGGTGATGAAGATTCGCCTTTTTTTTGGGACGAAACTTACTTCTCTAACCCTAATAACCTCTTTACAGCTCGAATCAAACCATGCATTTTCTTTCGGTTTGATAGATTTAACCCTATTGGGGATGAAATTTCTCATTCCGAGAAGAATTAGATTTGTTATGATATCTGCGCTGGAGTCTATGTCACTACCGAGGAAGTATAGTGGCCAGTTGGCATTCTCATATTGCCAAACGGTTCTCATATGTGATTTTTCTTTAACTGAATGTTGTTGGCATGAGAAATTTGCAGATACGACACAATGGTCTGATGTGCCTAGAGGCGATAATACTTTTACCGTGTATTTATTAGGGTCAGTGGTAACGAACAAGTCTAGAGTGTTGGCGGTTTGACCTGCAACGTCAGGGACTCGATTTGGCTCGTCAACAAACTGAGTCAGTTGGTTTAACTCAGCAAAGACCTCAACATACCTTCCTTCGGGTGTTGTCTGACTCGAAAAGCGGAGCCAGCTAGAATTGTGTACATTGAAATCGCCCGTAACGACGATTTCAGTGCGAGGATAATGGGAAACAATTCTTTGAATGGAGTCGGACAGATCATCAAATTCGTTAAAAGTTGAATTTTTTTCAAATACTGGTTATAAAATAAATTTCTTTGAATTACACTGTTTGACACAATATTTAATTGACCTAAAATAATTGCTCGATCTTTTTCTAAAACAGTTTTTAATTGTTGAAAAGTTCTATTAAAGTGATCATTTATAACTACATGCTGTTTAATATTACTTATGGCATTATGATTGTTTATTTCAATATTGCTGAAATGTCTTTCTATGCTATCTTGGTCCACCTCATCCATAGTGCCAAACAACCATTTAGATGCGCTACCTACAATATTTGCCAGTCCTCTATGTCTTCTGTCCTTTGGAATTAACGTTTGTACTCTGTTCTTAGGATGTCGTAAGTTCAGTTTGTATTATTTTTTGATGTTCTATGCCCAGTCCTTTAATATTTGTTGAAATGTTGTATATGATATTAATAATATCGAAAGGGTTCACTACGTGAACAATAAAATCTCTTTTTGTTATTATGTCTGCTTAATTGATTTTTATCTCAGTGAAACCGCTCTGTTCCTTTATTTCGTCAATACTAAGTAGTCCGTTGGCATGTGTTGCTGGTGTTATTAATAATGTCATCATGAAGAGCTGAAAATTTTGGTTGGCATTTAATATTAGTTACATGTATTTTTGAAAGTTTACTCTTTCTAAATCTAGGCTGATGCTGATGCCTAACTGCTTTATAATTTTTAATAAACCCTGTAGACCTATTTTCATCATAATATTCTCGCTTTTCGTATAATTTTTCATTTTTCTTTACCGTCTCTAAATTATTTCTGATTTTATTGAATTCTATTTTATGAAATTGCACTACGTTCGGACCTGTTTTTATTGTTGAATGAATTCTTTCATTATAATTTCTAATTGCCTGTTGAATTAATCTTTTAACTGATACATTTACTGCATTTAATTTTAAAATTCTACACTTCTCTAGCAAGCTGCTATGAAATCTTTCTACATCCGAATTTCCGGTGTGAGAATTTGGTTTAGTTAAATACGAGTAGATATGAATATTTTCGTTTTTTAGAAATTCTTTTATATGAATTGAATTAAATTCATTTTCTGCAACTATCTTTTTAGGTTTTCCTGCTTTCAGTAAAATTAAGTTTTGGTTTTATGGGGTTTCTAGCGTATTTAACCTGTTGGCAAACTTCGCATTGGTTAATTACAATTTGATTAAATTCTAGTAAATTGGGATAGTATATTTTGTATTTAATTTGGTTAAAAGTTTCTTGTATACCTGAATGTAAGCTTTTCTTGACATGGTAAAGTGCAATTTGCTTGATTGCTTCTGTTTCATCTTTTATATATTGTGCTCTGTATCAACATTTTATGAATTTTATCTGACTATCATTCGAGAA
Source organism: Philhelius pedissequus (assembly GCA_910595825.1). Classification (NCBI taxonomy): domain Eukaryota; kingdom Metazoa; phylum Arthropoda; class Insecta; order Diptera; family Syrphidae; genus Philhelius; species Philhelius pedissequus. The sequence goes on along the minus strand of OU343160.1, from coordinate 126,682,692 downwards.
TAATTCTCTTAATTTTTCTTATACTATTTGGTACTTGCTATCGCTTAGTTCTGAGTATATACCTGTCAATCCTTTTTTTATAAATCTTCTAAAAATATCATTTAAATTTTGAAAATCATACTCAGCTATATATATTATTCTTTTACCGTGTATTATTTCTATTTCTTTTATCTTATTATTAGTTAATATGACCTGTGTTATTTCCTCTTTAATGGGAATATGGTCTAATAACTTTTCTTTCGCTGAATGAATTGTTGCCATTGTAGTTTCATTTTCATCATCTTCTAAGTTAAATAAAACATGAATATCTGATACTTCGTCTTCACACATTTTAGAATAATTATTACAAATACCTTTCTCCTCATCTGCCGTTTTAACGTCCTCCATAATCTCAATTCTACTTAAGAAATCTGCTACTCTGTTGTCTCTTCCTATTTCGAAATTATATTCTCCTAATTTAAGAAGCCACTTTTGATGTCTAGCTGACATATCTTTTCCCTTGTATTTAGCATGTAAGAATTTTATTGGTGGATGATCTGTATAAATTTTATATTTATTACCATATCAGTATGGTCGAAAATAACTGACTGACCACATTATGGCCAGAAATTCTTTATCCGTTGCAGAATAATTAATTGCATGCTTGTTTAGCGTTCCAGAAGCAAAACACACTGGATGTCCTTCCTGAGACAGAACTGCGTTGTTAAACAGTGTTCTATAAATGTCAATGTCAAGCTGGAGCTCATTCTTCGAAATTAACAGGGGACTGGGCCCATTTCGGTCGAAGATTATGGCGTTTGCCAAATCTTCATCATTAAACCCGGTAAAACCAAGGTTCTCAGATCGACATTCGGTTATATCGTCCCGGAGCCATAAGTGTTGAAACAGAGCTCTGTTCTCCAGGTCATGATTTGGGCGAATGCTAGCATTTACCTTGTACACTTGCTGGAAAGCAGCCCCCACAGGGGGCGGATCTTCGATTATATAGAGGTCATCGTCCAATACGGACTATGGTCCGTAGACTGGGTCTATGCCTGCTGTCAGAAGTACGTCTCTGTCGTCCTCTGGATCTTAAGACACGGAAGATCGTTTTGATCCTTTCTTCTAAAAATCTTATTAATTTTTGGGAACATACTTGGGTCGCTAGAGTTAGCGACACGAATTTTATTGTCCAAATACAAATTAATAGACAACCTATAATTTTCTTTGCTCAATTGGTTGATGTTTTTGATGGACGACTTCAGTGTCCTAATCTCCAGATCTCGTGTATCAGTAAACCGCCTGTACAAGCGTTTTAGTCTTGTCAGTAGTCCACTTTTTTGTCTGTGAAGTGCGTCAGCGTCAATTGTCGCGTTACGGTACATGTCAGTTGCGTTACGTTCTTTGTATTTCGGTATTGTGCTATTCATTGTTCGTAGAATCGTTTCGACAATTTGTTCTAAGTATCTCTCGATTTCAGTATTTGTTAGGTTCCTGTCATTTGGTGGGGATATACCATTTGTACGTAAATCGATCAATAAGGCGTTGGAGAAGCGTGGCCAGCGCACCTTACTGTAATTGTAAGTATGTACAGGCACATACTCCTCCAAATCCATAAGCTCGTTCGGAAGTTGTATAACGGCGGCGAGTCCGCAGTGGTCACTGTCGTACTCGATCATTCGTAAACAATTTCTTGGTCGTTGACCCACAGTGTCAGTAATTGTTAGGCTTGCGTCTTTCAGCAATAGAATGTTGTTAGTCAATTTATGTTTCTGGTTAAGCTTAGAATCTCTGGGATTGTGTCTGCTGCTGTTGCTGTTGTTTTTGCAGTTGTTCTTTTTGCTGTTATTGTTGTTGTTGTTGTTCCTCGAACCCTCGAGACAATACGGAGCCCTGGGGCACACCAGCATTTATTTGTGGATATCAGACTTGAAAACGTCCAATACAACTTGTATTGAAAGGTCCGAAAGGTAATTTCTAATCCAACGAAGGAGAGATTCATCGATACCAAATGCACCCGTTTTCGATAAGAGAACTTGATGCCAAACTCTATCAAATGCTTTTGAAATATCAAGCTCAATAATCTTACTTTCTCCAAAACGATGTAAAGATTTGTGCCACTGTTCGGTGAGATATAACATCAGATCACCAGTGGACCTATTGCTACGAAAGTCATACTGCCGGTCATTAAGGAGCTTTCGTTTTTCAAGATATTTCTTAAGCTGATAGTTAATCAGCGTTTCCATGATCTTGGAAAGAAGGGACGTAAGTGTAATTGGACGGTAACTTGAGGGTGATGAAGATTCGCCTTTTTTAGGGACGGGCTGGACAAATGCTGTTTTCCAACCACTCGGAAGGAGACCTGTAGAACAGGACAGGTGGAAAAGCTTACGCAGTGGTTTTGCCAGCGTTGAAGCACACCTCTTCAGAACGATGGGAGGGATACTATCCGGGCCAGCGGATTTGTGTATATCAAGGTCTTTGAGGACTCGAGCAACTGCACGAGTTCGAAAGAAGATTCGTCCCATATAATCGTTTACGCACTCAAGTACTGGAGGAGTCGTAACACTTTCTGGCAGCATCGAATTAACAGTGAACTGCGCTGCAAGCAAATTGGCTTTTTCACGAGAGCTGACAAAAGGGGTGTCATTAAAGACGAGCGTTGGAACCGAAGACGAAGTTGAATTTCGAATGTTTTTGCAATGACATTGTAGTATTTTTTGCCTTAATTTTTGGTCATGCAAAAATTTGGTTCTACGAATGTGAACGTTGCAAGTCTTTCTAGATTGTTGAAACTTTTTCCGGTTTTCCTCAGTTGGGTTGGCTTTATACTTGCGGAAACTTACTTCTCTAACCCTAATAACCTCTTTACAGCTCGAATCAAACCATGCATTTTCTTTCGGTTTGATAGATTTAACCCTATTGGGGATGAAATTTCTCATTCCGAAAAGAATTAGATTTGTTATGATATCTGCGCTGGAGTCTATGTCAATACCGAGGAAGCATAGTGGCCAGTTAAAGTTCCTGAAGAAATTATTGAGACCGTCCCAGTTGGCATTCTCATATTGCCAAACGGTTCTCATATGTGATTTTTCTTTAACTGAATGTTGTTGGCATGAGAAATTTGCAGATACGACACAATGGTCTGATGTGCCTAGAGGCGATAATACTTTTACCGTGTATTTATTAGGGTCAGTGGTAAGGAACAAGTCTAGAGTGTTGGCGGTTTCACCTGCAACGTCAGGGATTCGAGTTGGCTCGTCAACAAGCTGAGTCAGTTGGTTTAACTCAGCAAAGACCTCAACATACCTTCCTTCGGGTATTGTCTGACTCGAAAAGCGGAGCCAGCTAGAATTGTGTACATTGAAATCGCCCGTAACGACGATTTCAGTGCGAGGATAATGGGAAACAATTCTTTGAATGGAGTCGGACAGAGCATCAAATTCGTTAAAAGTTGAATTTCTTTCAAATACTGGTTATAAAATAAATTTCTTTGAATTACACTGCTTGACACACTATTTAATTGACCTAAAATAATTGCTCGATCTTTTTCTAAAACAGTTTTTAATTGTTGAAAAGTTCTATTAAAGTGATCATTTATAACTACCTGCTGATTAATACGAGTATTACTTATGGCATTATGATTGTTTATTTCAATATTGCTGAAATGTCTTTCTATGCTATCTTGGTCCTCCTCATCCATAGTGCCAAACAACCATTTAGATGCGCTACCTACAATATTTGCCAGTCCACTATGTCTTCTGTCCTTTGGAATTAACGTTTGTACTCTGTTCTTAGGATGTCGTAAGTTCAGTTTGTATTATTTTTTGATGTTCTATGCCCAGTCCTTTAATATTTGTTGAAATGTTGTCTATGATATTAATAATATCGAAAGGGTTCACTACGTGAACAATAATGTCCCTTTTTGTTATTATGTCTGCTTAATTGATTTTTATCTCAGTGAAACCGCTCTGTTCCTTTATTTCGTCAATACTAAGTAGTCCGTTGGCATGTGTTGCTGGTGTTATTAATAATGTCATCATAAAGAGCTGAAAATTTTGGTTGGCGTTTAATATTAGTTACATGTATTTTTGAAAGTTTACTCTTTCTAAATCTAGGCTAATGCTGATGCCTAACTGCTTTATAATTTTTAATAAACCCTGTAGACCTATTTTCATCATAATATTCTCGCTTTTTGTTTAATTTTTCATTTTTCTGTACCGTCTCTAAATTATTTCTGATTGTATTGAATTCTATTTTATGAAATTGCACTACGTTCGGACCTGTTTTTATTGTTGAATGAATTCTTTCATTATAATTTCTAATTGCCTGTTAAATTAATCTTTTAACTGATACATTTACTGCATTTAATTTTAAAATTCTACACTTCTCTAGCAAGCTGCTATGAAATCTTTCTACATCCGAATTTCCGGTCTGAGAATTTGGTTTAGTTAAATGGATATGAATATTTTCGTTTTTTAGAAATTCTTTTATATGAACTGAATTAAATTCATTGTCTGCAACTATCTTTTTAGGTTTTCCTGCTTTAGCAAAATGACTTTCTAGTTCTTCTATTATTGTTAAATGATTTCTATCTGATAGATAATAAGCAAATCCAAATTTGGATAATTTGTCAATTATGGTCAAAAAACTGCATTTAAGAATAACGAATGTACCTATATGTACAATATCATTTAGATCAGAAGGAGTTTCAGTAAAATTAAGTTTTGGTTTTATGGGTTTTCTAGCGTATTTAACCTGTTGGCAAACTTCGCATTGGTTAATTACAATTTGATTAAATTCTAGTAAATTGGGATAGTATATTTTGTATTTAATTTGGTTAAAAGTTTCTTGTATACCTGAATGTAAGCTTTTCTTGACATGGTAAAGTGCAATTTGTTTGATTGCTTCTGTTTCATCTTTTATATATTGTGCTCTGTATCAACATTTTATGAATTTTATCTGACTATCATTCGAGAATAATTCTCTTAATTTTTTCTTATACTATGTTGTACTTGCTATCGCTTAGTTCTGAGTATATACCTGTCAATCCTTTTTTTATAAATCTTCTAAAAATATCATTTAAATTTTGAAAATCATACTCAGCTATATATATTATTCTTTTACCGTGTATTATTTCTATTTCTTTTATCTTATTATTAGTTAATATGACCTGTGTTTTATACTTATTTACTATTTCTTCTTTAATGGGAATATGGTCTTGTAACTTTTCTTCCGCTGAATGAATTGTTGCCATTGTAGTTTCATTTTCATCATCTTCTAAATTAAATAAAACGTGAATATCTGATACTTCGTCTTCACACATTTTAGAATAATTATTACAAATACCTTTCTCTTCATCTGCCGTCCTCCATATCTCAATTCTACTTAAGGAATCTGCTACTCTGTTGTCTTTTCATATTTCGAAATGATATTCTCCTAATTTAAGAAGCCACTTTTGATGTCTAGCTGACATATCTTTTCCCTTGTATTCAGCATGTAAGAATTTTATTGGTGGATGATCTGTGTAAATTTTAAATTTATTACCATATAAGTATGGTCGAAAATAACTGACTGACCACATTATGGCCAGAAAGTCTTTATCCGTTGCAGAATAATTAATTGCATGCTTGTTTAGCGTTCCAGAAGCAAAACACACTGAATGTCCTTCCTGAGACAGAACTAACTGCGTTGTTAAACAGTGTTGTATTAATGTCAATGTCAAGCTGGAGCTCATTCTTCGAAAATAACAGGGGACTGGGCCCATTTCGGTCGGCGATTATGGCGTTTGCCAAATCTTCATCATTAAACCCGATAAAACCAAGGTTCTCAGATCGCCATTCGGTTATATCGTCCCGGAGCCATAAGTGTTGAAGCAGAGCTCTGTTCTCCAGGTCATGATTTGGGCGAATGCTAGCATTTACCTTGTACACTTGCTGGAAAGCAGCCCCACAGCCTCCATTCTCTCCTGCGGATCTTCGATTATATAGAGGTCATCGTCCAATACGGCATCCTCTGGGTCTATGCCTGCTGTCAGAAGTACGTCTCTGTCGTCCTCTGGATCTTAAGACACGGAAGATCGTTTTGATCCTTTCTTCTAAAAATCTTATTAATTTTTGGGAACATACTTGGGTCGCTAGAGTTAGCGGTACGAATTTTATTGTCCAAATACAAATTAATAGACAACCTATAATTTTCTTTGATCAATTGGTTGATGTTTTTGATGGACGACTTCAGTGTCCTAATCTCCAGATCTCGTGTATCAGTAAACCGTCTGTACAAGCGTTTTAGTCTTGTCAGTAGTCCACTTTTTTTCTGTGAAGTGCGTCAGCGTCAATTGTCGCGTTACGGTACATGTCAGTTGCGTTACGTTCTTTGTATTTCGGTATTGTTCTATTCATTGTTCGTAGAATCGTTTCGTCAATTTGTTCTAAGTATCTCTCGATTTCAGTATTTGTTAGGTTCCTGTCATTTGGTGGGGATATACCATTTGTACGTAAATCGATCAATAAGGCGTTGGAGAAGCGTGGCCAGCGCACCTTACTGTAATTGTAAGTATGTACAGGCACATACTCCTCCAAATCCATAAGCTCGTTCGGAAGTTGTATAACGGCGGCGAGTCCGCAGTGGTCACTGTCGTACTCGATCGTTCGTAAACAATTTCTTGGTTGTTGACCCACAGTGTCAGTAATTGTTAGGCTTGCGTCTTTCAGCAATAGATCCAGATAGGCACCGCTTCTTGGAAACGATGGCCTCTGTGGCTAGAAGATCGAGGCGATACTCAAGGTTGTATCGAACCATCCAATTATACAAATGTTTACCTTGAGGATTTTGTATTTGATTTCCGCAATCTATGTGTTTGGCGTTTAAATCGCCGGCTAATATGTAAAAGTTTCTTCCGAGCTCAATCCTAAGCATTCAAAAAGCTTTTCAAGCTCTGTTATAAACTGTGTGGGCTGAGGTGTTTCCGGTGCATAGGCAGCGATCACATACATTCGCTCTCCCTGTTTGAGATGAATGCATATGATGCATGCCTCTAACGTCCGAAATTTTCGCACATCACTATTATATATTTCCTGATGACTAATGCCTTTACGTATAAAGATTGCGACGCCTCCTCCATGAGCGGAGTTGGGTCGGCCTCTTCTTACGATATTGTAATTGTTGTTAGTCAATTTATGTTTCTGGTTAAGCTTAGAATCTCTGGGATTGTGTCTGCTGCTGTTGCTGTTGTTTTTGCAGTTGTTCTTTTTGCGGTTATTGTTGTTGTTGTTGTTCCTCGAACCCTTTTCTGTTCTTTCGCTCGGCGCGTTTCTTGCTTGGCCTTAACTGCGAGGACTAGAAGATCCTGTTGGCTTTTCAAGCTTTGGATTTCTGCCTCTATTGCTTCAATTTGAACGACCATTCTTTGTTCCTCGTTGTCGTCCTCCTCAGATGACGCTCTGATGTGGAGAGGTTCACAAAGGCATTGCTTTCGCCTGTAATGAAGTGACCTTCTTCACCCTCTGACATGTAGGCAATACCCTCTTCGGGTGACGTGTTTATTTGGGTTTGTTTGCTGCCTCTGACGTCTCGTCTATATTTGACGTCTTCACCCCAGCTGGCAGCTTTGCTGAGGTGGCCGTGGATCTCCTCTTTACCAAATTTGGTGCGCACTTTATTCTCTTTCTGCGCCTTGGATTTACATCGGATGATGTTGCCGTTGTTGTTATTGCTGTTGATGTTGTTGCTGCAGAATCACTGCTTGTAAGTGGAACATCTTTCGATGTTCCCTCAGCTGATGCCATCGCTGGCCTCATTGACCCTAGGACACCTTTTGATGCCCCGGTGCTTAAACTCCTGCTCCTGATCTGGTTTTCCCAGACAATACATTTTTCAGCCTCCCGGTTATGAAAAAAACTTTTTCACGCCCGGCTGAGAATCGAACTCTTGACCCCTAGATCCACGGTCCGCCACTCTAGCACTGTGCTACTGCACCACTTGAGAAATGTTGATTTAACGTTAAACTTAAGCTCACACACGACATTTAATTTGCAAACACTGGGAAGCCGAAAACGTGTTAACACCTCCATAGTACGAGATCGACTGACAATCCGTCCGTTCCGTTAGAAAATTGCCGTTTTTCACTACCGCTAACGATCCATATAGATCATGAGTCTGATTACACGATTCGTTCGTTTCATTATTCGTCATTTTGACAGGCACATACGTTCGTGATTACACCGTTCGTGAAAATATGTATGTTATTTCGTTTCATTTCATTTTGACGTTCATAAAATTTGTAGTTGTTGTATAAAAATAAACTATAGTAATCATTAATATTGTATTTGAATCACTTCTTTCACAAGTAGCTATATACCATTTAATTGTGAAAAAAAATTACCAACTCAATAATTTGTATTTACATCGAGGAGCATTGTGGTTGTCAAATCAGAAGTATCAAAGTTCAACCAGAAAAGTATTAAAAATTTCATTCGTGCTTTTGTTTCTTCCTTCGCTCCAAATTTATACACACCTCACCCAATCTGTCAAAAAGACGAAACAACCGAAAAAAGAATCTTGTAGTTGGACTCCATCTCATGAAAATAAAACACTACAGATCAGAGTGACGACAGTGCTTTACTTCTATCTCTTTTTCATTGTGTGTGTTAATCATTCATGTAAATTTTGTGTCTCTTCTTTGCAATACACTACCATCTCCAGAACTACATTTTTGGATCATCAAACATGATCTCGACAAAAGGCAACATCTTTTGTAATGCATGTTTTTTTGATAATCCATAATATGCTTCAATTCTGATAATAATAAAATGCACGACTGGATCGTAGGAACTTTCTCTTGAAACTAACAACTTTAACGTAGATAAACATTGACGCTGTTTAGTAGGTAAGTAGTCTAGTTATCCTATGCGGGTTTTAAGCCAATGTCAGTAAGATAACATTTATTCTTAGTATAATGGCTTGTCGAATCGGATGATTCAAGGAATAGTTACTCAGGTACCTAGCTACAAATTCATATTTCCATGTACATACATAGATGGAACCTATGTATGTAAACATATATATATAATAATGAGAATGAAGGATGTTGAGTAGGTGGGTAGGTAGCTATATGCATATAACTTTATAATTTATGTGCAATATGCATACATAAGATTCATTTGATTTTTAAGGTTACATATGTACATATGTATATATAAATGTATGGGGGCCTACACCTACATTGTATGTAGTATTCAGTGACGTACGCAAAAATTCGTAAAAAGGAAATATAATAAGGTAGAAATAAATGAATAATACACATAATTAAATGTTTTCATCTTGCTTAGTGGTTATAGTTTAAGGAAAATCAAAGATGACATTTGAATTCCTGGATAAATAAGAACATATAAAAAAATTCAAAAATTGTTAGAGCGGTTTTTTTTAATAAATTTTGTTTGTATAAAATTTTAAAAACATTTTTAGAAAAAAAATTGAAACCCCATTTTGAAGATATTATTAATGTACAAAATCGATTTTTCGAAAAAAAAAATTATTTATTTTTTTAAAAATCGAAAAACTTTTTGAAAATTTGAGTATGCAGTTTTATTAATACTTTGCATAAAAACAATTATTTTAATCGGGCCATCTAATAGTGAGAAAGTCGAGAATATGTAAAGTGGTGGGAAGAACCGTTAATAGGTGCGCAAAATAAAATTTTTTATACTTAAAAGTGTACTGTACTAATCTAAAGACACACACACTTTTTTATAAAAATTCCTGAAGACGTTTTTGAGAAATTTGTTTCTATCTGTTTTTTAACATTTGTATGGGAGGTTCGACAAAATCTATTGAGTCGTTTTTGAAATTTTGAGTTTTCAAAAAAAAAATTTAATTTACAAAAATTTTTTTTTTTTGAAAAATGTTGGTTTAAAATAGTGTTTAAACTTTCTAGGAGCTTCTAAAATTTCAAAACAATCAAATTAACCGTTTCCCAGAAAATCGGAAACCAAAAAATGGTTCTACTAGAAGTACCAAAAATAACCTTCCCTTCATTATTTAACAAATTTTTTTTTATAAAAATCGTTGGAGCCGTTTTTGAGAAAAATAAGATTTTTGATGTTGGCCCAAAAAAATTTATGGGCGCTACTGTAATTTGTTGTCTTAAAAAAATGAAAAAAACGTGTGGGCATATTACCGAGAAAACAATATGTACCAAGTTTGAAGCAATTCATCGAACCGTTTTGGCTTCAGACTCGAGGACAGACAGACATACAGACAGACGAAATTGAGGGACCCACTTTTTTGATCTTACCTATAATCGTAATAATATGTTGGATTGTTAGATTTTTTATTTTTTCCGAATGCATAATTTGACTTATATTATCTATACTCGCAAGTAAAAATCGGCTATACTCTGTCCCAGAAGAATAGGCAGTGTAGGAAAGATACGGCATTTGCCTCTCATTCTCGCTACAGTCGATAGCTTAAATATGTCACTCAATAAGGCTCTCACAGGGTTTTCGTAGTGTGTATTTTAAATGGACGCAAATATGAAAGAATAGTATTTGATAGTTTTGTTTATAAAAATTAAAACACATTTATATTTTCCACACCACCATGGGGTAAGATAAAAGGTGCGATTTTGAAGGGTATCCCCAGTTGGCCTTTTAAATAAAATACAAGCAAAATACAAAAATTATTCATTAGCAGATTTGTTTTTGTTTGGTGGCGAGTTTTGGCCTTTGGAACTGTTTTCGGTAAGAAGTCTGTATACTGTTTTTCACCTACAGGAAAAATATCAACTTCTTGCTTCATAGTTTCTGTCTTATTTTGCAATTTTTTATGATTTTGTTTTTAGCGCGTCAGCAATTTCTTTTTTTTTTCGGAACTTAAATCTTTTGAAATTCTCGAAGCCAATTCGATATAATTGCAAAAACACACCTTTAAAAATACACGAGTTAAAAATACAAATTGCTCCAAACATAAAAATAAATAAGCATTTTAAACATACATTTTACACAAAAATACTTTACTTCACATTAATTAAAACCTACGCAATGTACTTCTTCAAAGAAAACAGCTTAAAATTTTGTAACAGCATTTTAACGTATTTTCCACACATTAAAAAAGAGTGCAAAAATGAAAAGTCCAGGATAGCACTCATGATTCAATTTTTTTAAAGCTCTCAAATCAAAAGCACCTCAACAGAAACACAAGGAAAAAACCGAACGAGTTAACAAATGGACACGGCACATGGGTAACTCTGAAAGCACATCAGTATTTAATGGGGTGGGGGTTGAATAGCAGCAGCAGCCACAGGACGGCCACAGCAAAATCAATGCAGTCCACACTCAGATGTGCGCTGAGTAGGACGTTGGGTCTGCTTCAGATAAAATGATTTTGTTTTTTTTATTATTTTTTATATTTACGGGCGGGCAAACACTTTTTATAAAGAGATGTTCTTTCAATTTAGTATGGTGCAAAAATATGACACGCTACTGATTTTAAAAAAGTTTTCCCATAAGACGTGTACTGCCTATTTTTCTAGGACAGACTATAATGGTGTACAACATGATCGTACATGTGAATCCCTCAATGGAAAATGATTTAATTCAAAATAACTATTTTATAAACTCCGCCTTAAAAATTCACGCGTTGGACAAGTCTAAAGATCAAAAATCGAACAGATCTATTATAATCTATTATAAGGTTTACCATTGAAATCTTCTTCGAAGTAGAAGATTGTCAAAAGAAACAAACCTTATTACATAGAACGGGCCTATTCTAATATCATTTCCTCCATTGACATTCAACAACATAAAAAAAAATTGTCATACACAATTTAATTTGTTTTTTTGTCTGGTGAAATTAGTCTGTTTTGCTTATAAAAATATATAAAAACTAGCAGAAAGTCCCCGGCGTTGCCCGGCACCCGAGGCAAAAGTCTTTTCATGCAATATCTTCCAAATGAAATGAAAAATAAAGAAAAAAAATTGTAAGAAAAAAGATTTTTCATTTATTTTGTCGTTCAATACCCATGTTCTGTAACTTTCGAATCGATAATAATAGTCGGGAAAAAAATTGTTTGTTTTGGTTTTAAGATGTCAAAATGACACATCAATTTATTGCCTCCCGTTGGAAATAATAACATAACATAATATCATAAACCCATTTTTTTCAGAGGTTGGAAGTGAGGAAAAGTTATCGCCTGAGTTACAGATGATGTGTACAGGATTAGTTTTCTTATTTTTTTCAACAGACGATCTATTCTTCATTTTGGAACTCTTCGCTTTTCGGAGGTTGTCTTTTTATTTGCGATAGGTAAATAAAATTTGAGGCAAGTTATGCAATCGTCGAAAAAAAAAAGTTTTTCGATAACAATCAAACATGATATTACAATGATAGCGAAGACGAAAAAACATGGCCTAAAAATTCTGTTCATCTATATGTTAGTATAGCCACTTACAGTCCAAATGTGTGGGCCGAATTTTTTCAAACTTGGTATAGAGTTTTTTTTTTGTGAAATGCCGGTAAAGCTCATTTTTCTCGAAAATGGTTCTAACGATTTTGATTTAAAAAAATCAGAGTATTTTTTCGATATGAACTTTTATATGGTTGGAAAACAAATTACCAATAATAGCTAAGAACGGTACTGATTGTCTACTATCTGGAAAACGGCTTACGTGATTCTTTCGTTCTTTCGAAAGTTTACACATATTATATAGGTTTAGGTACATCAACTTGTGATGCATGCAAATAGTTTTAATTACCTAATAGATATTTGTTTGTATTTTTAAAAGCATGATTTAAAACTTTTTTTAATAATTTAATATTTGCAAAACAGCTCATTATTTTTTGTTTCAAATGATAACAAATGATAAAAACCGTCCCACAGATTTTAATAATTTTATTCTCTTAAAGTGAAATTCATCTTTATCAGTTTGTTTGCTAAGGCTAAACTCGGAAACCACACCTACAATTGAAAAAAATCGTTTGGTTTTGAGAGGTTGTAGTTTGCAAGTGGCTTGAGGGTTAAATATTTTTTTGCTAAACGCAAAAAAAAACTGTACTTGTGAAAGTAAAAATTTCGAGACTGTGAAAGTTTACCCAGCAAACTTGATTTTCTTTGTAAACTTAACATGTGCCAATGAAAAAGATGGCAGTTAAGTGTAAAATCCTATCAACTCTTATAGCTGCCACATGAAAAGTTCGGACCCAACAAATTTAGTGTTACTTTCATACATAGATCAACTTACGCGAAAGCATGACACTTGCAAGTTAGTTTTTACGTTCACAAAAGTAACCACTGGCGCTGGGGAATCCTTGCAGATGTAAGCTCGGTTAATAGACTAATTTCAATATTCTCAACAAACTATTCATTTCCAACATGGTGCCAAACACACGTGACCTTACGCTGAAATTCAAGGAATATTGCATGAATTCAGCGGATCCTGTAACCGTGAAAATACAAGATTTCGCGATTGTATGTGTTTACACACGAAAATAAAATTTCCTAGCAAAACTTGAAAAAATTGAAAGTTCAGTGCGAAACCTTAGCAAACTTCTTGCTTTCATGAAAAAAGTCCTGCCGAAGGTCAAAATGTAGTGTATAAGCCACACATAAATTGCAGAAAAAGAACACGTCTAATGTAGAATTTCTTTCACCGAAATCTTCGGAATTTTTCGTGCTGGGGTCCTGTTAGCATGAAACTCAAAATGCCCGGTCTTTAAAGGCCACACTTCCCGACACTAGGCATAATTTTGTTCAAGCCGCACTTGAATAGCAGCCTTTCTCGTCTTCGCTATCATCATAATGTCATGTTTGATTATTATCTCAATTTTTTTTTCAGAGAATGCATAACTTGCCTTATATTGTACTAAATATAATCTCATGTAAAAAAAACGAAAGCGGAGAGTCTCAAAATGAAGAATAGTTCGTTTGTAAACAAAAATACAGATGATAAATCTTCTTTGTTAAATTTCATAAGAAAGCTGGTCCTGGTTAAATAAACGACAAATTTAAATGAGAAATTTTTTTTCATACAAATTTGGTTTTTTAATTTTTTATTTCACTTGGAAGATATAGCATTAAAAGACTTGCCCGGGCAACACCTCGGACTTTCTGCTAGTTTGGAAATAAAATCCATAACAACTGCGAAAGTAAACAAAACAAAAACTAATTTGGTTATAAAATCCATGGAAATGGCAAAACGTAAGCAAAACAATATAACAACAGCGGAAGTAAACAAAACAAAAACCAATTTGGATATAAAATCCATGGAAACAGCTAAACATAAACAAAACAAAATATAAATTTGGAAATTATATTTTAAAATCAGGATAAATTTAAGAGGTAAGTGCAAATATCTGTGTATCAAGCATATAAAACATAACTTATATATTAAATTTAATAGCCTATAAGTTGTCCAAAGGACAACAGAAGAAGATACAATCATTTTTATGGCTTGTCAAATGGTAAGTCGTCAGGTAAACTGTCATATACAGACAAACTGACATCGAAACAAAGTTACACTTTTATATATTAGTAGAGAAAAAGATGCAATAAAGCTACAAAGACCAAAGCGGTGCCTTGAATCGGATATTAAATCAAATAACCCTCGAAAACTGCATTGGCCAGCCACATTATTGAAAACGGTCATTCTCCAGACTTTTAAGATGTTGAAAGTTCTCCAGACTGAGCGACTCTCGTCTAAAAGATATACACTCGAAACGCTGCATATCATCAACAACAGCAACAACATGAATCGCAAAATTGACACACAAAACATATCCGCTGTCTAATGCTCTCTGATCTCTGACCAAACGTTATACAATTGTTTGCATTAATATTTATATTAAGTTAGACTAATCTTCAGTTTTAAGTGTAAACAATTTAATTTAAAATGTTCCGAATAATTTAATGTTAAGCTAAGTTTATTTTTTTTTCATACATTTTTGTTTCATACATCTTTTTTTACTCAACGTAAGTTTATTGTTGATTATTTTTTTTTAATCTGTTACATTCCGTAGTATTTATGTTTTATGTTTAATAGAGTTTCCCTGAAGAATGCAGCAACCCCTGCCGAAACGTCGGGAAAAGCTAAAGCTAACTTAATTGCTTCATTGCCACATCGATTGTGACCATAAAAGCAAACGCAAATAAGGTTTTAATCGTCAATAACTTATATTTTACTTTGTTTTAGCAAAGTGCTTTCCAAATTCCTGCAAATCTTTGAGGGGCCGCTATGTTCACAATAGATCCAAGTGTGTAAAACGGTCGAAGAAAAAAGAAAAGTTGCTTTCGCTTTTCGCTCGGAATACAACTTTCCTTTTTTGCAGATGGGACTTGGTCGTTGTTTTTGACCTCAAAAATAGTTGAAATTTTATTCATATTTTAGTAAAAAACTTAAACTTTTCCTTAATTCTCCAACAAATGTGTCGATACCAAACGAGTCCCAAATGGGAAAAAATTATCCCTTTTATTGACATTTAGAATTTCTACCTTTTTCCCCAAGTATTTTTTTTTCCAATATTCGAAGTTTGCTTTAAATAATGGAAATGGAAACAAATCCCGGCAGTTTTTTTGTTTGTAATAAGAGATTATGGAAAAAGGAAACATTTCCCTCGGAATTGTCATTTAAAATTGGGCTGTGTATAATTTAAAAGCGATTGGTGAAACCGAAAATAACTATTTTAAGGTTTAAATTGGGCATAAGTATTGTATTATTTAAAATTAGAGTGCATGGGCCTTTATTCAATTAATTAAAATAATTATTTCAGGATGTCCCTTCTTTTGATTATGCATCGAAGGCTAATAACTTTGGTATAGCGGGGCAAAACAATATTAATGTAAGCGAGTATAGAAGTCTCGTCAAAACTTTAGTTGGCGGAGTGAAAACCATTACTTGGGGTTGTGTTAGCTGCAAGGTAAAGAATTTCTTTATAAGATTAGATACTCGATCAAGTAATGATATTGTATTATTATGTTTATAGCCAATGCTTATCGAAAACAAATTGTTCCTTCCTCACGAGCTAAGTATTTACATAGATTTGATATATTGGGCTCTGGAAACACTTGATATATATACAGTGGTTCCTAATACACCATCAGGTTCAAACCAAATACCAAAACCTTCTGGACATATACCGCGAACTAAAGAGGAGAAGGAGGTTCTTGAACATTTCAGTGGAATCGTAAGAATAACTCGTGATTGTGATTGTCATTAAATTTGTTTATTTTTGTTTGTTTTTAGTTTTTAATGATGCATTCTCAAAACTTCCAAGAAATATTTGCCACAACAATTGAATATATGGTTGAGAGAATTTATAAAAACTCATCCATCCAGGTAGTAGCAAATTCTTTTCTGGCAAACCCTTCAACATCGCCTTTATTTGCAACTGTATTGGTGGAATATCTTTTGGAAAGAATGGAGGAGATGGGATCCAATGTGGAACGTTCTAATTTATACCTTCGACTTTTTAAACTTGTTTTTGGTAGTGTAAGTCTATTCCCAATTGAAAACGAACAAATGCTCCGTCCGCATTTGCACAGTATCGTTAATCGTTCAATGGAGCTTGCCATGAGTGCCAAGGACCCTTTTAACTATTTTCTTTTACTTCGCGCCTTATTTCGATCGATTGGTGGTGGAAGTCATGATTTGCTTTATCAAGAATTTTTACCACTTCTACCCAATCTTTTGGAAGGACTGAATCGGCTACAAAGTGGTTTCCATAAACAACACATGAAAGACTTGTTTGTTGAATTGTGCTTGACTGTCCCGGTGAGACTTTCGTCCCTATTGCCATATTTACCCATGCTAATGGATCCACTTGTATCAGCATTGAACGGATCGCAGAATCTTATTAGTCAGGTTCGTCCTTTGAAATGTATATTATCTTCCTCAAGAAAAAAAAATAATCTACACTTTTTTTTTCATCTAGGGCCTTCGTACTTTAGAACTTTGTGTTGATAATTTGCAACCTGATTTCCTATACGATCATATTCAGCCAGTAAGAGCAGATTTGATGCAGGCACTTTGGCGTACATTGCGAAATCAAGATAGTGCAGCTCTGGTTGCATTCCGTGTTTTGGGAAAATTCGGAGGAGGCAACAGAAAAATGATGATCGAAGCCCAAAAGTTGGAGTACAACGATAAAGATACCTCAACATCAGCTATCATCGCAAATTTCCAAGATCAACGTAAACCTATCGATTTCCCCTTGGATAAAGTAATTGAGATTGCATTTAATGCCTTGAATCTTAATTCAACAGATTCATTTTATCGGAGACAGAGCTGGGTTGTTATTAGATGTTTTCTCGGTATCTATTAACTGTTCTTATTAATGTATGAAATGTTATATTTTTGTTTTTTTTTCTAATTACAGCGGCTTCAATATGTTTAGACGATGATAGACACACTCTTCAAAAACTCTTTATGCATCCTAGCTTTGTCGATGCTAACATTAATGTATTATCAACATATTATAAATCTGATGAAATTCAAGCTCGCCAAACACATCAAACTGCTTTGACAGGTATGCTGGTGGCAGCAGCTACCAAAGAACTTAGAGAATCAGTTTTACCGTTTATGGTATCGCTAGTGCGTCATTATACAATGGTCGCAATAGCACAGCAATCAGGGCCGTTTCCATTTAAACATAACTTTAACCATACTGGTATTGACCCGTTGGTTCTGATTGATGCATTAGCTATATGCATGGGCCATGAAGAAAAGGAACTTTGCAAACCTGGTCGGCTTTGTATTAGCCTGATTCTCAAGACGACAATAAATATAATGGGAAATAAAGAAAGAGCGTGTCGCTTACCACTTATGCAATACTTAGCTGAACGGATGGTTGCTTTGTGCTATGAAAGACCATGGTACGCAAAAATGGGGGGTTGTATGGCAATAGAATGTCTATATCAGCATATGTCACTCTTCTGGTTATATCAAAATCTGTTCGCCTTTTTGCGAGCATTTATTTTCATTATCATGGATCTCGGAGGAGAAGTTTCAAGTGGCTCAATTGATATGGCAAAAACGTATTTGGAAAATATGCTTCGAATTAGTATGGTTCACCTTGATAAAGATAATACAAATAAAGAACTTGTAGCGCTTCAAACAAAAACGATGTATGAAGTTATACACGAATTAGTTCGTCAAGTTACAAGTCCAAATACACTTGTTCGCGAACAAGCAATGTCTTCCTTAAGACTTATAGCTGAATTACAAAAGAAAACAGTCACTGAAGTAATGGATCCTCATAGGGAGGTGTTGGTCGATATTATTCCACCCCAGAAACACTTTCTACGTCATCAGCCAGCTAGTGCCCAAATAGGACTTATGGATGGCAATACTTTTTGCACAACGCTAGAACCAAGGCTGTTCACAATAAGTATGTATTTTTTGATTTCTGATTAAAAAAATTTAATTTTATTTAAAACTGAATTTTTTTAGATTTATTAAATACTTATCACAAACTATTCTTTGATGAGCTCCTCATTTTAAGTGAAGCAGAAGATTCAATTTTAACAAAGCTTGATTGCTACAAGAATGTTACGAACTTGATTCCATTACGAAAAAGTGCACTACGTGCTTTAGCTGCATGTCATTATATAAAGGAAAGTACATGCAGAGAAAAAATCATAAATATTTTGTTCAAAGTAATGGAAAACAATAACACAGAACTTCAAGAAGTAGCCTTTGATTGCATGCAAAAGTTCTTATTGGTTTTTCAAATTGAAAAGGAAAAGGTTTGTATATTATTGATATCTATAAAAATTGTAGTGTGTAGTTTTGGTAACCTCTTTTGTTGAGTCTCAACAGTATAAAGTAGAACTGACGTGACATCATAAATATTTTTTGATCTAAATATCATATTTAATGTCGTTTTCGATTGGTCGTCCGAAAGACTTCCGAATTTTTCCGGATGCTTCTGAAAGTGTTCAATTGGTATTAAATGACAGTTCTTCTGCTGGAAAGAAGATAAAATCGATTCTGGTTCGAAAGTTAGAATCGAAACCAGAAGAACGCACACACTCTCGCCAATTAAATGTTAAAATCGATATTCAATGTTGTTGTCTAGACTCGCTTGCATAAAAGCAAATGATCAAGCACATTAACTTGATACATATTTATTTGCTTCTTATAAACCAATCACTTAAACTTTTCCCCGTCTAGAAATTAAAGATCAAAAAGATTACCAAAATTAACTTCAATTCGAATACTAATAATTTATTAATAATAAATCTGTTTAGTGCCTAATTTTTTCTTATGCTGCAATATTAATGTAAATCAATTACAAAATTAAAGTAAATAAATTACAAAATCAAAAAACATAATCAAATATATGCTACAAGTAATCAATCCAGTTTTGTTGTCGTCACCTCAGTGGGCCAGCAATTGGATACGTTGACCCACTGCAGTTGGTATGACATAATATACCACAGCATAAAATCATTCAAATTTAATTTAAATTAAAAACCTAACTGTATCAATTAAATATTGTAATCAATATATGAACCACCTTTAGTAATATGAATTATTTTGTTAAAAACAATAGCATCATGTTATATTTACATATTAAACTATTATAAAACAGCCGGCCAAATGGGCTAAGTTCCCCGCCGTAGTGTATTCCGGACGATACAAATTTATTTGTATTGTTACCTGTGATATAAATAAATAAATATATCACAGCTGCATTTTCGGCAGTAAATGTTTGTTGTCTTGGAAGTTGTACCTATGTTAACTCATAGCACTGCATACTGCTTGTACTTTATTATTGAATTAAACATTCTCCCCCGTGTTGAACGATAGATCAATCATTTAGATAATTGTGATAGCCAGGGTGACCAATAAAAAATTCAAAATCCTGCCTAAAAGGTGGATTTAGCAGGATTTTTATTAAAACAAAAAATGGAACATTTTTTTAAGAAAAAAAACTGACTAAAACCCTGCCAACTCTGGAAATGGTCCTACATTAAGTATTATAAAACAACAAATAAAAAACAAATTTACTCGAGAAAAAAAATCCAATTTAATGCTCTCACGTTAACGTTTTAATTCGGAAAGAATGGAATTGAATACATGAACGAAACATACAAGATGAAAGATACAGGCGGGCATTCCCCATTTAGGCATACATAGAATTCAAATATTTCAAGATTACTAGATTGAAATAATTATATTTTGACAACTCAATAGCCGTCCTCAAAATATAAATATCTTCAAGTTTTATATAGGTATAAAAACTTAATAACTAACTAAACATTAAAGATAATCATATGAACATTTTATGATATGCATATATATCTTGTATTAACATATTTGAAATGAAAATGTGGTAAAACAGAAAAATGCAATAAGATAATATAATACAATTTAAATTTAAAATTTACATCAATATTCAACCTTATCACAGGCCCCGTCGTAATACATTCGCACTACGAATCCGGAAAAAATGTATTATAGGCACCGCGTACTAGAAATATTCCCTACAAAATTCGGAGTTCGGGAAAATTGGCATCACTAGCCTGAATGAATAGGAAGTTGGACTGTTTTTCTAGGAACAGTTATTTTCATAGTAGCCTGTGGAAGCAAAAATAAAAATTTCTTGCGGACAAATAGACACATCGCACCAGTGGCGGATTAACCTTCTCGGCGCCCTGAGGCACGCTCAGTGGTTACCGCCCGATGCGATTATAGGTAGGTACTATGAGGCAAGTTATACATTAGTAAAAAAAAATTCTAACAATCAAACAGGACATAACGGTCATAGAGAAGCCTAAAAAAGTGATCGACAAAAAATGTCTGTCTTTTAGCCTGTCTGTCAGTCTGCCCGTCTGTATGTATAACGGGGTTGGCAATTTAATCCGATTTACTACCTTTCTTGATACAAAGCGACGGCGCTGTATTAAATTTCCATTCTCCATACGATAATATTATTTTGGCCAATCAAATCAAGACTCCTCCCCTTTTTGCATTTTTAGAAGACGGCTCTTTTTCAGAATTTCACATATATACAATATATGTATATATATAATTTTATTCCGCTCAAAGTTTTTACATAGTGGGATATACAAATAATTAATTCTTAAGTCTAATAATAAATACCTACGAGCACAGAAGGGGCTCTGCTTCGTTCAATTGTTGGTTTTTACATTTTTTAATAAAAGGTGTCTTAGGTCTAACATAGGTTTCTTTTTATAAAAATTGAATTATTCTCGCCGGCTTGAGCAAATTTCAGAACTACTTTTAGTTTTAGTCACTCGAAAGAGAGAATCACGGAGAACGAATTAAAAAAAGTACAAATTGAGGATTGATTCCGGAAATTCTTCAGTTTTTTTTAGAACTCGGTAGAGGCAAGACCTCATTAACGGATATGAATGGATTTCAAATGTGGTATTGTTGGATGGATTGTTGGAAGGGCGGGTGGTGGGTGCGTGGAATGACGCCGCTCCGGCAGAATTATTTTTGCTTAAATACTTTTGTATTCGACGAGGAATTTCTTTGATTCTGTAAAAAAAAATTGTCATCTAATAAAAGTACTTAAGCAGGCCATTTAGCCGATTTTTTTGCCCTAGATGGAGGTCTAGGGCAACTTTTTTTTAAAAAGTCCTTTTCAAAACTTTAAATTTATTTCAAAGAAATATGTTTATTTTTAAACTCAATTTGCAGCCAAAGTAAGCGTCCTACAGGCTTGAAAATGACACTTTTTCTCTTTAAGCTCGAAATAAAACTTTTTGTGCAAAAAGCACAAAGCGTACGGGGGGCATGCTGCCCCCTGTAACCCCCTGCATGGGCCAATTATAGGATTTGGGGTGGGGTTCAGTTTGGGTGTATAAAAAGCTTTTTGGAAGTAAACATTTTTTTTTTTTGACTTAAAGAAACTGCATAAGAGTTCACCGTCAGTTTTTAAAATCGACATATTTTTCTTTAAACTCGATTTGCGGTTAACTAAGCATCCTAGATAATTAAAACTGTCTGAAATCATTTTATATCTCTGTGACTGTTTGGTCGTCCTGAAAAGGACGGATTGAGATACGTAAAAGTAAAGTTGGTAAAAAAGTATTTTTTTCCATAACTTTCCAAAAAAAAATTTTAATAGCTAACAATTATTGATAATTCATAAAAAAAGATGGCAGGAATCAGTTGATTCTCATGGCAACTTTGCTTAAAGTTCTTTGCATTCGCAAACAAAAACACGGCAGAATTACTTTTGCTTAAATAGTTTTGCATTCGACGAGGAATTTCTTTGGTTCTGTAAAAAAATTCGTTGTCTAATAAAAGTACTTAAGCAGGCCAATTGGCCGATTCTTTGCCCTAGATGGAGGTCTATGGCACCTTTTCATAAAAAGTTCTTATCAGAACTTAAAATTTACTTCAAAGATATATAATTATTTAAAAGAAATCGAAAAAAATTGGTAAAAAAAGTTTTTTTTTTGCAAAACTTTAAAAAAATATATTTTTCTAATACTTAAAATGTATATATATTGTTCAAAAGTACCAAATAGTATTTTCCAAAAAGTATTGGAAATCCCGTTAATAGTAGCGAAAAAACTCAATATATGTTAGTATGTACGTGTGTAATTCCGAAAAATTCAATTTAAATCGGCGGGATTTCATGGCGCGGGATTAAGTTACGTTCCCGTATTTGGTATGTATTATTTTTTTGGCATTTTGGAACATTGAAATTTTATTTTTTTAGGCCCAAAAATAACAGTACCTGCCATATAACCGTTAGGAAAATCTTATTTTTCTCGAAATGGCTCCAACGATTTGGATAAACAAATTTGATAATTTTTTTGTTGGTACTAGCTATCATTTATTTTGAACAAATTTTACGGGAAAAGTCTATTAACGGTACCTTTCATAAGCGGTTTTTTTAATTTTAGGCTTTCTCGGTAACGGTACAATGGAGTTCTGCAAAATTTTATATCTGAGAAGTTGTTTGTAGCCAAACTAATTCTGCATATCAAAATTTTGAATACATTTTTTTGTAATTAAAATTAATTTTTTTTTTGAAAAATCTACATATTTTAAAAACTAATAAAAAAAAAAATAATTTTAAATTATATAATCACATGTACAGGTAGGCCTCAATTAACGCTCGAGTTACGTTCTGGAAAAATGCCGTGTTATACGAAATCGTGTTAAACGATACAAGAAGCCAGTGCAAAAAAGACACAAAAATATTTTTTTTTTAGAATTTTGTTTATTGAAATTGGAACCATACATAAAATGAACAAACAAAAACACATTAACCATAACTGCTTTTTGAAGGCAATATAAACTTCATAAATTGTTAAAAAGAGAAAAAAAATACTTTTAAACTGAACACAAGAACATCGCAGTTCTTTATCAGTAATCCATACGTGGCATTTTTGGTAATGCATCAATGTTGTTTTTTTTTTGCTGAAAAAATCCGTAATAATTCCGCTTTATTACATACACTTATAGGGTTTTCGTTTGGTAACAAAAATCAATTTATTTTTGACTTATATCTGTCAAAAAACTGATTTTGACAATTTTGCCAAAAAAATTGATTTATTTCAATCTGAAAACATATTCGATTCCTTACGAAAAAAATCAATTTATAGATCAAAATATAAATTTACCAAACGAAACCCCCATTAATAATGGGGAAGTCCCTATTTCAGTTCATTCATATTAAAAAAAAAAACAGTACACATGAATATGAATAACTTGCAAGAATTTGAAAACAAATATGGAATATCTCTACAAACAACGTAAATGTAACATAAGGAGAACAAAAATTTTATGTTTCCGATACCGCTTTAGAACGAGGCTTTTAAACGTGTTAGAGCGAGGCCGTGTTAAAAGAGTTACGCGTTAAGTGAGCCTACTTGTATATTACTAAACTCTTTCTCAAAATCCATCCTACAATTTTCGAGATAATTTTTTTATAAAGTTTTCATTTATCCGTCGCATCCAATGGTGTTCTTGCTTTTTTCGAAAAACCGATTAAAGCAATGCTTTTGGAAGTTCTTATAAATTAAAAAAACGAGTTTTAGCCATCTATACACCATTCACTTTCATTATACGAGTATATATATATATATATATATATATATATATATATATATATGTGTACATATTTACATACGCGGGTTCCATCTATATATGTAGGTACATATTACCCTCCTAGTTTACATAATTAAAATCCATTTAAATCTACATTTCTAGGTAACTCTAACTATGCCTTGAATCATGCATTTGACAATTGTTTATTATAAGCTAAGAATCAAGGTAATCTTACCTACATCGGCTTTAAACCTGTATAGGATAACTAGGCTACCTACCTATTAACACCCTCAGTGGTTAGCTACACTAATGTTGTTAGCTGCAAGAGCAAGTTCGTATGATCCAATGGTGCATTTTATTTTAATACTATCCAATGATCGTAATTTAAATGGGCTAACATGGAAGAGTAATGGGTAATCGGGTATAGCCGCACTCGGAGTGAGATATGCTTCAAAGGTATTATGGTTGAATAATCAACACTTTAATACAAATATTGTATTACATACAATCTTACAAGTTACAATCTATAAGTTTGGAATGATTTAGTGCAGATTTTTTCGAACTTTTAATGGGGAAAATCACTTCGAATGAAAGACTTTTTGCAAATGGCAACCACTTAACAATACTATAACTTTCACAAACAACTCACGAAATTAACACAGTTTTCAAAACCTACTAACAAAATTATATTTGAATGATTTCAAAATTGAAACGGTTCGCGACGCTGACGTACGTATAAGTAAATTGATATAAAATTCAACAACGGTTACGAGATGAAGACACGGCTGTCTTTTTGGGGCTGAGGAATTTGAAAGTGGCGGCATGTTCGAAAATATGTCACAGGTCATTGTTTTTTTTATAAATTGTATACAATTCTTGTAAACAAAATTACCAGCCCTATTCTGCTATTCATCGGGGGGAATTTTTCTTGAATTTTCACTCATCACTATTCTGCTATTCATTTGAAGTGAATCTTGTGTACATTGGTAAAGTCGATAATATTGTGCGGTATTCTGCTATTCATGTGAACCCAATCACTCCATACAATTCAAAGCCGCATATCAATTGATGCGGATTTGGTATTTGGTTATGTCTGGTTGAGTGTTAAAAGGTTAGCGGGCCGTGAAATGTAATAAATTTGCTAGAAAACTCTAAAGGAGTTGTTTATAAATACATCTTAAGCTCCAAAACACAAATTATTTAAGCATTAAAAACAAACATCATACCACGTTTCATTAAGTTTTTGTTTATGTCGTTCCTCCGTAGTTATCAATTTGGGAATTTCCTTATTTATGTTTGTGAAAGGGAAAAAAAGTCCAATACATGCATACGTACATATTTTTATCCAAACTTCAGACGATTTTCGCATGAGCATCTGTGTTCAATTGTAATATGAAATTTTGATAGTGCAGTTCACCCGATGGATAGCAGAATACAAAGGCAGTATGAAAGGGAATCGAATATACGATTCACGTGAATAGCAGAATAGGGCTTTACATTAATAAGGGCCAATTTTCCAATAGTCAGTTGAGCAGTCAGTTAGTAAACATTCTCCAGATAGAGCAAAAATCAGTTTTTCAATAGTCAGATATAACTTATTCCTAGGAATGAATCTATTTTCTTTGGAATAAAATTATATGCTCATTTTAGAACGGCATAAGGAGTTATTCTGAGGAAGAAAATAAATGAAATTTTTTTTAAAAAATCTATATTTTGGTCTAATTTTGTTTTTGAAAAATTTGTTTTTTTTTCAAATTTCTCATTAACAGCTGGACGGATTTCGATCAAAATTTTTATATTGGCGATCCTTCGAATTTTAAATAATATTGGATACCAGCATTTTGGATATTTGCAAAAAAAAAAATTTTAATTCAATATTTCGAAAACGGTTGACGATTTTTTTTTCGAAATTGTATTTTTAATTTTATTTTTATAAATTGCCATACCAATGTTTTAGAAAAAAATTAAAGAAATTTTGTATTTAAAAAAATTGGTAAAAACTTGACTTAAAAATACATATATTTAATCGTTTCTACTAAGAATCTACTTGCTATCCAGTAGTAAAATAATTTTCCCAATTTTAGGGTAATGGCATTTTCCCAACTAAGCGCTCAGCCGCTCAGGAATTGCTGCTCATTAAATGGCCAGCTGCCGCTTAAACTTGTCTCTCTATCACTTTGCACCTTTACCGATTGGTAAGCTTTGGTAGTAGATTTGATTTTGGCTTTTAAGCCAGAGGTATACATTTAGAAAAGCTTTCAAATATGATTTAGGTAAATCGCATGTACATTTGTTCAAGGTTAAGATTTAAAAATTCATTAGACCAGTTGAAAGTAAAGAGAACATTTTTAAGCTTGAACCGTATTAACAAATACCGCTAATATATCAAATTTTTTGTACGTAAAATCTACATGGACTGATTTTACGTCTTTGGGCGATATCCGATTTTGTCCAATCATTGACATTATTTAGAGCTTTTATCGTAGAATCATTTATCGTTTGGCCCACTGCTAGTATTGCAGTGTCGTCAGCAAACGTGGCTACGATAGTGTCTTCTGTATATCACGTGTAAGTAATAGGTACAATATTGGACCTAGAACACTTCCTTGTGGTACCCCAGCCACTATTTATTTAAGATCCGAGTAATCGTTTCCATGTCTTACTCTACAAAGATATGCTTTTAGAAGCTTATAGCTTATAAAAAGCTTCAGGCAGAATTTGTTTTAATTTAAAAATTAGACCTTCGTGCCAAACCATATCAAAAGCTTGCGACACGTCTAGAAATACCGCCGAACAAATTTCCTTCTCTTCAAGAGGTTTTTAATGACGTCAGTGATCCTATGCACTTGGTCAATTGTCGAATACTTGCCCCTAAATCCGAACTGATGTCATTGCTGATGTCGGTAATCTTAGAAGCCAGGCCATGAAGAATGGATGTAAGTTTATATGATGCAGAACACATTGAGCTCGAAGAATCGTCTAGGAAGAGATCGAGGTCGGACCCAATTATTTGTATTTGTTTATTTAAATTATCGAGAGGATAGGAGCTTAGAACTGAGTCAAGGGTAGAGGGTATTTCACGGTTAATATTTTCAAACTTATGTTAGAGTTGAACTCTGAACATGAAAGAAATAACTGTTCTGATCTAAATAAAAACAATCAAGTGATCTTTCTTACTTTCCAACAACGGATTCTTAATTTAAATAAACAGTACCTGCCGCTTCCACGTCGACAAACTAACTGCCTGTCCAATACCAAACGTGGGATGTTTGATACTTAAGGATAGAAAGGGAAATAATGGGGGTGTGAATGGGACTGGAAGGAGAAATGGGTATGCTGGTATGTCGCAGAATGGTGTGTTCTAGCTCGTCCTTCCTGACAGTCATTTTTTTTATAATCAACACGCGCTCAAGGGATTATACTACCCTTTAAATGTTTTCAATAAAGCGCGGGGTGAGGTTAAGGAAGAGAAAGAATGATAGGAAAGATGTGTGGCGCGATGTTCTGAAACTGTAGGTGGTTGTTGTCTCAGATTTTATCTCCAGGGAAACTAATGCGGAGAAATTTCCGTGTCTTATTAACTATGTCCCTTATAATTCGCATTAGTTTTTTTTATACTTTGTCATATTTTATCGGTATACTATTTTTACTCAATCACATGTTGTTAGTTCTATGCCTAAACAGCATCTTATGAGTAAACCAGCAACTCATTGTACGACATTTATTTGTAGAATTGGTTTTTAATGGAGAAATAAGAGGACATAGACTACGGCAGCGATCGAACCTGTTACCATGAGGTTGACAGGCGAACACACAACTATCGCGCCAGTGCCACCCCCAAGGAGACTTTCGTAACGACGTATGAATCTCGGAAGCGTGGCTCTAGCTTTCGAAATTCTCCTGTTCAGCTGTTGCGAACCAGGTCGTCCAATTGGTACTCTGAAGTTTTGCGGTGGTGAATATCGAAACACTCCTTTTGTTTTTTCTGAGATTCCTGTATATTCATAAGAGCTCCTTCTCGTCGCGCCTGGAAATCCTCGAGTTCTGGTTCCTGCTGTCTGCCGAGCTCCAATAACAGTTTGTTTCCGAGAATATCACGTGGGGTGTACGAGAACAGCGACTCGTGCGGGCTAGCCCTGGTGGTGGTATTACGAGCCGTATTCAGGCCCCGTATGGACATGTAGTTCACTTGCCCAATTCGTCTTCTCCCCTGAGTGGACACATCTTAAGGCTGCAAGGATTGTACGGTTGTATCTCTCAACTTGTCCGTTTGCCCTCGGAAATCCGACGCCGTTTTTCACGTGGTAGATTCCGTTCTTACAAAATTGTTCAAACATCTTGGCAGTGAATGCTGTGCCTCGGTCCGTGATGATCGTCGCTGGCACACCAAAGAACGCGGTTACCTCTTCCAAGACACTGATGACTTGCCTTGCGTTTGTGATCTTTCCACCACGGAGGATGCTGTACTTCGTAAAATTGTCAACGATAGCCAGAACATACCTGGTGCCACCGCTTCCCTTGGTAAACGGTCCGAGATGGTCCAAATGAAGCGTTTGAAATGGCAAATGAACCCGTTGGACGCTGTAGAGTTCTCTTTCAACCATACCTCCATTGCTCTTCGAATACGCACATTCTACGCAGGCTTTTATATAGTGTCTGGTATAGCTCCTTATCTTGGGAAACCAGTAGTTGGCCCTTACCCGCTGAATGGTATTCTCATCAGGCAAATGGCCTACATCATCGTGGCAGAGTTTTAAAATTAGCAAACGCAAAGCTCTTGGGACCACCCATCTCTCCTTGCCGTTAACTACCCGGAAAAGACGATGTACGCTTATCCTATACTCCTTCTTCAAGGTTTTCTTCGCAGCAGTTGCTCCTGGATTTGTCAACGTCGTTATTATTTGCTGGCACTTCTTGTCTTGCCACTGCATCGTGGCGAACCAGTCACCATCGGCAATATGTATATTCAGGACTAAGGAGGATGCCTCTTCCAATTCGGACTCTATATCAGTCGGCTGGCGACTCAGGGCGTCCACATAAGCGGCCTTCTTGCCAGGTTGATGCACCGTCTGGAACGAGAATTCCTGCAATTTCAGCCAGCATCGTCCGACTCTAGGAACAGGCTCTCCACAATTGCCAACCCTTGCAACTCGTACGAGTCGAATCGCCTGCATTCAGCTTTCGGCTAATGTAGATCACCGGTCGCAACACCCTATCGTCGCTGCCGTTCAGGAACAATATTCCGGCCATCCCCGAGGACGAAGCATCAGTGTGAACCTCGTGTTCGCACTTCGGGTCATAAAGTTACAGCACCGGAGAATTACTCAGCATCTCCTTCAATTTTCGGGAAGCGTCATCTTGGGAGGTGTCCACTGGAACTCATGGTCGGCTTTTGTCAAATCAGTGAGTGGAATTGCCAGTATGGAATAGTTCTTTATGAACTTCCTGAAGAATCCAGCCAGTCCCAAAAATTGACGCACTTCATGAACGTTTCTAGGTGTGGGGAAGACCATAATTGTAGTGGTTTTCCGTTCGCTGGGCTTCAATCCATCCTTGTTGATCTTATATCCCAGAAATTCCAAATCCTGCTTGAAGAATGAACATTTCTTGAGATTGAGCATCAACCCTGAATCCTTTAGTGGTCGCATTAACCGGCGTAGCATTTCCATGCCTTCTTCCACGGTTGTACAAGGAATAATGGTGTCATCCAGGTATATTGCAGCATCACCTTGACGGAGAGTGGACTTGAGCCTATTCATGCTAGCCTTAAAATGCGCGGGAGCATTAACCAGTCCTAACGGCATCCTGTTGAACTCGAAGGCCCCATCATCGGTGGTGAATGCAGTGAACCGCTTACTGCTTTCTTCCATTGGAATCTGGTAGTAACCTGACGCTAAATCCAGTGTTGTGAAAAACTTGTTTAAATCCAGCGAACTTTCTCTTTATAGTGGCTTTAGTGAGACTGCGGTAGTCTATCGGAGAGCAGAAGTCCGACGACGAGGGTCTTATTACACCTTCACAGAGGAGTTCCTTTACTTTCTCTTTCACTTTTGGCAAACGTAATTCGGTAGGATTGCACACAGATTGGCTGCTGAGTATTGAGCTCGATGGTGCATGTGCCAAGGTTAGTTACACCAAGCTCGTCCGGATCCTTGGCAAAGCACTTTCGGAACGAATTTAACAGGAGTTGTAATTGTATCCTCTCTCCATTTCAAATGTCGCCTACGTCAAGTTCCTTATGTGTGATTTGGGATTTTTGTATCATGAAAATCGGTCGCGGGCTGTCTTTCAAACTATCGGAAATGTTTAGTTTTTTGAAAGATTTCGATACGCTCACTTGAGGTTGGTCCAGTAAACTTCGGCAAATGATCATTTCGAAAGGTTGGCTTTCCGTTGGCACAACCAGGGCTTCGCAAAAGAATACCAGTTCGTCCACCTTTATCTCAGCATAGAGCTGACCGATGATCCTGCAGCTTCCACCGCCAAATCCATTAACAACTTTTGACTGCGTACTTATTTTAGGTCATGGGTTATCGCAGTCGAGTGTGAGAGCGTAACACAATCACTGCCAAGATCGATGAATGCATCTATTTCCTTCCCGTTGATCTGCGCTTTCTTTTCGTATTCGCTTCTTTCCTCTTGTATGAGTCGGATGTTCTTCGCTTGTTCAGATGGTCCTGGCCTATGATGATTATTTTGCATTATTTGGGCGGGGAGATGGACATTTTCTTCGGTAGTGTCCTATCTGTTGATCTCCCTTTTAGCACCTGTCGCAGAATCCGTATGCTCGCTCCGCTTAGGCTTGTCTGACGTAACCTGCTTAGCCCTTATTCCAACAATCCATCGAACTCGGTCCAAGACCACCTCTACTGATTCCAGCATAAGGGGTCTAAACGCTTCTTGACATTCCCCGTCCGTTATAATTGGAAAATATACTGTTCTCTTCTTTTCGAAGATGAATTACTCGAAATCTTCTTTTGGCTTTTGTTTCCTTTGTCGAAGAATATCATGGACATCAGCGTCATCTTCTACTGGCGGGAAACTACGCTCCAGCTCTTGCAGAAAGGGGGACAGCGATGAGTGCCATGTACTAGTACTCCACAGTTTTGCACATGAAATAAATAACTGTTCCGATCTAAATAAAGCAGTAATGTGATCTTTCTTACTTTTCAACGACGGATTCTTTATTTAAATAAACAGTACCTTCCGCTTCCACGTCCACGAACTAACTGCCTGTCCAATACCCAACATGGGATGTTTGATACTTAATGATAGAAAAGGGAAATTGTAGGGGTGTGAATGGGACTGGAAGGAGAAATGTATGGGCATGTTGGTATGTCGCAGAATGGTGTGTTATACTTACAATGAGTGTGTTCTAAACGCGGATATAACAGTTACACAATAGATGAGAGTTTCTTGTCGATTGAAATTTTTTTTTTTATAATCTACACGCGCTCAAGGGATTATGAATACCCTTTAAATGTTTCAACACAGCGCGGGCGTGAGGGTGAGGTTAAGGAAGAGAAAGAATGATAGGAAAGATGTGTGGCGCGATATTCGGAGACTGTAGGTGGTTGTTGTCTCAGATTTTATCTCCAGGGATGGCGGCTGAACTAATGCGGAGAAATTACCGTGTCATATTTATCGATGTCCCTTATAATTCGCATTAATTTTTTTATTGTTTTGTCATATTTCATCGGTATACTAGTTTTACTCAATCACATGTTGTTAGTTCTATGCCTAAACAGCATGTAATGAGTAAACCAGCAACTCATTGTATGACATTTATTTTTAGAATTGGTTTTTTTTTTAATGTTAAAATAAGAAGACATAGACTACGGCAGGGATCGAACCTGTGACCATGAGGTTGACAGGCGAACACACAACTATCGCGCCACGGCCACCCCCAAAATTGATTAGAAAAACTTCGTTTGCTAAGGGTCTCAATGGAACTGTTAAGAATTTCTATACTTTTAGAAAACTCATCCAAATGTTAAAATTGTGAGAGTACTTTTTTGTGAAAACGATTACTGTCAGTATATTTACTATCGGGAACACAGCTACAGAATCACTTGGATTATTTTCCATTGTTAGTTACGTTAGAAAATTACGTTATTAAAAAATTAATATCAATATTTTTCGGCAGAAGGCAAGACTGAAAGCAAAAATTATTATTGATTGCTGTCCGAAGCTCGCAGTTTAGTGTTTACTTTTCAGTCATAAAATATTATATTTTTAATACAAATCAAATTTGTGGATCTTATTTAAATAACAAGTGTTTTTTTACTTTCATTAAAATGTTACCAAAGTTCCACCAAGTGCCAACCCATGACTCTTTATTGTTATTTGTTTTGAAGGTATTTTTTTCGAAAAATATTAACGCAAATAACTAGGTTGAAACAAATGATAAGAAGACAAGTTTCTGACTTCAGAAAACCTATAATTTTATTATTATAAGTGTTGCCGTTGTTCTTAAATCTATTTTTTTAATTTTAAGTTATTTTTTTTAGAAAATTGTTCCTCCCGCCTAAAAGGAGGGAGATATACCCCTCTTCCGCAGGATAAAATGATTGTTTTAAACCCCTCTACAAAAATCAGTTATAATTTTGCGGCACCGTAGTTATGGTACTCTCCCCTCAAAGTGAGATCACCGTAAATACAAAAAAATCTCATGAAAAAAAGTAGTTTTAGTAATTTTCAATTTTCTCAAAAACTAGAACACATAGAATCATAAAGTTTTCAGTTTTTGATTAACAATTAATTAATTTGACAAAGAAAATATTATATAATTTTACAGTTTTAAAAAATTACACTTTAAATCTTCTTTTTATCTTTTTATTTCCAAAGTTTGAGTTTAAAACCCGTTTTTGTTTTTTTTTTTTTTCAAAAACTGCATAAATTCCACTTGGTTTAAAAATTAGCTAATAAATAGATTATGGTATTGGCTTTAAAAAAAGTTATAACACTTTTTTGTAAGTAGTATCGTTATTTTTAAATATTTTTTCTCCATTTGCAGTCCTTTTTTTATGAAATGACCCCTCCCGGTTAAACGCGGGGTGACAGAACCCCCTCCCATATTAAAAAAAATACTTGCAAGTAACTGTTCTACACGAATCTATTTTTATTTTTTGGCCCCTGAGTTATCGTATTCTCCACGATATTTCTATTAAAAAAAATATTTTTTTATCAGTCAGATTGATGATTTTCATTGATGAAAATATAATTGCAACTCAACTTATTTGACAACTTCACATACATTTATAATTAATTACAAATATGGGACAGATGGTATGAGCTCATGATATGAACGCATGTTATGAACTCATGATATGATTTAATACTATATTTTGTTCCTGGAATTCTGGCTATGATGTTGTGGTTCTCTGATGTTTCTAGGAATTCGATTTGGTTTGTTAAGTTTTCCCCTCTTAAAAGCGATTGTCCCGAATCTTTGGGAATGTTCTACGTCAAGAAACTACGATGTAGTGGTTACGTAAGATGATGAATGATTATGTCATTTCTCAAAAGTAAGGTAGGTCATAGAAGTTCGGAGTTCGGGAAAATTGGCATCACTAGCCTGAATGAATAGGAAGTTGGACTGTTTTTCTAGGAACAGTTATTTTCATAGTAGCCTGTGGAAGCAAAAATAAAAATTTCTTGCGGACAAATAGACACATCGCACCAGTGGCGGATTAACCTTCTCGGCGCCCTGAGGCACGCTCAGTGGTTACCGCCCCCTTTTTTACTTGCGATTATAGGTAGGTACTATGAGGCAAGTTATACAGTAGTAAAAAAAAATTCTAACAATCATACATGACATAACGGTCATAGAGAAGCCTAAAAAAGTGATCGACAAAAAATGTCTGTCTTTTAGCCTGTCTGTCAGTCTGCCCGTCTGTATGTATAACGGGGTTGGCAATTTAATTCTATTTACTACCTTTCTTGATACAAAGGGACGGCGCTGTATTAAATTTCCATTCTCCATACGATAATATTATTTTGGCCAATCAAATCAAGACTCCTCCCCTTTTTGTATTTTTAGAAGACGGCTCTTTTTCAGAATTTCACATATATACAATATATGTATATATATAATTTTATTCCGCTCAAAGTTTTTACATAGTGGGATATACAAATAATTAATTCTTAAGTCTAACAATAAATACCTACGAGCACAGAAGGGGCTCTGCCTCGTTCAATTGTTGGTTTTTACATTTTTTAATAAAAGGTGTCTTAGGTCTAACATAGGTTTCTTTTTATAAAAATTGAATTATTCTCGCCGGCTTGAGCAAATTTCAGAACTACTTTTAGTTTTAGTCACTCGAAAGAGAGAATCACGGAGAACGAATTAAAAAAAGTATAAATTGAGGATTGATTCCGGAAATTCTTCAGTTTTTTTAGAACTCGGTAGAGGCAAGACCTCATTAACGGATATGAATGGATTTCAAATGTGGTATTGTTGGATGGATTGTTGGAAGGGCGGGTGATGGGTGCGTGGAATGACGCCGCTCCGGCAGAATTATTTTTGCTTAAATACTTTTGTATTCGACGAGGAATTTCTTTGATTCTGTAAAAAAAATTGTCATCTAATAAAAGTACTTAAGCAGGCCATTTAGCCGATTTTTTTGCCCTAGATGGAGGTCTAGGGCAACTTTTTTTTAAAAAGTCCTTTTCAAAACTTTAAATTTATTTCAAAGAAATATGTTTATTTTTAAACTCAATTTGCGGGCAAACTAAGCATCCTAGAGGCATGAAAGTTTACACATTTTGAACTTTGTTTGTGGCTAAAAATAGCATATTCGTGATCTATGGAGTTTCACCTTTCAATCGACTAATCTTTGAACTCAATTTGCAGCCAAAGTAAGCGTCCTACAGGCTTGAAAATGACACTTTTTTTCTTTAAGCTCGAAATAAAACTTTTTGTGCAAAAAGCACAAAGCGTACGGGGGGCATGCTGCCCCCTGAAACCCCCTGCATGGGCCAATTATAGGATTTGGGGTGGGGTTCAGTTTGGGTGTATAAAAAGCTTTTTGGAAGTAAACATTTTTTTTTTGACTTAAAGAAACTGCATAAGAGTTCACCGTCAGTTTTTAAAATCGACATATTTTTCTTTAAACTCGATTTGCGGTTAACTAAGCATCCTAGATAATTAAAACTGTCTGAAATCATTTTATATCTCTGTGACTGTTTGGTCGTCCTGAAAAGGACGGATTGAGATACGTAAAAGTAAAGTTGGTAAAAAAGTATTTTTTTCCATAACTTTCCAAAAAATATTTTTAATAGCTAACAATTATTGATAATTCATAAAAAAAGATGGCAGGAATCAGTTGATTATCATGGCAACTTTGCTTAAAGTTCTTTGCATTCGCAAACAAAAACACGGCAGAATTACTTTTGCTTAAATAGTTTTGCATTCGACGAGGAATTTCTTTGGTTCTGTAAAAAAATTCGTTGTCTAATAAAAGTACTTAAGCAGGCCAATTGGCCGATTCTTTGCCCTAGATGGAGGTCTATGGCACCTTTTCATAAAAAGTTCTTATCAGAACTTAAAATTTACTTCAAAGACATATAATTATTTAAAAGAAATCGAGAAAATTGGTAAAAAAAGTTTTTTTTTGCAAAACTTTAAAAAAATATATTTTTCTAATACTTAAAATGTATATATATTGTTCAAAAGTACCAAATAGTATTTTCCAAAAAGTATTGGAAATCCCGTTAATAGTAGCGAAAAAACTCAATATATGTAAGTATGTACGCGTATAATTCCGAAAAATTCAATTTAAATCGGCGGGATTTCATGGCGCGGGATTAAGTTACGTTCCCGTATTTGGTATGTATTATTCTTTTGGCATTTTGGAACATTGAAATTTTATTTTTTTAGTCCCAAAAATAACAGTACCTGCCACATAACCGTTAGGAAAATCTTATTTTTCTCGAAATGGCTCCAACGATTTGGATAAACAAATTTGATAATTTTTTTGTTGGTACTAGCTATCATTTATTTTGAACAAATTTTACGGGAAAAGTCTATTAACGGTACCTTTCATAAGCGGTTTTTTTAATTTTTGGCTTTCTCGGTAACGGTACAATGGAGTTCTGCAAAATTTTATATCTGAGAAGTTGTTTGTAGCCAAACTAATTCTGCATATCAAAATTTTGAATACATTTTTTTGTAATTAAAATTATTTTTTTTTTTTTTGAAAAATCTACATATTTTAAAAACTAATAAAAAAAAATAATTTTAAATTATATAATCACATGTACAGGTAGGCCTCAATTAACGCTCGAGTTACGTTGTGGAAAAATGCCGTGTTATACGAAATCGTGTTAAACGATTCAAGAAGCCAGTGCAAAAAAGACACAAAAATATTTTTTTTTTAGAATTTTGTTTATTGAAATTGGAACCATACATAAAATGAACAAACAAAAACACATTAACCATAACTGCTTTTTGAAGGCAATATAAACTTCATAAATTGTTAAAAAGAGAAAAAAAATACTTTTAAACTGAACACAAGAACATCGCAGTTCTTTATCAGTAATCCATACGTGGCCTTTTTGGTAATGCATCAATGTTGTTTTTTTTTTTTTGCTGAAAAAATCCGTAATAATTCCGCTTTATTACATACACTTATAGGGTTTTCGTTTGGTAACAAAAATCAATTTATTTTTGACTTATATCTGTCAAAAAACTGATTTTGACAATTTTGCCAAAAAAATTGATTTATTTCTTGATTTTAAATAAATTTGGCAGATCTGGATTTTTTGGGATATCTCCCCTCTTTGACTAATACCAATATGTATCAAAATTGAAAGCCATC
Organism: Philhelius pedissequus; assembly: GCA_910595825.1. Taxonomy (NCBI): domain Eukaryota; kingdom Metazoa; phylum Arthropoda; class Insecta; order Diptera; family Syrphidae; genus Philhelius; species Philhelius pedissequus. The sequence continues at coordinate 126,645,863 of OU343160.1, read as the reverse complement.
AGTTTGACAAGGATAATAATTTGTTTCGGCTGCAAGAAAGAATTAAAATAGTTTCAGTTCAAATGGGAGCAGTTTTAAGTGAACTGTTTTATTCGTCAAGATCATTTTCGGACTTACAAACTTGGAATTAAAAACAACGTTCGAGTCAATATTTGCAAGCTGAAACCCCTAGCTGGTTTACAGACACAAATATGCACCAATACTATAGCAAACAAAAATCAATCTGAAAACATATTCGTTTCCTTACGAAAAAAATCAATTTATAGATCAAAATATAAATTTACCAAACGAAACCCCCATTGATAATGGGGAAGTCCCTATTTCGGTTCATTCATATTAAAAAAAAAACAGTACACATGAATATGAATAACTTGCAAGAATTTGAAAACAAATATGGAATATCTCTACAAACAACGTAAATGTAACATAAGGAGAACAAAAATTTTATGTTTCCGATACCGCTTTAGAACGAGGATTTTAAACGTGTTAGAGCGAGGCCGTGTTAAAAGAGTTACGCGTTAAGTGAGCCTACTTGTATATTACTAAACTCTTTCTCAAAATCCATCCTACAATTTTCGAGATAATTTTTTCATAAATTTTTCATTTATCCGTCGCATCCAATGGTGTTCTTGCTTTTTTCGAAAAACCGATTAAAGCAATGCTTTTGGAAGTTCTTATAAATTAAAAAAACGAGTTTTAGCCATCTATACACCATTCACTTTCATTATACGAGTATATATATATATATATATATATATATATATATATATATATATATATATTTACATACGCGGGTTCCATCTATATATGTAGGTACATATTACCCTCCTAGTTTACATAATTAAAATCCATTTAAATCTACATTTCTAGGTAACTCTAACTATGCCTTGAATCATGCATTTGACAATTGTTTATTATAAGCTAAGAATCAAGGTAATCTTACCTACATCGGCTTTAAACCTGTATAGGATAACTAGGCTACCTACCTATTAACACCCTCAGTGGTTAGCTACACTAATGTTGGTAGCTGCAAGAGCAAGTTCGTATGATCCAATCGTGCATTTTATTTTAATACTATCCAATGATCGTAATTTAAATGGGCTAACATGGAAGAGTAATGGGTAATCGGGTATAGCCGCACTCGGAGTGAGATATGCTTCAAAGGTATTATGGTTGAATAATCAACACTTTAATACAAATATTGTATTACATACAATCTTACAAGTTACAATCTATAAGTTTGGAATGATTTAGTGCAGATTTTTTCGAACTTTTAATAGGGAAAGATCACTTCGAATGAAAGACTTTTGGCAAATGGCAACCACTTAACAATACTATAACTTTCACAAACAACTCACGAAATTAACACAGTTTTCAAAACCTACTAACAAAATTATATTTGAATGATTTCAAAATTGAAACGGTTCGCGACGCCGACGTACGTATAAGTAAATTGATATAAAATTCAACAACGGTTACGAGATGAAGACACGGCTGTCTTTTTGGGGCTGAGGAATTTGAAAGTGGCGGCATGTTCGAAAATATGTCACAGGTCATTGTTTTTTATAAATTGTATACAATTCTTGTAAACAAAATTACCAGCCCTATTCTGCTATTCATCGGGGGGAATTTTTCTTGAATTTTCACTCATCACTATTCTGCTATTCATTTGAAGTGAATCTTGTGTACATTGGTAAAGTCGATAATATTGTGCGGTATTCTGCTATTCATGTGAACCCAATCACTCCATACAATTCAAAGCCGCATATCAATTGATGCGGATTTGGTATTTGGTTATGTCTGGTTGAGTGTTAAAAGGTTAGCGGGCCGTGAAATGTAATAAATTTACTAGAAAACTCTAAAGGAGTTGTTTATAAATACATCTTAAGCTTCAAATAACAAATAATTTAAGCATTAAAAACAAACATCATACCACATTTCATTAAGTTTTTCTTTATGTCGTTCCTCCGTCGTTATCAATTTGGGAATTTCCTTATTTATGTTTGTGAAAGGGAAAAAAAGTCCGATACATGCATACGTACATATTTTTATCCAAACTTCAGACGATTTTCGCATGAGCATCTGTGTTCAATTGTAATATGAAATTTTGATAGTGCAGTTCACCCGATGGATAGCAGAATACAAAGGCAGTATGAAAGGGAATCGAATATACGATTCACGTGAATAGCAGAATAGGGCTGTACATTAATAAGGGCCAATTTTCCAATAGTCAGTTGAGCAGTCAGTTAGTAAACATTCTCCAGATAGAGCAAAAATCAGTTTTTCAATAGTCAGATATAACTTATTCCTAGGAATGAATCTATTTTCTTTGGAATAAAATTATATGCCATTTTAGAACGGAATAAGGAGTTATTCTGAGGGAGAAAATAAATGAAATTTTTTTTAAAAAATCTATATTTTGGTCTAATTTTGTTTTTGAAAAATTTTGTTTTTTTTTCGAATTTCTCATTAACAGCTGGACGGATTTCGATCAAAATTTTTATATTGGCGATCCTTCGAATTTTAAATAATATTGGATACCAACATTTTTCAAAAACATTTTTTTGGATATTTGCAAAAAAAAAATTTTAATTCAATATTTCGAAAACGGTTGACGATTTTTTTTCGAAATTGTATTTTTAATTTTATTTTAAAAAAATTGGTAAAAACTTGACTTAAAAATACATATGTATATTTAATCGTTTCTACTAAGAATCTACTTGCTATCCAGTAGTAAAATAATTTTCCCAATTTTAGGGTAATGGCATTTTCCCAACTAAGCGCTCAGCCGCTCAGGAATTGCTGCTCATTAAATGGCCAGCTGCCGCTTAAACTTGTTTCTCTATCACTTTGCACCTTTACCGATTGGTAAGCTTTGGTAGTAGATTTGATTTTGGCTTTTAAGCCAGAGGTATACATTTAGAAAAGCTTTCAAATATGATTTAGGTAAATCGCATGTACATTTGTTCAAGGTTAAGATTTAAAAATTCATTAGACCAGTTGAAAGTAAAGAGAACATTTTTAAGCTTGAACCGTATTAACAAATACCGGTAATATATCAAATTTTTTGTACGTAAAATCTACATGGACTGATTTTACGTCTTTGGGCGATATCCGCTTTTGTCCAATCATTGACATTATTTAGAGCTTTTATCGTAGAATCATTTATCGTTTGGCCCACTGCTAGTATTGCAGTGTCATCAGCAAACGTGGCTACGATAGTGTCTTCTGTATATCACTTGTAAGTAATAGGTACAATATTGGACCTAGAACACTTCCTTGTGGTACCCCAGCCACTATTTATTTAAGATCCGAGTAATCGTTTCCATGTCTTACTCTACAAAGATATGCTTTTAAAAGCTTATAGCTTATAAAAAGCTTCAGGCAGAATTTGTTTTAATTTAAAAATTAGACCTTCGTGCCAAACCATATCAAAAGCTTGCGACACGTCTAGAAATACCGCCGAACAAATTTCCTTCTCTTCAAGAGGTTCTTAATGACGTCAGTGATCCTATGCACTTGGTCAATTGTCGAATACTTGCCCCTAAATCCGAACTGATGTCATTGCTGATGTCGGTAATCTTAGAAGCCAGGCCATGAAGAATGGATGTAAGTTTATATGATGCAGAACACATTGAGCTCGAAGAATCGTCTAGGAAGAGATCGAGGTCGGACCCAATTATTTGTATTTGTTTATTTAAATTATCGAGAGGATAGGAGCTTAGAACTGAGTCAAGGGTAGAGGGTATTTCACGGTTAATATTTTCAAACTTATGTTAGAGTTGAACTCTGAACATGAAAGAAATAACTGTTCTGATCTAAATAAAAACAATCAAGTGATCTTTCTTACTTTCCAACAACGGATTCTTAATTTAAATAAACAGTACCTGCCGCTTCCACGTCGACAAACTAACTGCCTGTCCAATACCAAACGTGGGATGTTTGATACTTAAGGATAGAAAAGGGAAATAATGGGGGTGTGAATGGGACTGGAAGGAGAAATGGGTATGCTGGTATGTCGCAGAATGGTGTGTTCTATCTCGTCCTTCCTGACAGTCATTTTTTTTTTATAATCAACACGCGCTCAAGGGATTATACTACCCTTTAAATGTTTTCAATAAAGCGCGGGGTGAGGTTAAGGAAGAGAAAGAATGATAGGAAAGATGTGTGGCGCGATGTTCTGAAACTGTAGGTGGTTGTTGTCTCAGATTTTATCTCCAGGGAAACTAATGCGGAGAAATTTCCGTGTCTTATTAACTATGTCCCTTATAATTCGCATTAGTTTTTTTTATACTTTGTCATATTTTATCGGTATACTATTTTTACTCAATCACATGTTGTTAGTTCTATGCCTAAACAGCATCTTATGAGTAAACCAGCAACTCATTGTACGACATTTATTTGTAGAATTGGTTTTTAATGGAGAAATAAGAGGACATAGACTACGGCAGGGATCGAACCTGTGACCATGAGGTTGACAGGTGAACACACAACTATCGCGCCACTGCCACCCCCAAGGAGACTTTCGTAACGACGTATGAATCTCGGAAGCGTGGCTCTAGCTTTCGAAACTCTCCTGTTCAGCTGTTGCGAACCAGGTCGTCCAATTGGTACTCTGAAGTTTTGCGGTGGTGAATATCGAAACGCTCCTTTTGTTTTTTCTGAGATTGCTGTATATTCATAAGAGCTCCTTCTCGTCGCGCCTGGAAATCCTCGAGTTCTGGTTCCTGCTGTCTGCCGAGCTCCAATAATAGTTTGTTTCCGAGAATATCACGTGGGGTGTACGAGAACAGCGACTCGTGCGGGCTAGCCCTGGTGGTGGTATTACGAGCCGTATTCAGGCCCCGTATGGACATGTAGTTCACTTGCCCAATTCGTCTTCTCCCCTGAGTGGACACATCTTAAGGCTGCAAGGATTGTACGGTTGCATCTCGCAACTTGTCCGTTTGCCCTCGGAAATCCGACGCCGTTTTTCACGTGGTGGATTCCGTTCTTACAAAATTGTTCAAACATCTTGGCAGTGAATGCTGTGCCTCGGTCCGTGATAATCGTCGCTGGCACACCAAAGAACGCGGTTACCTCTTCCAAGACACTGATGACTTGCCTTGCGTTTGTGATCTTTCCACCACGGAGGATGCTGTACTTCGTAAAATTGTCAACGATAGCCAGAACATACCTGGTGCCACCGCTTCCCTTGGTAAACGGTCCGAGATGGTCCAAATGAAGCGTTTGAAATGGCAAATGAACCCGTTGGACGCTGTAGAGTTCTCTTTCAACCATACCTCCATTGCTCTTCGAATACGCACATTCTACGCAGGCTTTTATATAGTGTCTGGTATAGCTCCTTATCTTGGGAAACCAGTAGTTGGCCCTTACCCGCTGAATGGTATTCTCATCAGGCAAATGGCCTACATCATCGTGGCAGAGTTTTAAAATTAGCAAACGCAAAGCTCTTGGGACCACCCATCTCTCCTTGCCGTTAACTACCCGGAAAAGACGATGTACGCTTATCCTATACTCCTTCTTCAAGGTTTTCTTCGCAGCAGTTGCTCCTGGATTTGTCAACGTCGTTATTATTTGCTGGCACTTCTTGTCTTGCCACTGCATCGTGGCGAACCAGTCACCATCGGCAATATGTATATTCAGGACTAAGGAGGATGCCTCTTCCACTTCGGACTCTATATCAGTCGGCTGGCGACTCAGGGCGTCCACATAAGCGGCCTTCTTGCCAGGTTGATGCACCGTCTGGAACGAGAATTCCTGCAATTTCAGCCAGCATCGTCCGACTCTAGGAACAGGCTCTCCACAATTGCCAACCCTTGCAACTCGTACGAGTCGAATCGTCTGCATTCAGCTTTCGGCTAATGTAGATCACCGGTCGCAACACCCTATCGTCGCTGCCGTTCAGGAACAATATTCCGGCCATCCCCGAGGACGAAGCATCAGTGTGAACCTCGTGTTCGCACTTCGGGTCATAAAGTTACAGCACCGGAGAATTACTCAGCATCTCCTTCAATTTTCGGGAAGCGTCATCTTGGGAGGTCGTCCACTGGAACTCATGGTCGGCTTTTGTCAAATCAGTGAGTGGAATTGCCAGTATGGAATAGTTCTTTATGAACTTCCTGAAGAATCCAGCCAGTCCCAAAAATTGACGCACTTCATGAACGTTTCTAGGTGTGGGGAAGACCATAATTGTAGTGGTTTTCCGTTCGCTGGGCTTCAATCCATCCTTGTTGATCTTATATCCCAGAAATTCCAAATCCTGCTTGAAGAATGAACATTTCTTGAGATTGAGCATCAACCCTGAATCCTTTAGTGGTCGCATTAACCGGCGCACTGTGGTCCAAAATGACTTTTTTCGTTGCAAAAATCATAACTTTTGAACACGTGAAGCTATCGCAACAATTTTTTTTTTCCCTTAAAGGTAATTTCCAAGGCTATACAAATTGTGAATTTTAAGAAAATTACTTTACAGGGTGTTTCAGAATAATTGGTTGATGTAAGATTTTCTTAGAAAAAGAAGTTAACAGAATAAAGTCTGAAAGTAAACCTCTTAAAAACAGTCCTAAATTTTTAAAACTTTGTAAAAAAAAAGTTTTTGACTATTCAAGTGAATTCATAACAACAGTGGATGCTTAAAGTTAACGCACCAATTTCAGAAATATTTTTTAAGGAGTATTATAAAACAGTATTTTTTCATGTTGTGGGGCATCAGTTTATTCTATAAACTGTTTGACTGATATATTTTATATGAAACAGTATAGGAAAAAAGTAAACGGACGAAAAAAAAATAAAAAAAAATCAATAGAATATAAAATTTATATTAACAAAATAAAATAGAATACATTATAAATATTTGTTTACAATTAACTACTATAGATCTAATTTTCAGAAAAAAATTCATCGGCATCGTTATCATTTTCAACAATTAATAGACCTATTAGTTCTGGGCAGTAACTCTTTTTCAGCTCTTTTTTTGATCTAACGTGTCTTAAAGATGAAACAAATGGATCTGATGATATAGCTAGCATATTAAATAAATCTTCATTTTGTCGTTTCCTTGAGACTTTGCATGTATTTGAGTATCGATATCGCTTGTAGTCTTTATTCCTTGATTCCTGTGCTTCTTCTGAAAGCTCCCCGATTGGCAAAATTTGATGTCTTATAAGTTCCCCTCCATGGTCCAAAATTTTGTGCAGAGTTGGTGTCAGGAGTTTGTAGCTGTATTTGGCTTTTAAAAGATCCGAAGTGATTTTGGTATACTCGTTGAATTTATTTTCTTGATGTACTTGGCACGTCACTGTCTTCAATTTCATTACATTGGATTGTAAATGTTCCATTCAAAAATTCTTCATATTTTGAGAGAAATCTTGTTTTAACTCTAAAACAGTCAATCCATTTTTTTTTAAATGATGCGTATAATCTTTGGAGTTTCTTTTTCGTTTCATCGTTGTCACTTATATCTTCGTATTGGTTTTGGATCAGAATTAAAAATTCTTCAGAATTCGAAACATTGATAAAATGTTCAAAAATTGTTCTGTTTGAAATATTCATATTGGTATTTAATTTGCAAACTCCACTCTTAATGACTCTTGAAAACTAACAATATATATCCATTGTCATAGTTTATATATACCTCCATAATGAATATGCACAAGGGTTATTTTACCTGTGAAATTTAAGCTTAACAATATTGGGTATCGGAAGGAAATTATTATTCCTACCTGTTTTATTAGATCATAAAATAATAATCCAAAATTAAATAATTCTTTCAACTTTGTATATGGAGTAGGCAATAAAGCTATTAATCCTTTTCTTTTGGCAAGTTAATCTATGTTTAGTTACTATTAGAATAAGATCAATAAATATTTACAATAATTTAAGTTAAGGGGAATTTATTCAAAGAGGGTCGTTAAAGTGGGCGGATTAAAAAATTTAATGTTCAATAAAGTAATCAATGGTTTGTGTACAATATTTTTTTTTTTTTTTTAATAATAATTGGCATTTGTATAAAAAGGGGCGTAGAAGTGGGCAGTTTTTTTTTTGTCAGAATCAAGATAGTAATAAAACGACTTTTAATTAAAAAGAAAATTTCACGTTCTCGACTATTTTAATTAATAAAATAATTGAAATTTTCCATAAGGGAATTTGCTTTTAAGACCAAAAGTTCAGCACTGGGAACAAGACTTTTTTTAAACAAATTACAATTTCTCTGAAGGTTGCAAATAGTTGCAGCTACAATTTTGCATATGGTTTAAGAAATAGTTAGTGTAAACTATCATGGTCAATTTTCCGCGCGAACTCGCGAGTATTTTTTTGTAGCTCTATTCAAACCGAAAAAATCTGCTAAAAAAGGGTTTTTTTGTTTTATTTATTAAAAATATTAAATATTTTTTTTTTTTTTTTTTAATTAAAATTTTGATTTTCCAACAAATAATACAACTAGAATAAACTATAGAAAATTAATACTTTACATTTAATATGCCAAAATTTCAAATACGAAAACGAAGAAGTTAGTTTTTTCTGTTTTTTTTAGCTCTAGAACGAAATTGACCAACTTTGAAAAGCTCTATAAGTCAAACTAGTTAGCGGAAAATTTTTTTGTTTGCTGTTTTTGAAGCTCCGTTTATATCTCTATTAGAAATAAAAAACAAAACTTTAAAAATAAAACATCGAAATTAGTATTTTTGCCACGAAATTTTCCTTTTCGGACCACAGTGCGGCGTAGCATTTCCATGCCTTCTTCCACGGTTGTACAAGGAATAATGGTGTCATCCAGGTATATCGCAGCATCACCTTGACGGAGAGTGGAGTTGAGCCTATTCATGCTAGCCTTAAAATGCGCGGGAGCATTAACCAGTCCTAACGGCATCCTGTTGAACTCGAAGGCCCCATCATCGGTGGTGAATGCAGTGAACCGCTTACTGCTTTCTTCCATTGGAATCTGGTAGTAACCTGACGCTAAATCCAGTGTTGTGAAAAACTTGTTTAAATCCAGCGAACTTTCTCTTTATGGTGGCTTTAGTGAGACTGCGGTAGTCTATCGGAGAGCAGAAGTCCGACGACGAGGGTCTTATTACACCTTCACAGGGGAGTTCCTTTACTTTCTCTTTCACTTTTGGCAAACGTAATTCGGTAGGATTGCACACAGATTGGCTGCTGAGTATTGAGCTCGATGGTGCATGTGCCAAGGTTAGTTACACCAAGCTCGTCCGGATCCTTGGCAAAGCACTTTCGGAACGAATTTAACAGGAGTTGTAATTGTATCCTCTCTCCATTTCCAATGTCGCCTACGTCAAGTTCCTTATGTGTGATTTGGGATTTTTGTATCATGAAAATCGGTCACGGGCTGTCTTTCAAACTATCGGAAATGTTTAGTTTTTTGAAAGATTTCGATACGCTCACTTGAGGTTGGTCCAGTAAACTTCGGCAAATGATCATTTCGAAAGGTTGGCTTTCCGTTGGCACAACCAGGGCTTCGCAAAAGAATACCAGTTCGTCCACCTTTATCTCAGCATAGAGCTGACCGATGATCCTGCAGCTTCCACCGCCAAATCCATTAACAACTTTTGACTGCGTACTTATTTTAGGTCATGGGTTATCGCAGTCGAGTGTGAGAGCGTAACACAATCACTGCCAAGATCGATGAATGCATTTATTTCCTTCCCGTTGATCTGCGCTATCTTTTCGTATTCGCTTCTTTCCTCTTGGATGAGTCGGATGTTCTTCGCTTGTTCAGATGGTCCTGGCCTATGATGATTATTTTGCATTATTTGGGCGGGGAGATGGACATTTTCTTCGGTAGTGTCCTATCTGTTGATCTCCCTTTTAGCACCTGTCGCAGAATCCGTATGCTCGCTCCGCTTAGGCTTGTCTGACGTAACCTGCTTAGCCCTTATTCCAACAATCCATCGAACTCGGTCCAAGACCTCCTCTACTGATTCCAGCATAAGGGGTCTAAACGCTTCTTGACATTCCCCGTCCGTTATGATTGGAAAATATACTGTTCTCTTCTTTTCGAAGATGAATTACTCGAAATCTTCTTTTGGCTTTTGTTTCCTTTGTCGAAGAATATCATGGACATCAGCGTCATCTTCTACTGGCGGGAAACTACGCTCCAACTATTGCAGAAAGGGGGACAGCGATGAGTGCCATGTACTAGTACTCCACAGTTTTGAACATGAAATAAATAACTGTTCCGATCTAAATAAAGCAGTAATGTGATCTTTCTTACTTTTCAACGACGGATTCTTTATTTAAATAAACAGTACCTTCCGCTTCCACGTCCACGAACTAACTGCCTGTCCAATACCCAACATGGGATGTTTGATACTTAATGATAGAAAAGGGAAATAGTAGGGGTGTGAATGGGACTGGAAGGAGAAATGTATGGGTATGTTGGTATGTCGCAGAATGGTGTGTTATACTTACAATGAGTGTGTTCTAAACGCGGATATAACAGTTACACAATAGATGAGAGTTTCTTGTCGATTGAAAATTGATTAGAAAAAATTCGTTTGCTAAGGGTCTCAATGGAACTGTTAAGAATTTCTATACTTTTAGAAAACTCATCCAAATGTTAAAATTGTGAGAGTACTTTTTTGTGAAAACGATTACTGTCAGTATATTTACTATCGGGAACACAGCTACAGAATCACTTGGATTATTTTCCATTGTTAGTTACGTTAGAAAATTACGTTATTAAAAAATTAATATCAATATTTTTCGGCAGAAGGCAAGACTGAAAGCAAAAATTATTATTGATTGCTGTCCGAAGCTCGCAGTTTAGTGTTTACTTTGCAGTCATAAAATAATATATTTTTAATACAAATCAAATTTGTGGATCTTATTTAAATAACAAGTGTTTTTTACTTTCATTAAAATGTTACCAAAGTTCCACCAAGTGCCAACCCATGACTCTTTATTGTTATTTGTTTTGAAGGTATTTTCTTCGAAAAATATTAACGCAAATAACTAGGTTGAAACAAATGATAAGAAGACAAGTTTCTGACTTCAGAAAACCTATAATTTTATTATTGTAAGTGTTGCCGTTGTTCTTAAATCTATTTTTTTTAATTTTAAGTTATTTTTTTTTAGAAAATTGTTCCTCCCGCCTAAAAGGAGGGAGATATAGCCCTCTTCCGCAGGATAAAATTATTGTTTTAAATCCCTCTACAAAAATCAGTTATAATTTTGCGGCACCGTAGTTATGGTACTCTCCCCTCAAAGTGAGATCACCGTAAATACAAAAAAAATCTCATGAAAAAAAGTAGTTTTAGTAATTTTCAATTTTCTCAAAAACTAGAACACATAGAATCATAACGTTTTCAGTTTTTGATTAACAATTAATTAATTTGACAAAGAAAATATTATATAATTTTACAGTTTTAAAAAATTACACTTTAAATCTTCTTTTTATCTTTTTATTCCCAAAGTTTGAGTTTAAAACCCGTTTTTGTTTTTTTTTTTCAAAAACTGCATAAATTCCACTTGGTTTAAAAATTAATTAATAAATAGATTATGGTATTGGCTTTAAAAAAAGTTATAACACTTTTTTGTAAGTAGTATCGTTATTTTTAAATATTTTTTCTCCATTTGTAGTCCTTTTTTTATGAAATGACCCCTCCCGGTTAAACGCGGGGTGACAGAACCCCCTCCCATATTAAAAAAAATACTTGCAAGTAACTGTTCTACACGAATCTATTTTTATTTTTTGGCCCCTGAGTTATCGTATTCTCCCCGATATTTCTATTAAAAAAAATATATTTTATCAGTCAGATTGATGATTTTCATTGATGAAAATATAATTGCAACTCAACTTATTTGACAACTTCACATACATTTATAATTAATTACAAATATGGGGCAGATGGTATGAGCTCATGATATGAACGCATGTTATGAACTCATGATATGATTTAATACTATATTTTGTTCCTGGAATTCTGGCTATGATGTTGTGGTTCTCTGATGTTTCTAGGAATTCGATGATGCAGTTTTGGTTTGTTAAGTTTTCCCCTCTTAAAAGCGATTGCCCCGAATCTTTGGGAATGTTCTACGTCAAGAAACTACGATGTAGTGGTTACGTAAGATGATGAATGATTATGTCATTTCTCAAAAGTAAGGTAGGTCATAGAAGTTCGGAGTTCGGGAAAATTGGCATCACTAGCCTGAATGAATAGGAAGTTGGACTGTTTTTCTAGGAACAGTTATTTTCATAGTAGCCTGTGGAAGCAAAAATAAAAATTTCTTGCGGACAAATAGACACATCGCACCAGTGGCGGATTAACCTTCTCGGCGCCCTGAGGCACGCTCAGTGGTTACCGCCCCCTTTTTTACTTGCGATTATAGGTAGGTACTATGAGGCAAGTTATACATTAGTAAACAAAAATTCTAACAATCAAACATGACATAACGGTCATAGAGAAGCCTAAAAAAGTGATCGACAAAAAATGTCTGTCTTTTAGCCTGTCTGTCAGTCTGCCCGTCTGTATGTATAACGGGGTTGGCAATTTAATTCGATTTACTACCTTTCTTGATACAAAGCGACGGCGCTGTATTAAATTTCCATTCTCCATACGATAATATTATTTTGGCCAATCAAATCAAGACTCCTCCCCTTTTTGCATTTTTAGAAGACGGCTCTTTTTCAGAATTTCACATATATACAATATATGCATATATATAATTTTATTCCGCTCAAAGTTTTTACAAGTGGGATATACAAATAATTAATTCTTAAGTCTAACAATAAATACCTACGAGCACAGAAGGGGCTCTGCTTCGTTCAATTGTTGGTTTTTACATTTTTTAATAAAAGGTGTCTTAGGTCTAACATAGGTTTCTTTTTATAAAAATTGAATTATTCTCGCCAGTAGTTGGCCCTTACCCGCTGAATGGTATTCTCATCAGGCAAATGGCCTACATCATCGTGGCAGAGTTTTAAAATTAGCAAACGCAAAGCTCTTGGGACCACCCATCTCTCCTTGCCGTTAACTACCCGGAAAAGACGGTGTACGCTTATCCTATACTCCTTCTTCAAGGTTTTCTTCGCAGCAGTTGCTCCTGGATTTGTCAACGTCGTTATTATTTGCTGGCACTTCTTGTCTTGCCACTGCATCGTGGCGAACCAGTCACCATCGGCCATATGTATATTCAGGACTAAAGAGGATGCCTCTTCCACTTCGGACTTTATATCAGTCGGCTGGCGACTCAGGGCGTCCACATAAGCGGCCTTCTTGCCAGGTTGATGCACCGTCTGGAACGAGAATTCCTGCAATTTCAGCCAGCATCGTCCGACTCTAGGAACAGGCTCTCCACAATTGCCAACCCTTGCAACTCGTACGAGTCGAATCGTCTGCATTCAGCTTTCGGCTAATGTAGATCACCGGTCGCAACACCCTATCGTCGCTGCCGTTCAGGAACAATATTCCGGCCATCCCCGAGGACGAAGCATCAGTGTGAACCTCGTGTTCGCACTTCGGGTCATAAAGTTACAGCACCGGAGAATTACTCAGCATCTCCTTCAATTTTCGGGAAGCGTCATCTTGGGAGGTCGTCCACTGGAACTCATGGTCGGCTTTTGTCAAATCAGTGAGTGGAATTGCCAGTATGGAATAGTTCTTTATGAACTTCCTGAAGAATCCAGCCAGTCCCAAAAATTGACGCACTTCATGAACGTTTCTAGGTGTGGGGAAGACCATAATTGTAGTGGTTTTCCGTTCGCTGGGCTTCAATCCATCCTTATTGATCTTATATCCCAGAAATTCCAAATCCTGCTTGAAGAATGAACATTTCTTGAGATTGAGCATCAACACTGAATCCTTTAGTGGTCGCATTAACCGGCGTAGCATTTCCATGCGTTCTTCCACGGTTGTACAAGGAATAATGGTGTCATCCAGGTATATCGCAGCATCACCTTGACGGAGATTGGACTTGAGCCTATTCATGCTAGCCTTAAAATGCGTGGGAGCATTAACCAGTCCTAACGGCATCCTGTTGAACTCGAAGGCCCCATCATCGGTGGTGAATGCAGTGAACCGCTTACTGCTTTCTTCCATTGGAATCTGGTAGTAACCTGACGCTAAATCCAGTGTTGTGAAAAACTTGTTTAAATCCAGCGAACTTTCTCTTTATGGTGGCTTTAGTGGGACTGCGGTAGTCTATCGGAGAGCAGAAGTCCGACGACGAGGGTCTTATTACACCTTCACAGAGGAGTTCCTTTTCTTTCTCTTTCACTTTTGGCAAACGTAATTCGGTAGGATTGCACACAGATTGGCTGCTGAGTATTGAGCTCGATGGTGCATGTGCCAAGGTTAGTTACACCAAGCTCGTCCGGATCCTTGGTAAAGCACTTTCGGAACGAATTTAACAGGAGTTGTAATTGTATCCTCTCTCCATTTCCAATGTCGCCTACGTCAAGTTCCTTATGTGTGATTTGGGATTTTTGTATCATGAAAATCGGTCGCGGGCTGTCTTTCAAACTATCGGAAATGTTTAGTGTTTTGAAAGATTTCAATACGCTCACTTGAGGTTGGTCCAGTAAACTTCGGCAAATGATCATTTCGAAAGGTTGGCTTTCCGTTGGCACAACCAGGGCTTCGCAAAAGAATACCAGTTCGTCCACCTTTATCTCAGCATAGAGCTGACCGATGATCCTGCAGCTTCCACCGCCAGATCCATTAACAACTTTTGACTGCGTACTTATTTTAGGTCATGGGTTATCGCAGTCGAGTGTGAGAGCGTAACACAATCACTGCCAAGATCGATGAATGCATCTATTTCCTTCCCGTTGATCTGCGCTTTCTTTTCGTATTCGCTTCTTTCCTCTTGGATGAGTCGGATGTTCTTCGCTTGTTCAGATGGTCCTGGCCTATGATGATTATTTTGCATTATTTGGGCGGGGAGATGGACATTTTCTTCGGTAGTGTCCTATCTGTTGATCTCCCTTTTAGCACCTGTCGCAGAATCCGTATGCTCGCTCCGCTTAGGCTTGTCTGACGTAACCTGCTTAGCCCTTATTCCAACAATCCATCGAACTCGGTCCAAGACCTCCTCTACTGATTCCAGCATAAGGGGTCTAAACGCTTCTTGACATTCCCCGTCCGTTATGATTGGAAAATATACTGTTCTCTTCTTTTCGAAGATGAATTACTCGAAATCTTCTTTTGGCTTTTGTTTCCTTTGTCGAAGAATATCATGGACATCAGCGTCATCTTCTACTGGCGGGAAACTACGCTCCAGCTCTTGCAGAAAGGGGGACAGCGATGAGTGCCATATACTAGTACTCCACAGTTTTGAACATGAAATAAATAACTGTTCCGATCTAAATAAAGCAGTAATGTGATCTTTTTTACTTTTCAACGACGGATTCTTTATTTAAATAAACAGTACCTTCCGCTTCCACGTCCACGAACTAACTGCCTGTCCAATACCCAACATGGGATGTTTGATACTTAATGATAGAGAAGGGAAATAGTAGGGGTGGTGAATGGGCCTGGAAGGAGAAATGTATGGGTATGTTGGTATGTCGCAGAATGGTGTGTTATACTTACAATGAGTGTGTTCTAAACGCGGATATAACAGTTACACAATAGATGAGAGTTTCTTGTCGATTGAAAATTGATTAGAAAAACTTCGTTTGCTAAGGGTCTCAATGGAACTGTTAAGAATTTCTATACTTTTAGAAAACTCATCCAAATGTTAAAATTGTGAGAGTACTTTTTTGTGAAAACGATTACTGTCAGTATATTTACTATCGGGAACACAGCTACAGAATCACTTGGATTATTTTCCATTGTTAGTTACGTTAGAAAATTACGTTATTAAAAAATTAATATCAATATTTTTCGGCAGAAGGCAAGGCTGAAAGCAAAAATTATTATTGATTGCTGTCCGAAGCTCGCAGTTTAGTGTTTACTTTTCAGTCATAAAATATTATATTTTTAATACAAATCAAATTTGTGGATCTTATTTAATTAACAAGTGTTTTTTTACTTTCATTAAAATGTTACCAAAGTTCCACCAAGTGCCAACCCATGACTCTTTATTGTTAATTGTTTTGAAGGTATTTTTTTCGAAAAATATTAACGCAAATAACTAGGTTGAAACAAATGATAAGAAGACAAGTTTCTGACTTCAGAAAACCTATAATTTTATTATTGTAAGTGTTGCCGTTGTTCTTAAATCTATTTTTTTAATTTTAAGTTATTGTTTTTAGAAAATTGTTCCTCCCGCCTAAAAGGAGGGAGAAATACCCCTCTTCCGCAGGATAAAATGATTGTTTTAAACCCCTCTACAAAAATCAGTTATAATTTTGCGGCACCGTAGTTATTGTACTCTCCCCTCAAAGTGAGATCACCGTAAATACAAAAAAATCGCATGAAAAAAAGTAGTTTTAGTAATTTTCAATTTTCTCAAAAACTAGAACACATAGAATCATAAAGTTTTCAGTTTTTGATTAACAATTAATTAATTTGACAAAGAAAATATTATATAATTTTACAGTTTTAAAAAATTACACTTTAAATCTTCTTTTTATCTTTTTATTCCCAAAGTTTGAGTTTAAAACCCGTTTTTGTTTTTTTTTTTCAAAAACTGCATAAATTCCACTTGGTTTAAAAATTAGCTAATAAATAGATTATGGTATTGGCTTTAAAAAAAGTTATAACACTTTTTTGTAAGTAGTATCGTTATTTTTAAATATTTTTTCTCCATTTGTAGTCCTTTTTTTATGAAATGACCCCTCCCGGTTAAACGCGGGGTGACAGAAACCCCTCCCATATTAAAAAAATACTTGCAAGTAACTGTTCTACACGAATCTATTTTTATTTTTTGGCCCCTGAGTTATCGTATTCTCCCCGATATTTCTATTAAAAAAATATTTTTTTATCAGTCAGATTGATGATTTTCATTGATGAAAATATAATTGCAACTCAACTTATTTGACAACTTCACATACATTTATAATTAATTACAAATATGGGGCAGATGGTATGAGCTCATGATATGAACGCATGTTATGAACTCATGATATGATTTAATACTATATTTTGTTCCTGGAATTCTGGCTATGATGTTGTGGTTCTCTGATGTTTCTAGGAATTCGATGATGCAGTTTTGGTTTGTTAAGTTTTCCCCTCTTAAAAGCGATTGTCCCGAATCTTTGGGAATGTTCTACGTCAAGAAACTACGATGTAGTGGTTACGTAAGATGTTGAATGATTGTGTCATTTCTCAAAAGTAAGGTAGGTCATAGAAGTTCGGAGTTCGGGAAAATTGGCATCACTAGCCTGAATGAATAGGAAGTTGGACTGTTTTTCTAGGAACAGTTATTTTCATAGTAGCCTGTGGAAGCAAAAATAAAAATTTCTTGCGGACAAATAGACACATCGCACCAGTGGCGGATTAACCTTCTCGGCGCCCTGAGGCACGCTCAGTGGTTACCGCCCCCTTTTTTACTTGCGATTATAGGTAGGTACTATGAGGCAAGTTATACATTAGTAAAAAAAAATTCTAACAATCAAACATGACATAACGGTCATAGAGAAGCCTAAAAAAGTGATCGACAAAAAATGTCTGTCTTTTAGCCTGTCTGTCAGTCTGCCCGTCTGTATGTATAACGGGGTTGGCAATTTAATTCGATTTACTACCTTTCTTGATACAAAGCGACGGCGCTGTATTAAATTTCCATTCTCCATACGATAATATTATTTTGGCCAATCAAATCAAGACTCCTCCCCTTTTTGCATTTTTAGAAGACGGCTCTTTTTCAGAATTTCACATATATACAATATATGTATATATATAATTTTATTCCGCTCAAAGTTTTTACATAGTGGGATATACAAATAATTAATTCTTAAGTCTAACAATAAATACCTACGAGCACAGAAGGGGCTCTGCTTCGTTCAATTGTTGGTTTTTACATTTTTTAATAAAAGGTGTCTTAGGTCTAACATAGGTTTCTTTTTATAAAAATTGAATTATTCTCGCCGGCTTGAGCAAATTTCAGAACTACTTTTAGTTTTAGTCACTCGAAAGAGAGAATCACGGAGAACGAATTAAAAAAAGTATAAATTGAGGATCGATTCCGGAAATTCTTCAGTTTTTTTAGAACTCGGTAGAGGCAAGACCTCATTAACGGATATGAATGCATTTCAAATGTGCTATTGTTGGATGGATTGTTGGAAGGGCGGGTGGTGGGTGCGTGGAATGACGCCGCTCCGGCAGAATTATTTTTGCTTAAATACTTTTGTATTCGACGAGGAATTTCTTTGATTCTGTAAAAAAAAATTGTCATCTAATAAAAGTACTTAAGCAGGCCATTTAGCCGATTTTTTTTGCCCTAGATGGAGGTCTAGGCAACTTTTTTTTAAAAAGTCCTTTTCAAAACTTTAAATTTATTTCAAAGAAATATGTTTATTTTTAAACTCAATTTGCGGGCAAACTAAGCATCCTAGAGGCATGAAAGTTTACACATTTTGAACTTTGTTTGTGGCTAAAAATAGCATATTCGTGATCTATGGAGTTTCACCTTTCAATCGACTAATCTTTGAACTCAATTTGCAGCCAAAGTAAGCGTCCTACAGGCTTGAAAATGACACTTTTTCTCTTTAAGCTCGAAATAAAACTTTTTGTGCAAAAAGCACAAAGCGTACGGGGGGCATGCTGCCCCCTGAAACCCCCTGCATGGGCCAATTATAGGATTTGGGGTGGGGTTCAGTTTGGGTGTATAAAAAGCTTATTGGAAGTAAACATTTTTTTTTGACTTAAAGAAACTGCATAAGAGTTCACCGTCAGTTTTTAAAATCGACATATTTTTCTTTAAACTCGATTTGCGGTTAACTAAGCATCCTAGATAATTAAAACTGTCTGAAATCATTTTATATCTCTGTGACTGTTTGGTCGTCCTGAAAAGGACGGATTGAGATACGTAAAAGTAAAGTTGGTAAAAAAGTATTTTTTTCCATAACTTTCCAAAAAATATTTTTAATAGCTAACAATTATTGATAATTCATAAAAAAAGATGGCAGGAATCAGTTGATTCTCATGGCAACTTTGCTTAAAGTTCTTTGCATTCGCAAACAAAAACACGGCAGAATTACTTTTGCTTAAATAGTTTTGCATTCGACGAGGAATTTCTTTCGTTCTGTAAAAAAATTCGTTGTCTAATAAAAGTACTTAAGCAGGCCAATTGGCCGATTCTTTGCACTAGATGGAGGTCTATGGCACCTTTTCATAAAAAGTTCTTATCAGAACTTAAAATTTACTTCAAAGACATATAATTATTTAAAAGAAATCGAAAAAAATTGGTAAAAAAAGTTTTTTTTTGCAAAACTTTAAAAAAATATTTTTCTAATACTTAAAATGTATATATATTGTTCAAAAGTACCAAATAGTATTTTCCAAAAAGTATTGGAAATCCCGTTAATAGTAGCGAAAAAACTCAATATATGTAAGTATGTACGTGTGTAATTCCGAAAAATTCAATTTAAATCGGCGGGATTTCATAGCGCGGGATTAAGTTACGTTCCCGTATTTGGTATGTATTATTCTTTTGGCATTTTGGAACATTGAAATTTTATTTTTTTAGGCCCAAAAATAACAGTACCTGCCATATAACCGTTAGGAAAATCTTATTTTTCTCGAAATGGCTCCAACGATTTGGATAAACAAATTTGATAATTTTTTTGTTGGTACTAGCTATCATTTATTTTGAACAAATTTTACGGGAAAAGTCTATTAACGGTACCTTTCATAAGCGGTTTTTTTAATTTTTGGCTTTCTCGGTAACGGTACAATGGAGTTCTGCAAAATTTTATATCTGAGAAGTTGTTTGTAGCCAAACTAATTCTGCATATCAAAATTTTGAATACATTTTTTTGTAATTAAAATTAATTTTTTTTTTGAAAAATGTACATATTTTAAAAACTAATAAAAAAAAAATAATTTTAAATTATATAATCACATGTACAGGTAGGCCTCAATTAACGCTCGAGTTACGTTCTGGAAAAATGCCGTGTTATACGAAATCGTGTTAAACGATACAAGAAGCCAGTGCAAAAAAGACACAAAAATATTTTTTTTTTAGAATTTTGTTTATTGAAATTGGAACCATACATAAAATGAACAAACAAAAACACATTAACCATAACTGCTTTTTGAAGGCAATATAAACTTCATAAATTGTTAAAAAGAGAAAAAAAATACTTTTAAACTGAACACAAGAACATCGCAGTTCTTTATCAGTAATCCATACGTGGCCTTTTTGGTAATGCATCAATGTTGTTTTTTTTTTGCTGAAAAAATCCGTAATAATTCCGCTTTATTACATACACTTATAGGGTTTTCGTTTGGTAACAAAAATCAATTTATTTTTGACTTATATCTGTCAAAAAACTGATTTTGACAATTTTGCCAAAAAAATTGATTTATTTCTTGATTTTAAATAAATTTGGCAGATCTGGATTTTTTGGGATATCTCCCCTCTTTGACTAATACCAATATGTATCAAAATTGAAAGCCATCAGTTTGACAAGGATAATAATTTGTTTCGGCTGCAAGAAAGAATTAAAATAGTTTCAGTTCAAATGGAAGCAGTTTTAAGTGAACTGTTTTATTCGTCAAGCTCATTTTCGGACTTACAAACTTGGAATTAAAAACAACGTTCGAGTCAATATTTGCAAGCTGAAACCCCTAGCTGGTTTACAGACACAAATATGCACCAATACTATAGCAAACAAAAATCAATCTGAAAACATATTCGATTCCTTACGAAAAAAATCAATTTATAGATCAAAATATAAATTTACCAAACGAAACCCCCATTAATAATGGGGAAGTCCCTATTTCAGTTCATTCATATTAAAAAAAAAACAGTACACATGAATATGAATAACTTGCAAGAATTTGAAAACAAATATGGAATATCTGTACAAACAACGTAAATGTAACATAAGGAGAACAAAAATTTTATGTTTCCGATACCGCTTTAGAACGAGGCTTTTAAACGTGTTAGAGCGAGGCCGTGTTAAAAGAGTTACGCGTTAAGTGAGCCTACTTGTATATTACTAAACTCTTTCTCAAAATCCATCCTACAATTTTCGAGATAATTTATTTATAAAGTTTTCATTTATCCGTCGCATCCAATGGTGTTCTTGCTTTTTTCGAAAAACCGATTAAAGCAATGCTTTTGGAAGTTCTTATAAATTAAAAAAACGAGTTTTAGCCATCTATACACCATTCACTTTCATTATACGAGTATATATATATATATATATATATATATATATATATATATATATATATATATGTACATATTTACATACGCGGGTTCCATCTATATATGTAGGTACATATTACCCTCCTAGTTAACATAATTAAAATCCATTTAAATCTACATTTCTAGGTAACTCTAACTATGCCTTGAATCATGCATTTGACAATTGTTTATTATAAGTTAAGAATCAAGGTAATCTTACCTACATCGGCTTTAAACCTGTATAGAATAAATAGGCTACCTACCTATTAACACCCTCAGTGGTTAGCTACACTAATGTTGTTAGCTGCAAGAGCAAGTTCGTATGATCCAATCGTGCATTTTATTTTAATACTATCCAATGATCGTAATTTAAATGGGCTAACATGGAAGAGTAATGGGTAATCGGGTATAGCCGCACTCGGAGTGAGATATGCTTCAAAGGTATTATGGTTGAATAATCAACACTTTAATACAAATATTGTATTACATACAATCTTACAAGTTACAATCTATAAGTTTGGAATGATTTAGTGCAGATTTTTTCGAACTTTTAATAGGGAAAGATCACTTCGAATGAAAGACTTTTGGCAAATGGCAACCACTTAACAATACTATAACTTTCACAAACAACTCACGAAATTAACACAGTTTTCAAAACCTACTAACAAAATTATATTTGAATGATTTCAAAATTGAAACGGTTCGCGACGCCGACGTACGTATAAGTAAATTGATATAAAATTCAACAACGGTTACGAGATGAAGACACGGCTGTCTTTTTGGGGCTGAGGAATTTGAAAGTGGCGGCATGTTCGAAAATATGTCACAGGTCATTGTTTTTTATAAATTGTATACAATTCTTGTAAACAAAATTACCAGCCCTATTCTGCTATTCATCGGGGGGAATTTTTCTTGAATTTTCACTCATCACTATTCTGCTATTCATTTGAAGTGAATCTTGTGTACATTGGTAAAGTCGATAATATTGTGCGGTATTCTGCTATTCATGTGAACCCAATCACTCCATACAATTCAAAGCCGCATATCAATTGATGCGGATTTGGTATTTGGTTATGTCTGGTTGAGTGTTAAAAGGTTAGCGGGCCGTGAAATGTAATAAATTTACTAGAAAACTCTAAAGGAGTTGTTTATAAATACATCTTAAGCTTCAAATAACAAATTATTTAAGCATTAAAAACAAACATCATACCACATTTCATTAAGTTTTTCTTTATGTCGTTCCTCCGTAGTTATCAATTTGGGAATTTCCTTATTTATGTTTGTGAAAGGGAAAAAAAGTCCGATACATGCATACGTACATATTTTTATCCAAACTTCAGACGATTTTCGCATGAGCATCTGTGTTCAATTGTAATATGAAATTTTGATAGTGCAGTTCACCCGATGGATAGCAGAATACAAAGGCAGTATGAAAGGGAATCGAATATACGATTCACGTGAATAGCAGAATAGGGCTGTACATTAATAAGGGACAATTTTCCAATAGTCAGTTGAGCAGTCAGTTAGTAAACATTCTCCAGATAGAGCAAAAATCAGTTTTTCAATAGTCAGATATAACTTATTCCTAGGAATGAATCTATTTTCTTTGGAATAAAATTATATGCTCATTTTAGAACGGAATAAGGAGTTATTCTGAGGAAGAAAATAAATGAAAATTTTTTTAAAAAATCTATATTTTGGTCTAATTTTGTTTTTGAAAAATTTTGTTTTTTTTCGAATTTCTCATTAACAGCTGGACGGATTTCGATCAAAATTTTTATATTGGCGATCCTTCGAATTTTAAATAATATTGGATACCAACATTTTTCAAAAATATTTTTTTGGATATTTGCAAAAAAAAAATTTTAATTCAATATTTCGAAAACGGTTGACGATTTTTTTTCGAAATTGTATTTTTAATTTTATTTTTATAAATTGCCATACCAATGTTTTAGAAAAAAATTAAAGAAATTTTGTATTTAAAAAAATTGGTAAAAACTTGACTTAAAAATACATATATTTAATCGTTTCTACTAAGAATCTACTTGCTATCCAGTAGTAAAATAATTTTCCCAATTTTAGGGTAATGGCATTTTCCCAACTAAGCGCTCAGCCGCTCAGGAATTGCTGCTCATTAAATGGCCAGCTGCCGCTTAAACTTGTCTCTCTATCACTTTGCACCTTTACCGATTGGTAAGCTTTGGTAGTAGATTTGATTTTGGCTTTTAAGGCAGAGGTATACATTTAGAAAAGCTTTCAAATATGATTTAGGTAAATCGCATGTACATTTGTTCAAGGTTAAGATTTAAAAATTCATTAGACCAGTTGAAAGTAAAGAGAACATTTTTAAGCTTGAACCGTATTAACAAATACCGGTAATATATCAAATTTTTTGTACGTAAAATCTACATGGACTGATTTTACGTCTTTGGGCGATATCCGCTTTTGTCCAATCATTGACATTATTTAGAGCTTTTATCGTAGAATCATTTATCGTTTGGCCCACTGCTAGTATTGCAGTGTCGTCAGCAAACGTGGCTACGATAGTGTCTTCTGTATATCACGTGTAAGTAATAGGTACAATATTGGACCTAGAACACTTCCTTGTGGTACCCCAGCCACTATTTATTTAAGATCCGAGTAATCGTTTCCATGTCTTACTCTACAAAGATATGCTTTTAGAAGCTTATAGCTTATAAAAAGCTTCAGGCAGAATTTGTTTTAATTTAAAAATTAGACCTTCGTGCCAAACCATATCAAAAGCTTGCGACACGTCTAGAAATACCGCCGAACAAATTTCCTTCTCTTCAAGAGGTTCTTAATGACGTCAGTGATCCTATGCACTTGGTCAATTGTCGAATACTTGCCCCTAAATCCGAACTGATGTCATTGCTGATGTCGGTAATCTTAGAAGCCAGGCCATGAAGAATGGATGTAAGTTTATATGATGCAGAACACATTGAGCTCGAAGAATCGTCTAGGAAGAGATCGAGGTCGGACCCAATTATTTGTATTTGTTTATTTAAATTATCGAGAGGATAGGAGCTTAGAACTGAGTCAAGGGTAGAGGGTATTTCACGGTTAATATTTTCAAACTTATGTTAGAGTTGAACTCTGAACATGAAAGAAATAACTGTTCTGATCTAAATAAAAACAATCAAGTGATCTTTCTTACTTTCCAACAACGGATTCCTAATTTAAATAAACAGTACCTGCCGCTTCCACGTCGACAAACTAACTGCCTGTCCAATACCAAACGTGGGATGTTTGATACTTAAGGATAGAAAAGGGAAATAATGGGGGTGTGAATGGGACTGGAAGGAGAAATGGGTATGCTGGTATGTCGCAGAATGGTGTGTTCTAGCTCGTCCTTCCTGACAGTCATTTTTTTTTATAATCAACACGCGCTCAAGGGATTATACTACCCTTTAAATGTTTTCAATAAAGCGCGGGGTGAGGTTAAGGAAGAGAAAGAATGATAGGAAAGATGTGTGGCGCGATGTTCTGAAACTGTAGGTGGTTGTTGTCTCAGATTTTATCTCCAGGGAAACTAATGCGGAGAAATTTCCGTGTCTTATTAACTATGTCCCTTATAATTCGCATTAGTTTTTTTTATACTTTGTCATATTTTATCGGTATACTATTTTTACTCAATCACATGTTGTTAGTTCTATGCCTAAACAGCATCTTATGAGTAAACCAGCAACTCATTGTACGACATTTATTTGTAGAATTGGTTTTTAATGGAGAAATAAGAGGACATAGACTACGGCAGCGATCGAACCTGTTACCATGAGGTTGACAGGCGAACACACAACTATCGCGCCACTGCCACCCCCAAGGAGACTTTCGTAACGACGTATGAATCTCGGAAGCGTGGCTCTAGCTTTCGAAACTCTCCTGTTCAGCTGTTGCGAACCAGGTCGTCCAATTGGTACTCTGAAGTTTTGCGGTGGTGAATATCGAAATGCTCCTTTTGTTTTTTCTGAGATTCCTGTATATTCATAAGAGCTCCTTCTCGTCGCGCCTGGAAATCCTCGAGTTCTGGTTCCTGCTGTCTGCCGAGCTCCAATAACAGTTTGTTTCCGAGCATATCACGTGGGGTGTACGAGAACAGCGACTCGTGCGGGCTAGCCCTGGTGGTGGTATTACGAGCCGTATTCAGGCCCCGTATGGACATGTAGTTCACTTGCCCAATTCGTCTTCTCCCCTGAGTGGACACATCTTAAGGCTGCAAGGATTGTACGGTTGCATCTCTCAACTTGTCCGTTTGCCCTCGGAAATCCGACGCCGTTTTTCACGTGGTGGATTCCGTTCTTACAAAATTGTTCAAACATCTTGGCAGTGAATGCTGTGCCTCGGTCCGTGATGATCGTCGCTGGCACACCAAAGAACGCGGTTACCTCTTCCAAGACACTGATGACTTGCCTTGCGTTTGTGATCTTTCCACCACGGAGGATGCTGTACTTCGTAAAATTGTCAACGATAGCCAGAACATACCTGGTGCCACCGCTTCCCTTGGTAAACGGTCCGAGATGGTCCAAATGAAGCGTTTGAAATGGCAAATGAACCCGTTGGACGCTGTAGAGTTCTCTTTCAACCATACCTCCATTGCTCTTCGAATACGCACATTCTACGCAGGCTTTTATATAGTGTCTGGTATAGCTCCTTATCTTGGGAAACCAGTAGTTGGATCTTACCCGCTGAATGGTATTCTCATCAGGCAAATGGCCTACATCATCGTGGCAGAGTTTTAAAATTAGCAAACGCAAAGCTCTTGGGACCACCCATCTCTCCTTGCCGTTAACTACCCGGAAAAGACGATGTACGCTTATCCTATACTCCTTCTTCAAGGTTTTCTTCGCAGCAGTTGCTCCTGGATTTGTCAACGTCGTTATTATTTGCTGGCACTTCTTGTCTTGCCACTGCATCGTGGCGAACCAGTCACCATCGGCCATATGTATATTCAGGACTAAAGAGGATGCCTCTTCCACTTCGGACTTTATATCAGTCGGCTGGCGACTCAGGGCGTCCACATAAGCGGCCTTCTTGCCAGGTTGATGCACCGTCTGTAACGAGAATTCCTGCAATTTCAGCCAGCATCGTCCGACTCTAGGAACAGGCTCTCCACAATTGCCAACCCTTGCAACTCGTACGAGTCGAATCGTCTGCATTCAGCTTTCGGCTAATGTAGATCACCGGTCGCAACACCCTATCGTCGCTGCCGTTCAGGAACAATATTCCGGCCATCCCCGAGGACGAAGCATCAGTGTGAACCTCGTGTTCGCACTTCGGGTCATAAAGTTACAGCACCGGAGAATTACTCAGCATCTCCTTCAATTTTCGGGAAGCGTCATCTTGGGAGGTCGTCCACTGGAACTCATGGTCGGTTTTTGTCAAATCAGTGAGTGGAATTGCCAGTATGGAATAGTTCTTTATGAACTTCCTGAAGAATCCAGCCAGTCCCAAAAATTGACGCACTTCATGAACGTTTCTAGGTGTGGGGAAGACCATAATTGTAGTGGTTTTCCGTTCGCTGGGCTTCAATCCATCCTTGTTGATCTTATATCCCAGAAATTCCAAATCCTGCTTGAAGAATGAACATTTCTTGAGATTGAGCATCAACACTGAATCCTTTAGTGGTCGCATTAACCGGCGTAGCATTTCCATGCGTTCTTCCACGGTTGTACAAGGAATAATGGTGTCATCCAGGTATATCGCAGCATCACCTTGACGGAGATTGGACTTGAGCCTATTCATGCTAGCCTTAAAATGCGTGGGAGCATTAACCAGTCCTAACGGCATCCTGTTGAACTCGAAGGCCCCATCATCGGTGGTGAATGCAGTGAACCGCTTACTGCTTTCTTCCATTGGAATCTGGTAGTAACCTGACGCTAAATCCAGTGTTGTGAAAAACTTGTTTAAATCCAGCGAACTTTCTCTTTATGGTGGCTTTAGTGGGACTGCGGTAGTCTATCGGAGAGCAGAAGTCCGACGACGAGGGTCTTATTACACCTTCACAGAGGAGTTCCTTTTCTTTCTCTTTCACTTTTGGCAAACGTAATTCGGTAGGATTGCACACAGATTGGCTGCTGAGTATTGAGCTCGATGGTGCATGTGCCAAGGTTAGTTACACCAAGCTCGTCCGGATCCTTGGTAAAGCACTTTCGGAACGAATTTAACAGGAGTTGTAATTGTATCCTCTCTCCATTTCCAATGTCGCCTACGTCAAGTTCCTTATGTGTGATTTGGGATTTTTGTATCATGAAAATCGGTCGCGGGCTGTCTTTCAAACTATCGGAAATGTTTAGTTTTTTGAAAGATTTCAATACGCTCACTTGAGGTTGGTCCAGTAAACTTCGGCAAATGATCATTTCGAAAGGTTGGCTTTCCGTTGGCACAACCAGGGCTTCGCAAAAGAATACCAGTTCGTCCACCTTTATCTCAGCATAGAGCTGACCGATGATCCTGCAGCTTCCACCGCCAAATCCATTAACAACTTTTGACTGCGTACTTATTTTAGGTCATGGGTTATCGCAGTCGAGTGTGAGAGCGTAACACAATCACTGCCAAGATCGATGAATGCATCTATTTCCTTCCCGTTGATCTGCGCTTTCTTTTCGTATTCGCTTCTTTCCTCTTGGATGAGTCGGATGTTCTTCGCTTGTTCAGATGGTCCTGGCCTATGATGGTTATTTTGCATTATTTGGGCGGGGACATGGACATTTTCTTCGGTAGTGTCCTATCTGTTGATCTCCCTTTTAGCACCTGTTGCAGAATCCGTATGCTCGCTCCGCTTAGGCTTGTCTGACGTAACCTGCTTAGCCCTTATTCCAACAATCCATCGAACTCGGTCCAAGACCTCCTCTACTGATTCCAGCATAAGGGGTCTAAACGCTTCTTGATATTCCCCGTCCGTTATGATTGGAAAATATACTGTTCTCTTCTTTTCGAAGATGAATTACTCGAAATCTTCTTTTGGCTTTTGTTTCCTTTGTCGAAGAATATCATGGACATCAGCGTCATCTTCTACTGGCGGGAAACTACGCTCCAGCTCTTGCAGAAAGGGGGACAGCGATGAGTGCCATGTACTAGTACTCCACAGTTTTGAACATGAAATAAATAACTGTTCCGATCTAAATAAAGCAGTAATGTGATCTTTTTTACTTTTCAACGACGGATTCTTTATTTAAATAAACAGTACCTTCCGCTTCCACGTCCACGAACTAACTGCCTGTCCAATACCCAACATGGGATGTTTGATACTTAATGATAGAAAAGGGAAATAGTAGGGGTGTGAATGGGCCTGGAAGGAGAAATGTATGGGTATGTTGGTATGTCGCAGAATGGTGTGTTATACTTACAATGAGTGTGTTCTAAACGCGGATATAACAGTTACACAATAGATGAGAGTTTCTTGTCGATTGAAAATTGATTAGAAAAACTTCGTTTGCTAAGGGTCTCAATGGAACTGTTAAGAATTTCTATACTTTTAGAAAACTCATCCAAATGTTAAAATTGTGAGAGTACTTTTTTGTGAAAACGATTACTGTCAGTATATTTACTATCGGGAACACAGCTACAGAATCACTTGGATTATTTTCCATTGTTAGTTACGTTAGAAAATTACGTTATTAAAAAATTAATATCAATATTTTTCGGCAGAAGGCAAGACTGAAAGCAAAAATTATTATTGATTGCTGTCCGAAGCTCGCAGTTTAGTGTTTACTTTTCAGTCATAAAATATTATATTTTTAATACAAATCAAATTTGTGGATCTTATTTAAATAACAAGTGTTTTTTTACTTTCATTAAAATGTTACCAAAGTTCCACCAAGTGCCAACCCATGACTCTTTATTGTTATTTGTTTTGAAGGTATTTTTTTTCGAAAAATATTAACGCAAATAACTAGGTTGAAACAAATGATAAGAAGACAAGTTTCTGACTTCAGAAAACCTATAATTTTATTATTGTAAGTGTTGCCGTTGTTCTTAAATCTATTTTTTTAATTTTAAGTTATTGTTTTTAGAAAATTGTTCCTCCCGCCTAAAAGGAGGGAGAAATACCCCTCTTCCGCAGGATAAAATGATTGTTTTAAACCCCTCTACAAAAATCAGTTATAATTTTGCGGCACCGTAGTTATTGTACTCTCCCCTCAAAGTGAGATCACCGTAAATACAAAAAAATCGCATGAAAAAAAGTAGTTTTAGTAATTTTCAATTTTCTCAAAAACTAGAACACATAGAATCATAAAGTTTTCAGTTTTTGATTAACAATTAATTAATTTGACAAAGAAAATATTATATAATTTTACAGTTTTAAAAAATTACACTTTAAATCTTCTTTTTATCTTTTTATTCCCAAAGTTTGAGTTTAAAACCCGTTTTTGTTTTTTTTTTTCAAAAACTGCATAAATTCCACTTGGTTTAAAAATTAGCTAATAAATAGATTATGGTATTGGCTTTAAAAAAAGTTATAACACTTTTTTGTAAGTAGTATCGTTATTTTTAAATATTTTTTCTCCATTTGTAGTCCTTTTTTTATGAAATGACCCCTCCCGGTTAAACGCGGGGTGACAGAAACCCCTCCCATATTAAAAAAATACTTGCAAGTAACTGTTCTACACGAATCTATTTTTATTTTTTGGCCCCTGAGTTATCGTATTCTCCCCGATATTTCTATTAAAAAAAATATTTTTTTATCAGTCAGATTGATGATTTTCATTGATGAAAATATAATTGCAACTCAACTTATTTGACAACTTCACATACATTTATAATTAATTACAAATATGGGGCAGATGGTATGATCTCATGATATGAACGCATGTTATGAACTCATGATATGATTTAATACTATATTTTGTTCCTGGAATTCTGGCTATGATGTTGTGGTTCTCTGATGTTTCTAGGAATTCGATGATGCAGTTTTGGTTTGTTAAGTTTTCCCCTCTTAAAAGCGATTGTCCCGAATCTTTGGGAATGTTCTACGTCAAGAAACTACGATGTAGTGGTTACGTAAGATGATGAATGATTATGTCATTTCTCAAAAGTAAGGTAGGTCATAGAAGTTCGGAGTTCGGGAAAATTGGCATCACTAGCCTGAATGAATAGGAAGTTGGACTGTTTTTCTAGGAACAGTTATTTTCATAGTAGCCTGTGGAAGCAAAAATAAAAATTTCTTGCGGACAAATAGACACATCGCACCAGTGGCGGATTAACCTTCTCGGCGCCCTGAGGCACGCTCAGTGGTTACCGCCCCCTTTTTTACTTGCGATTATAGGTAGGTACTATGAGGCAAGTTATACATTAGTAAAAAAAATTCTAACAATCAAACATGACATAACGGTCATAGAGAAGCCTAAAAAAGTGATCGACAAAAAATGTCTGTCTTTTAGCCTGTCTGTCAGTCTGCCCGTCTGTATGTATAACGGGGTTGGCAATTTAATTCGATTTACTACCTTTCTTGATACAAAGCGACGGCGCTGTATTAAATTTCCATTCTCCATACGATAATATTATTTTGGCCAATCAAATCAAGACTCCTCCCCTTTTTGCATTTTTAGAAGACGGCTCTTTTTCAGAATTTCACATATATACAATATATGTATATATATAATTTTATTCCGCTCAAAGTTTTTACATAGTGGGATATACAAATAATTAATTCTTAAGTCTAACAATAAATACCTACGAGCACAGAAGGGGCTCTGCTTCGTTCAATTGTTGGTTTTTACATTTTTTAATAAAAGGTGTCTTAGGTCTAACATAGGTTTCTTTTTATAAAAATTGAATTATTCTCGCCGGCTTGAGCAAATTTCAGAACTACTTTTAGTTTTAGTCACTCGAAAGAGAGAATCACGGAGAACGAATTAAAAAAAGTATAAATTGAGGATTGATTCCGGAAATTCTTCAGTTTTTTTAGAACTCGGTAGAGGCAAGACCTCATTAACGGATATGAATGGATTTCAAATGTGCTATTGTTGGATGGATTGTTGGAAGGGCGGGTGGTGGGTGCGTGGAATGACGCCGCTCCGGCAGAATTATTTTTGCTTAAATACTTTTGTATTCGACGAGGAATTTCTTTGATTCTGTAAAAAAAAAATGTCATCTAATAAAAGTACTTAAGCAGGCCATTTAGCCGATTTTTTTTGCCCTAGATGGAGGTCTAGGCAACTTTTTTTTAAAAAGTCCTTTTCAAAACTTTAAATTTATTTCAAAGAAATATGTTTATTTTTAAACTCAATTTGCGGGCAAACTAAGCATCCTAGAGGCATGAAAGTTTACACATTTTGAACTTTGTTTGTGGCTAAAAATAGCATATTCGTGATCTATGGAGTTTCACCTTTCAATCGACTAATCTTTGAACTCAATTTGCAGCCAAAGTAAGCGTCCTACAGGCTTGAAAATGACACTTTTTCTCTTTAAGCTCGAAATAAAACTTTTTGTGCAAAAAGCACAAAGCGTACGGGGGGCATGCTGCCCCCTGAAACCCCCTGCATGGGCCAATTATAGGATTTGGGGTGGGGTTCAGTTTGGGTGTATAAAAAGCTTTTTGGAAGTAAACATTTTTTTTTTGACTTAAAGAAACTGCATAAGAGTTCACCGTCAGTTTTTAAAATCGACATATTTTTCTTTAAACTCGATTTGCGGTTAACTAAGCATCCTAGATAATTAAAACTGTCTGAAATCATTTTATATCTCTGTGACTGTTTGGTCGTCCTGAAAAGGACGGATTGAGATACGTAAAAGTAAAGTTGGTAAAAAAGTATTTTTTTCCATAACTTTCCAAAAAATATTTTTAATAGCTAACAATTATTGATAATTCATAAAAAAAGATGGCAGGAATCAGTTGATTCTCATGGCAACTTTGCTTAAAGTTCTTTGCATTCGCAAACAAAAACACGGCAGAATTACTTTTGCTTAAATAGTTTTGCATTCGACGAGGAATTTCTTTCGTTCTGTAAAAAAATTCGTTGTCTAATAAAAGTACTTAAGCAGGCCAATTGGCCGATTCTTTGCACTAGATGGAGGTCTATGGCACCTTTTCATAAAAAGTTCTTATCAGAACTTAAAATTTACTTCAAAGACATATAATTATTTAAAAGAAATCGAAAAAAATTGGTAAAAAAAGTTTTTTTTGCAAAACTTTAAAAAAATATTTTTCTAATACTTAAAATGTATATATATTGTTCAAAAGTACCAAATAGTATTTTCCAAAAAGTATTGGAAATCCCGTTAATAGTAGCGAAAAAACTCAATATATGTAAGTATGTACGTGTGTAATTCCGAAAAATTCAATTTAAATCGGCCGGATTTCATAGCGCGGGATTAAGTTACGTTCCCGTATTTGGTATGTATTATTCTTTTGGCATTTTGGAACATTGAAATTTTATTTTTTTAGGCCCAAAAATAACAGTACCTGCCATATAACCGTTAGGAAAATCTTATTTTTCTCGAAATGGCTCCAACGATTTGGATAAACAAATTTGATAATTTTTTTGTTGGTACTAGCTATCATTTATTTTGAACAAATTTTACGGGAAAAGTCTATTAACGGTACCTTTCATAAGCGGTTTTTTTAATTTTTGGCTTTCTCGGTAACGGTACAATGGAGTTCTGCAAAATTTTATATCTGAGAAGTTGTTTGTAGCCAAACTAATTCTGCATATCAAAATTTTGAATACATTTTTTTGTAATTAAAATTAATTTTTTTTTTGAAAAATGTACATATTTTAAAAACTAATAAAAAAAAAATAATTTTAAATTATATAATCACATGTACAGGTAGGCCTCAATTAACGCTCGAGTTACGTTCTGGAAAAATGCCGTGTTATACGAAATCGTGTTAAACGATACAAGAAGCCAGTGCAAAAAAGACACAAAAATATTTTTTTTTTAGAATTTTGTTTATTGAAAATGGAACCATACATAAAATGAACAAACAAAAACACATTAACCATAACTGCTTTTTGAAGGCAATATAAACTTCATAAATTGTTAAAAAGAGAAAAAAAATACTTTTAAACTGAACACAAGAACATCGCAGTTCTTTATCAGTAATCCATACGTGGCCTTTTTGGCCATGCATCAATGTTGTTTTTTTTTTGCTGAAAAAATCCGTAATAATTCCGCTTTATTACATACACTTATAGGGTTTTCGTTTGGTAACAAAAATCAATTTATTTTTGACTTATATCTGTCAAAAAACTGATTTTGACAATTTTGCCAAAAAAATTGATTTATTTCTTGATTTTAAATAAATTTGGCAGATCTGGATTTTTTGGGATATCTCCCCTCTTTGACTAATACCAATATGTATCAAAATTGAAAGCCATCAGTTTGACAAGGATAATAATTTGTTTCGGCTGCAAGAAAGAATTAAAATAGTTTCAGTTCAAATGGAAGCAGTTTTAAGTGAACTGTTTTATTCGTCAAGCTCATTTTCGGACTTACAAACTTGGAATTAAAAACAACGTTCGAGTCAATATTTGCAAGCTGAAACCCCTAGCTGGTTTACAGACACAAATATGCACCAATACTATACCAAACAAAAATAAATCTGAAAACATATTCGATTCCTTACGAAAAAAATCAATTTATAGATCAAAATATAAATTTACCAAACGAAACCCCCATTAATAATGGGGAAGTCCCTAATTCAGTTCATTCATATTAAAAAAAAAAACAGTACACATGAATATGAATAACTTGCAAGAATTTGAAAACAAATATGGAATATCTCTACAAACAACGTAAATGTAACGTAAGGAGAACAACAATTTTATGTTTCCGATACCGCTTTAGAACGAGGCTTTTAAACGTGTTAGAGCGAGGCCGTGTTAAAAGAGTTACGCGTTAAGTGAGCCTACTTGTATATTACTAAACTCTTTCTCAAAATCCATCCTACAATTTTCGAGATAATTTTTTTATAAAGTTTTCATTTTTCCGTCGCATCCAATGGTGTTCTTGCTTTTTTCGAAAAACCGATTAAAGAAATGCTTTTGGAAGTTCTTATAAATTAAAAAAACGAGTTTTAGCCATCTATACACCATTCACTTTCATTATTCGAGTATATATATATATATATATTTACATACGCGGGTTCCATCTATATATGTAGGTACATATTACCCTCCTAGTTTACATAATTAAAATCCATTTAAATCTACATTTCTAGGTAACTCTAACTATGCCTTGAATCATGCATTTGACAATTGTTTATTATAAGCTAAGAATCAAGGTAATCTTACCTACATCGGCTTTAAACCTGTATAGGATAACTAGGCTACCTACCTATTAACACCCTCAGTTTTTAGCTACACTAATGTTGGTAGCTGCAAGAGCAAGTTCGTATGATCCAATCGTGCATTTTATTTTAATACTATCCAATGATCGTAATTTAAATGGGCTAACATGGAAGAGTAATGGGTAATCGGGTATAGCCGCACTCGGAGTGAGATATGCTTCAAAGGTATTATGGTTGAATAATCAACACTTTAATATAAATATTGTATTACATACAATCTTACAAGTTACAATCTATAAGTTTGGAATGATTTAGTGCAGATTTTTTCGAACTTTTAATAGGGAAAGATCACTTCGAATGAAAGACTTTTGGCAAATGGCAACCACTTAACAATACTATAACTTTCACAAACAACTCACGAAATTAACACAGTTTTCAAAACCTACTAACAAAATTATATTTGAATGATTTCAAAATTGAAACGGTTCGCGACGCCGACGTACGTATAAGTAAATTGATATAAAATTCAACAACGGTTACGAGATGAAGACACGGCTGTCTTTTTGGGGCTGAGGAATTTGAAAGTGGCGGCATGTTCGAAAATATGTCACAGGTCATTGTTTTTTATAAATTGTATACAATTCTTGTAAACAAAATTACCAGCCCTATTCTGCTATTCATCGGGGGGAATTTTTCTTGAATTTTCACTCATCACTATTCTGCTATTCATTTGAAGTGAATCTTGTGTACATTGGTAAAGTCGATAATATTGTGCGGTATTCTGCTATTCATGTGAACCCAATCACTCCATACAATTCAAAGCCGCATATCAATTGATGCGGATTTGGTATTTGGTTATGTCTGGTTGAGTGTTAAAAGGTTAGCGGGCCGTGAAATGTAATAAATTTACTAGAAAACTCTAAAGGAGTTGTTTATAAATACATCTTAAGCTTCAAATAACAAATTATTTAAGCATTAAAAACAAACATCATACCACATTTCATTAAGTTTTTCTTTATGTCGTTCCTCCGTAGTTATCAATTTGGGAATTTCCTTATTTATGTTTGTGAAAGGGAAAAAAAGTCCGATACATGCATACGTACATATTTTTATCCAAACTTCAGACGATTTTCGCATGAGCATCTGTGTTCAATTGTAATATGAAATTTTGATAGTGCAGTTCACCCGATGGATAGCAGAATACAAAGGCAGTATGAAAGGGAATCGAATATACGATTCACGTGAATAGCAGAATAGGGCTGTACATTAATAAGGGCCAATTTTCCAATAGTCAGTTGAGCAGTCAGTTAGTAAACATTCTCCAGATAGAGCAAAAATCAGTTTTTCAATAGTCGGATATAACTTATTCCTAGGAATGAATCTATTTTCTTTGGAATAAAATTATATGCTCATTTTAGAACGGAATAAGGAGTTATTCTGAGGAAGAAAATAAATGAAATTTTTTTTTATAAATCTATATTTTGGTCTAATTTTGTTTTTGAAAAATTTTGTTTTTTTTTCGAATTTCTCATTAACAGCTGGACGGATTTCGATCAAAATTTTTATATTGGCGATCCTTCGAATTTTAAATAATATTGGATACCAACATTTTTCAAAAATATTTTTTTGGATATTTGCAAAAAAAAAAAATTTAATTCAATATTTCGAAAACGGTTGACGATTTTTTTTCGAAATTGTATTTTTAATTTTATTTTTATAAATTGCCATACCAATGTTTTAGAAAAAAATTAAAGAAATTTTGTATTTAAAAAAATTGGTAAAAACTTGACTTAAAAATACATATATTTAATCGTTTCTACTAAGAATCTACTTGCTATCCAGTAGTAAAATAATTTTCCCAATTTTAGGGTAATGGCATTTTCCCAACTAAGCGCTCAGCCGCTCAGGAATTGCTGCTCATTAAATGGCCAGCTGCCGCTTAAACTTGTCTCTCTATCACTTTGCACCTTTACCGATTGGTAAGCTTTGGTAGTAGATTTGATTTTGGCTTTTAAGCCAGAGGTATACATTTAGAAAAGCTTTCAAATATGATTTAGGTAAATCGCATGTACATTTGTTCAAGGTTAAGATTTAAAAATTCATTAGACCAGTTGAAAGTAAAGAGAACATTTTTAAGCTTGAACCGTATTAACAAATACCGCTAATATATCAAATTTTTTGTACGTAAAATCTACATGGACTGATTTTACGTCTTTGGGCGATATCCGCTTTTGTCCAATCATTGACATTATTTAGAGCTTTTATCGTAGAATCATTTATCGTTTGGCCCACTGCTAGTATTGCAGTGTCGTCAGCAAACGTGGCTACGATAGTGTCTTCTGTATATCACTTGTAAGTAATAGGTACAATATTGGACCTAGAACACTTCCTTGTGGTACCCCAGCCACTATTTATTTAAGATCCGAGTAATCGTTTCCTTGTCGTGTCTTACTCTACAAAGATATGCTTTTAGAAGCTTATAGCT
The DNA here is from genome assembly GCA_910595825.1 of Philhelius pedissequus. Lineage (NCBI taxonomy): Eukaryota > Metazoa > Arthropoda > Insecta > Diptera > Syrphidae > Philhelius > Philhelius pedissequus. The sequence goes on along the minus strand of OU343160.1, from coordinate 126,608,868 downwards.
TATAAAAAGCTTCAGGCAGAATTTGTTTTAATTTAAAAATTAGACCTTCGTGCCAAACCATATCAAAAGCTTGCGACACGTCTAGAAATACCGCCGAACAAATTTCCTTCTCTTCAAGAGGTTTTTAATGACGTCAGTGATCCTATGCACTTGGTCAATTGTCGAATACTTGCCCCTAAATCCGAACTGATGTCATTGCTGATGTCGGTAATCTTAGAAGCCAGGCCATGAAGAATGGATGTAAGTTTATATGATGCAGAACACATTGAGCTCGAAGAATCGCCTAGGAAGAGATCGAGGTCGGACCCAATTATTTGTATTTGTTTATTTAAATTATCAAGTGGATAGGAGCTTAGAACTGAGTCAAGGGTAGAGGGTATTTCACGGTTAATATTTTCAAACTTATGTTAGAGTTGAACTCTGAACATGAAAGAAATAACTGTTCTGATCTAAATAAAAACAATCAAGTGATCTTTCTTACTTTCCAACAACGGATTCTTAATTTAAATAAACAGTACCTGCCGCTTCCACGTCGACAAACTAACTGCCTGTCCAATACCCAACGTGGGATGTTTGATACTTAAGGATAGAAAAGGGAAATAATGGGGGTGTGAATGGGACTGGAAGGAGAAATGGGTATGCTGGTATGTCGCAGAATGGTGTGTTCTATCTCGTCCTTCCTGACAGTCATTTTTTTTTTATAATCAACACGCGCTCAAGGGATTATACTACCCTTTAATTGTTTTCAATAAAGCGCGGGGTGAGGTTAAGGAAGAGAAAGAATGATAGGAAAGATGTGTGGCGCGATGTTCTGAAACTGTAGGTGGTTGTTGTCTCAGATTTTATCTCCAGGGAAACTAATGCGGAGAAATTTCCGTGTCTTATTAACTATGTCCCTTATAATTCGCACTAGTTTTTTTTATACTTTGTCATATTTTATCGGTATACTATTTTTACTCAATCACATGTTGTTAGTTCTATGCCTAAACAGCATCTTATGAGTAAACCAGCAACTCATTGTACGACATTTATTTGTAGAATTGGTTTTTAATGGAGAAATAAGAGGACATAGACTACGGCAGGGATCGAACCTGTGACCATGAGGTTGACAGGTGAACACACAACTATCGCGCCACTGCCACCCCCAAGGAGACTTTCGTAACGACGTATGAATCTCGGAAGCGTGGCTCTAGTTTTCGAAACTCTCCTGTTCAGCTGTTGCGAACCAGGTCGTCCAATTGGTACTCTGAAGTTTTGCGGTGGTGAATATCGAAATGCTCCTTTTGTTTTTTCTGAGATTCCTGTATATTCATAAGAGCTCCTTCTCGTCGCGCCTGGAAATCCTCGAGTTCTGGTTCCTGCTGTCTGCCGAGCTCCAATAACAGTTTGTTTCCGAGAATATCACGTGGGGTGTACGAGAACAGCGACTCGTGCGGGCTAGCCCTGGTGGTGGTATTACGAGCCGTATTCAGGCCCCGTATGGACATGTAGTTCACTTGCCCAATTCGTCTTCTCCCCTGAGTGGACACATCTTAAGGCTGCAAGGATTGTACGGTTGCATCTCTCAACTTGTCCGTTTGCCCTCGGAAATCCGACGCCGTTTTTCACGTGGTGGATTCCGTTCTTACAAAATTGTTCAAACATCTTGGCAGTGAATGCTGTGCCTCGGTCCGTGATGATCGTCGCTGGCACACCAAAGAACGCGTTTACCTCTTCCAAGACACTGATGACTTGCCTTGCGTTTGTGATCTTTCCACCACGGAGGATGCTGTACTTCGTAAAATTGTCAACGATAGCCAGAACATACCTGGTGCCACCGCTTCCCTTGGTAAACGGTCCGAGATGGTCCAAATGAAGCGTTTGAAATGGCAAATGAACCCGTTGGACGCTGTAGAGTTCTCTTTCAACCATACCTCCATTGCTCTTCGAATACGCACATTCTACGCAGGCTTTTATATAGTGTCTGGTATAGCTCCTTATCTTGGGAAACCAGTAGTTGGCCCTTACCCGCTGAATGGTATTCTCATCAGGCAAATGGCCTACATCATCGTGGCAGAGTTTTAAAATTAGCAAACGCAAAGCTCTTGGGACCATCCATCTCTCCTTGCCGTTAACTACCCGGAAAAGACGATGTACGCTTATCCTATACTCCTTCTTCAAGGTTTTCTTCGCAGCAGTTGCTCCTGGATTTGTCAACGTCGTTATTATTTGCTGGCACTTCTTGTCTTGCCACTGCATCGTGGCGAACCAGTCACCATCGGCCATATGTATATTCAGGACTAAAGAGGATGCCTCTTCCACTTCGGACTTTATATCAGTCGGCTGGCGACTCAGGGCGTCCACATAAGCGGCCTTCTTGCCAGGTTGATGTACCGTCTGTAACGAGAATTCCTGCAATTTCAGCCAGCATCGTCCGACTCTAGGAACAGGCTCTCCACAATTGCCAACCCTTGCAACTCGTACGAGTCGAATCGTCTGCATTCAGCTTTCGGCTAATGTAGATCACCGGTCGCAACACCCTATCGTCGCTGCCGTTCAGGAACAATATTCCGGCCATCCCCGAGGACGAAGCATCAGTGTGAACCTCGTGTTCGCACTTCGGGTCATAAAGTTACAGCACCGGAGAATTACTCAGCATCTCCTTCAATTTTCGGGAAGCGTCATCTTGGGAGGTCGTCCACTGGAACTCATGGTCGGTTTTTGTCAAATCAGTGAGTGGAATTGCCAGTATGGAATAGTTCTTTATGAACTTCCTGAAGAATCCAGCCAGTCCCAAAAATTGACGCACTTCATGAACGTTTCTAGGTGTGGGGAAGACCATAATTGTAGTGGTTTTCCGTTCGCTGGGCTTCAATCCATCCTTGTTGATCTTATATCCCAGAAATTCCAAATCCTGCTTGAAGAATGAACATTTCTTGAGATTGAGCATCAACACTGAATCCTTTAGTGGTCGCATTAACCGGCGTAGCATTTCCATGCGTTCTTCCACGGTTGTACAAGGAATAATGGTGTCATCCAGGTATATCGCAGCATCACCTTGACGGAGATTGGACTTGAGCCTATTCATGCTAGCCTTAAAATGCGTGGGAGCATTAACCAGTCCTAACGGCATCCTGTTGAACTCGAAGGCCCCATCATCGGTGGTGAATGCAGTGAACCGCTTACTGCTTTCTTCCATTGGAATCTGGTAGTAACCTGACGCTAAATCCAGTGTTGTGAAAAACTTGTTTAAATCCAGCGAACTTTCTCTTTATGGTGGCTTTAGTGGGACTGCGGTAGTCTATCGGAGAGCAGAAGTCCGACGACGAGGGTCTTATTACACCTTCACAGAGGAGTTCCTTTTCTTTCTCTTTCACTTTTGGCAAACGTAATTCGGTAGGATTGCACACAGATTGGCTGCTGAGTATTGAGCTCGATGGTGCATGTGCCAAGGTTAGTTACACCAAGCTCGTCCGGATCCTTGGTAAAGCACTTTCGGAACGAATTTAACAGGAGTTGTAATTGTATCCTCTCTCCATTTCCAATGTCGCCTACGTCAAGTTCCTTATGTGTGATTTGGGATTTTTGTATCATGAAAATCGGTCGCGGGCTGTCTTTCAAACTATCGGAAATGTTTAGTTTTTTGAAAGATTTCAATACGCTCACTTGAGGTTGGTCCAGTAAACTTCGGCAAATGATCATTTCGAAAGGTTGGCTTTCCGTTGGCACAACCAGGGCTTCGCAAAAGAATACCAGTTCGTCCACCTTTATCTCAGCATAGAGCTGACCGATGATCCTGCAGCTTCCACCGCCAAATCCATTAACAACTTTTGACTGCGTACTTATTTTAGGTCATGGGTTATCGCAGTCGAGTGTGAGAGCGTAACACAATCACTGCCAAGATCGATGAATGCATCTATTTCCTTCCCGTTGATCTGCGCTTTCTTTTCGTATTCGCTTCTTTCCTCTTGGATGAGTCGGATGTTCTTCGCTTGTTCAGATGGTCCTGGCCTATGATGGTTATTTTGCATTATTTGGGCGGGGACATGGACATTTTCTTCGGTAGTGTCCTATCTGTTGATCTCCCTTTTAGCACCTGTTGCAGAATCCGTATGCTCGCTCCGCTTAGGCTTGTCTGACGTAACCTGCTTAGCCCTTATTCCAACAATCCATCGAACTCGGTCCAAGACCTCCTCTACTGATTCCAGCATAAGGGGTCTAAACGCTTCTTGACATTCCCCGTCCGTTATGATTGGAAAATATACTGTTCTCTTCTTTTCGAAGATGAATTACTCGAAATCTTCTTTTGGCTTTTGTTTCCTTTGTCGAAGAATATCATGGACATCAGCGTCATCTTCTACTGGCGGGAAACTACGCTCCAGCTCTTGCAGAAAGGGGGACAGCGATGAGTGCCATGTACTAGTACTCCACAGTTTTGAACATGAAATAAATAACTGTTCCGATCTAAATAAAGCAGTAATGTGATCTTTTTTACTTTTCAACGACGGATTCTTTATTTAAATAAACAGTACCTTCCGCTTCCACGTCCACGAACTAACTGCCTGTCCAATACCCAACATGGGATGTTTGATACTTAATGATAGAAAAGGGAAATAGTAGGGGTGTGAATGGGCCTGGAAGGAGAAATGTATGGGTATGTTGGTATGTCGCAGAATGGTGTGTTATACTTACAATGAGTGTGTTCTAAACGCGGATATAACAGTTACACAATAGATGAGAGTTTCTTGTCGATTGAAAATTGATTAGAAAAACTTCGTTTGCTAAGGGTCTCAATGGAACTGTTAAGAATTTCTATACTTTTAGAAAACTCATCCAAATGTTAAAATTGTGAGAGTACTTTTTTGTGAAAACGATTACTGTCAGTATATTTACTATCGGGAACACAGCTACAGAATCACTTGGATTATTTTCCATTGTTAGTTACGTTAGAAAATTACGTTATTAAAAAATTAATATCAATATTTTTCGGCAGAAGGCAAGACTGAAAGCAAAAATTATTATTGATTGCTGTCCGAAGCTCGCAGTTTAGTGTTTACTTTTCAGTCATAAAATATTATATTTTTAATACAAATCAAATTTGTGGATCTTATTTAAATAACAAGTGTTTTTTTACTTTCATTAAAATGTTACCAAAGTTCCACCAAGTGCCAACCCATGACTCTTTATTGTTATTTGTTTTGAAGGTATTTTTTTTCGAAAAATATTAACGCAAATAACTAGGTTGAAACAAATGATAAGAAGACAAGTTTCTGACTTCAGAAAACCTATAATTTTATTATTGTAAGTGTTGCCGTTGTTCTTAAATCTATTTTTTTAATTTTAAGTTATTGTTTTTAGAAAATTGTTCCTCCCGCCTAAAAGGAGGGAGAAATACCCCTCTTCCGCAGGATAAAATGATTGTTTTAAACCCCTCTACAAAAATCAGTTATAATTTTGCGGCACCGTAGTTATTGTACTCTCCCCTCAAAGTGAGATCACCGTAAATACAAAAAAATCGCATGAAAAAAAGTAGTTTTAGTAATTTTCAATTTTCTCAAAAACTAGAACACATAGAATCATAAAGTTTTCAGTTTTTGATTAACAATTAATTAATTTGACAAAGAAAATATTATATAATTTTACAGTTTTAAAAAATTACACTTTAAATCTTCTTTTTATCTTTTTATTCCCAAAGTTTGAGTTTAAAACCCGTTTTTGTTTTTTTTTTCAAAAACTGCATAAATTCCACTTGGTTTAAAAATTAGCTAATAAATAGATTATGGTATTGGCTTTAAAAAAAGTTATAACACTTTTTTGTAAGTAGTATCGTTATTTTTAAATATTTTTTCTCCATTTGTAGTCCTTTTTTTATGAAATGACCCCTCCCGGTTAAACGCGGGGTGACAGAAACCCCTCCCATATTAAAAAAATACTTGCAAGTAACTGTTCTACACGAATCTATTTTTATTTTTTGGCCCCTGAGTTATCGTATTCTCCCCGATATTTCTATTAAAAAAAATATTTTTTTATCAGTCAGATTGATGATTTTCATTGATGAAAATATAATTGCAACTCAACTTATTTGACAACTTCACATACATTTATAATTAATTACAAATATGGGGCAGATGGTATGATCTCATGATATGAACGCATGTTATGAACTCATGATATGATTTAATACTATATTTTGTTCCTGGAATTCTGGCTATGATGTTGTGGTTCTCTGATGTTTCTAGGAATTCGATGATGCAGTTTTGGTTTGTTAAGTTTTCCCCTCTTAAAAGCGATTGTCCCGAATCTTTGGGAATGTTCTACGTCAAGAAACTACGATGTAGTGGTTACGTAAGATGATGAATGATTATGTCATTTCTCAAAAGTAAGGTAGGTCATAGAAGTTCGGAGTTCGGGAAAATTGGCATCACTAGCCTGAATGAATAGGAAGTTGGACTGTTTTTCTAGGAACAGTTATTTTCATAGTAGCCTGTGGAAGCAAAAATAAAAATTTCTTGCGGACAAATAGACACATCGCACCAGTGGCGGATTAACCTTCTCGGCGCCCTGAGGCACGCTCAGTGGTTACCGCCCCCTTTTTTACTTGCGATTATAGGTAGGTACTATGAGGCAAGTTATACATTAGTAAAAAAAATTCTAACAATCAAACATGACATAACGGTCATAGAGAAGCCTAAAAAAGTGATCGACAAAAAATGTCTGTCTTTTAGCCTGTCTGTCAGTCTGCCCGTCTGTATGTATAACGGGGTTGGCAATTTAATTCGATTTACTACCTTTCTTGATACAAAGCGACGGCGCTGTATTAAATTTCCATTCTCCATACGATAATATTATTTTGGCCAATCAAATCAAGACTCCTCCCCTTTTTGCATTTTTAGAAGACGGCTCTTTTTCAGAATTTCACATATATACAATATATGTATATATATAATTTTATTCCGCTCAAAGTTTTTACATAGTGGGATATACAAATAATTAATTCTTAAGTCTAACAATAAATACCTACGAGCACAGAAGGGGCTCTGCTTCGTTCAATTGTTGGTTTTTACATTTTTTAATAAAAGGTGTCTTAGGTCTAACATAGGTTTCTTTTTATAAAAATTGAATTATTCTCGCCGGCTTGAGCAAATTTCAGAACTACTTTTAGTTTTAGTCACTCGAAAGAGAGAATCACGGAGAACGAATTAAAAAAAGTATAAATTGAGGATTGATTCCGGAAATTCTTCAGTTTTTTTAGAACTCGGTAGAGGCAAGACCTCATTAACGGATATGAATGGATTTCAAATGTGCTATTGTTGAATGGATTGTTGGAAGGGCGGGTGGTGGGTGCGTGGAATGACGCCGCTCCGGCAGAATTATTTTTGCTTAAATACTTTTGTATTCGACGAGGAATTTCTTTGATTCTGTAAAAAAAAAATGTCATCTAATAAAAGTACTTAAGCAGGCCATTTAGCCGATTTTTTTTGCCCTAGATGGAGGTCTAGGCAACTTTTTTTTAAAAAGTCCTTTTCAAAACTTTAAATTTATTTCAAAGAAATATGTTTATTTTTAAACTCAATTTGCGGGCAAACTAAGCATCCTAGAGGCATGAAAGTTTACACATTTTGAACTTTGTTTGTGGCTAAAAATAGCATATTCGTGATCTATGGAGTTTCACCTTTCAATCGACTAATCTTTGAACTCAATTTGCAGCCAAAGTAAGCGTCCTACAGGCTTGAAAATGACACTTTTTCTCTTTAAGCTCGAAATAAAACTTTTTGTGCAAAAAGCACAAAGCGTACGGGGGGCATGCTGCCCCCTGAAACCCCCTGCATGGGCCAATTATAGGATTTGGGGTGGGGTTCAGTTTGGGTGTATAAAAAGCTTTTTGGAAGTAAACATTTTTTTTTTGACTTAAAGAAACTGCATAAGAGTTCACCGTCAGTTTTTAAAATCGACATATTTTTCTTTAAACTCGATTTGCGGTTAACTAAGCATCCTAGATAATTAAAACTGTCTGAAATCATTTTATATCTCTGTGACTGTTTGGTCGTCCTGAAAAGGACGGATTGAGATACGTAAAAGTAAAGTTGGTAAAAAAGTATTTTTTTCCATAACTTTCCAAAAAATATTTTTAATAGCTAACAATTATTGATAATTCATAAAAAAAGATGGCAGGAATCAGTTGATTCTCATGGCAACTTTGCTTAAAGTTCTTTGCATTCGCAAACAAAAACACGGCAGAATTACTTTTGCTTAAATAGTTTTGCATTCGACGAGGAATTTCTTTCGTTCTGTAAAAAAATTCGTTGTCTAATAAAAGTACTTAAGCAGGCCAATTGGCCGATTCTTTGCACTAGATGGAGGTCTATGGCACCTTTTCATAAAAAGTTCTTATCAGAACTTAAAATTTACTTCAAAGACATATAATTATTTAAAAGAAATCGAAAAAAATTGGTAAAAAAAGTTTTTTTTGCAAAACTTTAAAAAAATATTTTTCTAATACTTAAAATGTATATATATTGTTCAAAAGTACCAAATAGTATTTTCCAAAAAGTATTGGAAATCCCGTTAATAGTAGCGAAAAAACTCAATATATGTAAGTATGTACGTGTGTAATTCCGAAAAATTCAATTTAAATCGGCCGGATTTCATAGCGCGGGATTAAGTTACGTTCCCGTATTTGGTATGTATTATTCTTTTGGCATTTTGGAACATTGAAATTTTATTTTTTTAGGCCCAAAAATAACAGTACCTGCCATATAACCGTTAGGAAAATCTTATTTTTCTCGAAATGGCTCCAACGATTTGGATAAACAAATTTGATAATTTTTTTGTTGGTACTAGCTATCATTTATTTTGAACAAATTTTACGGGAAAAGTCTATTAACGGTACCTTTCATAAGCGGTTTTTTTAATTTTTGGCTTTCTCGGTAACGGTACAATGGAGTTCTGCAAAATTTTATATCTGAGAAGTTGTTTGTAGCCAAACTAATTCTGCATATCAAAATTTTGAATACATTTTTTTGTAATTAAAATTAATTTTTTTTTTGAAAAATGTACATATTTTAAAAACTAATAAAAAAAAAATAATTTTAAATTATATAATCACATGTACAGGTAGGCCTCAATTAACGCTCGAGTTACGTTCTGGAAAAATGCCGTGTTATACGAAATCGTGTTAAACGATACAAGAAGCCAGTGCAAAAAAGACACAAAAATATTTTTTTTTTAGAATTTTGTTTATTGAAAATGGAACCATACATAAAATGAACAAACAAAAACACATTAACCATAACTGCTTTTTGAAGGCAATATAAACTTCATAAATTGTTAAAAAGAGAAAAAAAATACTTTTAAACTGAACACAAGAACATCGCAGTTCTTTATCAGTAATCCATACGTGGCCTTTTTGGCCATGCATCAATGTTGTTTTTTTTTTGCTGAAAAAATCCGTAATAATTCCGCTTTATTACATACACTTATAGGGTTTTCGTTTGGTAACAAAAATCAATTTATTTTTGACTTATATCTGTCAAAAAACTGATTTTGACAATTTTGCCAAAAAAATTGATTTATTTCTTGATTTTAAATAAATTTGGCAGATCTGGATTTTTTGGGATATCTCCCCTCTTTGACTAATACCAATATGTATCAAAATTGAAAGCCATCAGTTTGACAAGGATAATAATTTGTTTCGGCTGCAAGAAAGAATTAAAATAGTTTCAGTTCAAATGGAAGCAGTTTTAAGTGAACTGTTTTATTCGTCAAGCTCATTTTCGGACTTACAAACTTGGAATTAAAAACAACGTTCGAGTCAATATTTGCAAGCTGAAACCCCTAGCTGGTTTACAGACACAAATATGCACCAATACTATACCAAACAAAAATAAATCTGAAAACATATTCGATTCCTTACGAAAAAAATCAATTTATAGATCAAAATATAAATTTACCAAACGAAACCCCCATTAATAATGGGGAAGTCCCTAATTCAGTTCATTCATATTAAAAAAAAAACAGTACACATGAATATGAATAACTTGCAAGAATTTGAAAACAAATATGGAATATCTCTACAAACAACGTAAATGTAACGTAAGGAGAACAACAATTTTATGTTTCCGATACCGCTTTAGAACGAGGCTTTTAAACGTGTTAGAGCGAGGCCGTGTTAAAAGAGTTACGCGTTAAGTGAGCCTACTTGTATATTACTAAACTCTTTCTCAAAATCCATCCTACAATTTTCGAGATAATTTTTTTATAAAGTTTTCATTTTTCCGTCGCATCCAATGGTGTTCTTGCTTTTTTCGAAAAACCGATTAAAGCAATGCTTTTGGAAGTTCTTATAAATTAAAAAAAACGAGTTTTAGCCATCTATACACCATTCACTTTCATTATTCGAGTATATATATATATATATATTTACATACGCGGGTTCCATCTATATATGTAGGTACATATTACCCTCCTAGTTTACATAATTAAAATCCATTTAAATCTACATTTCTAGGTAACTCTAACTATGCCTTGAATCATGCATTTGACAATTGTTTATTATAAGCTAAGAATCAAGGTAATCTTACCTACATCGGCTTTAAACCTGTATAGGATAACTAGGCTACCTACCTATTAACACCCTCAGTTTTTAGCTACACTAATGTTGGTAGCTGCAAGAGCAAGTTCGTATGATCCAATCGTGCATTTTATTTTAATACTATCCAATGATCGTAATTTAAATGGGCTAACATGGAAGAGTAATGGGTAATCGGGTATAGCCGCACTCGGAGTGAGATATGCTTCAAAGGTATTATGGTTGAATAATCAACACTTTAATATAAATATTGTATTACATACAATCTTACAAGTTACAATCTATAAGTTTGGAATGATTTAGTGCAGATTTTTTCGAACTTTTAATAGGGAAAGATCACTTCGAATGAAAGACTTTTGGCAAATGGCAACCACTTAACAATACTATAACTTTCACAAACAACTCACGAAATTAACACAGTTTTCAAAACCTACTAACAAAATTATATTTGAATGATTTCAAAATTGAAACGGTTCGCGACGCCGACGTACGTATAAGTAAATTGATATAAAATTCAACAACGGTTACGAGATGAAGACACGGCTGTCTTTTTGGGGCTGAGGAATTTGAAAGTGGCGGCATGTTCGAAAATATGTCACAGGTCATTGTTTTTTATAAATTGTATACAATTCTTGTAAACAAAATTACCAGCCCTATTCTGCTATTCATCGGGGGGAATTTTTCTTGAATTTTCACTCATCACTATTCTGCTATTCATTTGAAGTGAATCTTGTGTACATTGGTAAAGTCGATAATATTGTGCGGTATTCTGCTATTCATGTGAACCCAATCACTCCATACAATTCAAAGCCGCATATCAATTGATGCGGATTTGGTATTTGGTTATGTCTGGTTGAGTGTTAAAAGGTTAGCGGGCCGTGAAATGTAATAAATTTACTAGAAAACTCTAAAGGAGTTGTTTATAAATACATCTTAAGCTTCAAATAACAAATTATTTAAGCATTAAAAACAAACATCATACCACATTTCATTAAGTTTTTCTTTATGTCGTTCCTCCGTAGTTATCAATTTGGGAATTTCCTTATTTATGTTTGTGAAAGGGAAAAAAAGTCCGATACATGCATACGTACATATTTTTATCCAAACTTCAGACGATTTTCGCATGAGCATCTGTGTTCAATTGTAATATGAAATTTTGATAGTGCAGTTCACCCGATGGATAGCAGAATACAAAGGCAGTATGAAAGGGAATCGAATATACGATTCACGTGAATAGCAGAATAGGGCTGTACATTAATAAGGGCCAATTTTCCAATAGTCAGTTGAGCAGTCAGTTAGTAAACATTCTCCAGATAGAGCAAAAATCAGTTTTTCAATAGTCGGATATAACTTATTCCTAGGAATGAATCTATTTTCTTTGGAATAAAATTATATGCTCATTTTAGAACGGAATAAGGAGTTATTCTGAGGAAGAAAATAAATGAAAATTTTTTTTAAAAATCTATATTTTGGTCTAATTTTGTTTTTGAAAAATTTTGTTTTTTTTTCGAATTTCTCATTAACAGCTGGACGGATTTCGATCAAAATTTTTATATTGGCGATCCTTCGAATTTTAAATAATATTGGATACCAACATTTTTCAAAAATATTTTTTTGGATATTTGCAAAAAAAAAAAATTTAATTCAATATTTCGAAAACGGTTGACGATTTTTTTTCGAAATTGTATTTTTAATTTTATTTTTATAAATTGCCATACCAATGTTTTAGAAAAAAATTAAAGAAATTTTGTATTTAAAAAAATTGGTAAAAACTTGACTTAAAAATACATATATTTAATCGTTTCTACTAAGAATCTACTTGCTATCCAGTAGTAAAATAATTTTCCCAATTTTAGGGTAATGGCATTTTCCCAACTAAGCGCTCAGCCGCTCAGGAATTGCTGCTCATTAAATGGCCAGCTGCCGCTTAAACTTGTCTCTCTATCACTTTGCACCTTTACCGATTGGTAAGCTTTGGTAGTAGATTTGATTTTGGCTTTTAAGCCAGAGGTATACATTTAGAAAAGCTTTCAAATATGATTTAGGTAAATCGCATGTACATTTGTTCAAGGTTAAGATTTAAAAATTCATTAGACCAGTTGAAAGTAAAGAGAACATTTTTAAGCTTGAACCGTATTAACAAATACCGGTAATATATCAAATTTTTTGTACGTAAAATCTACATGGACTGATTTTACGTCTTTGGGCGATATCCGCTTTTGTCCAATCATTGACATTATTTAGAGCTTTTATCGTAGAATCATTTATCGTTTGGCCCACTGCTAGTATTGCAGTGTCGTCAGCAAACGTGGCTACGATAGTGTCTTCTGTATATCACTTGTAAGTAATAGGTACAATATTGGACCTAGAACACTTCCTTGTGGTACCCCAGCCACTATTTATTTAAGATCCGAGTAATCGTTTCCTTGTCGTGTCTTACTCTACAAAGATATGCTTTTAGAAGCTTATAGCTTATAAAAAGCTTCAGGCAGAATTTGTTTTAATTTAAAAATTAGACCTTCGTGCCAAACCATATCAAAAGCTTGCGACACGTCTAGAAATACCGCCGAACAAATTTCCTTCTCTTCAAGAGGTTTTTAATGACGTCAGTGATCCTATGCACTTGGTCAATTGTCGAATACTTGCCCCTAAATCCGAACTGATGTCATTGCTGATGTCGGTAATCTTAGAAGCCAGGCCATGAAGAATGGATGTAAGTTTATATGATGCAGAACACATTGAGCTCGAAGAATCGTCTAGGAAGAGATCGAGGTCGGACCCAATTATTTGTATTTGTTTATTTAAATTATCAAGTGGATAGGAGCTTAGAACTGAGTCAAGGGTAGAGGGTATTTCACGGTTAATATTTTCAAACTTATGTTAGAGTTGAACTCTGAACATGAAAGAAATAACTGTTCTGATCTAAATAAAAACAATCAAGTGATCTTTCTTACTTTCCAACAACGGATTCTTAATTTAAATAAACAGTACCTGCCGCTTCCACGTCGACAAACTAACTGCCTGTCCAATACCCAACGTGGGATGTTTGATACTTAAGGATAGAAAAGGGAAATAATGGGGGTGTGAATGGGACTGGAAGGAGAAATGGGTATGCTGGTATGTCGCAGAATGGTGTGTTCTATCTCGTCCTTCCTGACAGTCATTTTTTTTTTATAATCAACACGCGCTCAAGGGATTATACTACCCTTTAATTGTTTTCAATAAAGCGCGGGGTGAGGTTAAGGAAGAGAAAGAATGATAGGAAAGATGTGTGGCGCGATGTTCTGAAACTGTAGGTGGTTGTTGTCTCAGATTTTATCTCCAGGGAAACTAATGCGGAGAAATTTCCGTGTCTTATTAACTATGTCCCTTATAATTCGCACTAGTTTTTTTTATACTTTGTCATATTTTATCGGTATACTATTTTTACTCAATCACATGTTGTTAGTTCTATGCCTAAACAGCATCTTATGAGTAAACCAGCAACTCATTGTACGACATTTATTTGTAGAATTGGTTTTTAATGGAGAAATAAGAGGACATAGACTACGGCAGGGATCGAACCTGTGACCATGAGGTTGACAGGTGAACACACAACTATCGCGCCACTGCCACCCCCAAGGAGACTTTCGTAACGACGTATGAATCTCGGAAGCGTGGCTCTAGCTTTCGAAACTCTCCTGTTCAGCTGTTGCGAACCAGGTCGTCCAATTGGTACTCTGAAGTTTTGCGGTGGTGAATATCGAAATGCTCCTTTTGTTTTTTCTGAGATTCCTGTATATTCATAAGAGCTCCTTCTCGTCGCGCCTGGAAATCCTCGAGTTCTGGTTCCTGCTGTCTGCCGAGCTCCAATAACAGTTTGTTTCCGAGAATATCACGTGGGGTGTACGAGAACAGCGACTCGTGCGGGCTAGCCCTGGTGGTGGTATTACGAGCCGTATTCAGGCCCCGTATGGACATGTAGTTCACTTGCCCAATTCGTCTTCTCCCCTGAGTGGACACATCTTAAGGCTGCAAGGATTGTACGGTTGCATCTCTCAACTTGTCCGTTTGCCCTCGGAAATCCGACGCCGTTTTTCACGTGGTGGATTCCGTTCTTACAAAATTGTTCAAACATCTTGGCAGTGAATGCTGTGCCTCGGTCCGTGATGATCGTCGCTGGCACACCAAAGAACGCGGTTACCTCTTCCAAGACACTGATGACTTGCCTTGCGTTTGTGATCTTTCCACCACGGAGGATGCTGTACTTCGTAAAATTGTCAACGATAGCCAGAACATACCTGGTGCCACCGCTTCCCTTGGTAAACGGTCCGAGATGGTCCAAATGAAGCGTTTGAAATGGCAAATGAACCCGTTGGACGCTGTAGAGTTCTCTTTCAACCATACCTCCATTGCTCTTCGAATACGCACATTCTACGCAGGCTTTTATATAGTGTCTGGTATAGCTCCTTATCTTGGGAAACCAGTAGTTGGATCTTACCCGCTGAATGGTATTCTCATCAGGCAAATGGCCTACATCATCGTGGCAGAGTTTTAAAATTAGCAAACGCAAAGCTCTTGGGACCACCCATCTCTCCTTGCCGTTAACTACCCGGAAAAGACGATGTACGCTTATCCTATACTCCTTCTTCAAGGTTTTCTTCGCAGCAGTTGCTCCTGGATTTGTCAACGTCGTTATTATTTGCTGGCATTTATTGTCTTGCCACTGCATCGTGGCGAACCAGTCACCATCGGCAATATGTATATTCAGGACTAAGGAGGATGCCTCTTCCACTTCGGACTCTATATCAGTCGGCTGGCGACTCAGGGCGTCCACATAAGCGGCCATCTTGCCAGGTTGATGCACCGTCTGGAACGAGAATTCCTGCAATTTCAGCCAGGATCGTCCGACTCTAGGAACAGGCTCTCCACAATTGCCAACCCTTGCAACTCGTACGAGTCGAATCGTCTGCATTCAGCTTTCGGCTAATGTAGATCACCGGTCGCAACACCCTATCGTCGCTGCCGTTCAGGAACAATATTCCGGCCATCCCCGAGGACGAAGCATCAGTGTGAACCTCGTGTTCGCACTTCGGGTCATAAAGTTACAGCACCGGAGAATTACTCAGCATCTCCTTCAATTTTCGGGAAGCGTCATCTTGGGAGGTCGTCCACTGGAACTCATGGTCGGCTTTTGTCAAATCAGTGAGTGGAATTGCCAGTATGGAATAGTTCTTTATGAACTTCCTGAAGAATCCAGCCAGTCCCAAAAATTGACGCACTTCATGAACGTTTCTAGGTGTGGGGAAGACCATAATTGTAGTGGTTTTCCGTTCGCTGGGCTTCAATCCATCCTTGTTGATCTTATATCCCAGAAATTCCAAATCCTGCTTGAAGAATGAACATTTCTTGAGATTGAGCATCAACCCTGAATCCTTTAGTGGTCGCATTAACCGGCGTAGCATTTCCATGCCTTCTTCCACGGTTGTACAAGGAATAATGGTGTCATCCAGGTATATCGCAGCATCACCTTGACGGAGAGTGGACTTGAGCCTATTCATGCTAGCCTTAAAATGCGCGGGAGCATTAACCAGTCCTAACGGCATCCTGTTGAACTCGAAGGCCCCATCATCGGTGGTGAATGCAGTGAACCGCTTACTGCTTTCTTCCATTGGAATCTGGTAGTAACCTGACGCTAAATCCAGTGTTGTGAAAAACTTGTTTAAATCCAGCGAACTTTCTCTTTATGGTGGCTTTAGTGAGACTGCGGTAGTCTATCGGAGAGCAGAAGTCCGACGACGAGGGTCTTATTACACCTTCACAGAGGAGTTCCTTTACTTTCTCTTTCACTTTTGGCAAACGTAATTCGGTAGGATTGCACACAGATTGGCTGCTGAGTATTGAGCTCGATGGTGCATGTGCCAAGGTTAGTTACACCAAGCTCGTCCGGATCCTTGGCAAAGCACTTTCGGAACGAATTTAACAGGAGTTGTAATTGTATCCTCTCTCCATTTCCAATGTCGCCTACGTCAAGTTCCTTATGTGTGATTTGGGATTTTTGTATCATGAAAATCGGTCGCGGGCTGTCTTTCAAACTATCGGAAATGTTTAGTTTTTTGAAAGATTTCGATACGCTCACTTGAGGTTGGTCCAGTAAACTTCGGCAAATGATCATTTCGAAAGGTTGGCTTTCCGTTGGCACAACCAGGGCTTCGCAAAAGAATACCAGTTCGTCCACCTTTATCTCAGCATAGAGCTGACCGATGATCCTGCAGCTTCCACCGCCAAATCCATTAACAACTTTTGACTGCGTACTTATTTTAGGTCATGGGTTATCGCAGTCGAGTGTGAGAGCGTAACACAATCACTGCCAAGATCGATGAATGCATCTATTTCCTTCCCGTTGATCTGCGCTATCTTTTCGTATTCGCTTCTTTCCTCTTGGATGAGTCGGATGTTCTTCGCTTGTTCAGATGGTCCTGGCCTATGATGATTATTTTGCATTATTTGGGCGGGGAGATGGACATTTTCTTCGGTAGTGTCCTATCTGTTGATCTCCCTTTTAGCACCTGTCGCAGAATCCGTATGCTCGCTCCGCTTAGGCTTGTCTGACGTAACCTGCTTAGCCCTTATTCCAACAATCCATCGAACTCGGTCCAAGACCTCCTCTACTGATTCCAGCATAAGGGGTCTAAACGCTTCTTGACATTCCCCGTCCGTTATGATTGGAAAATATACTGTTCTCTTCTTTTCGAAGATGAATTACTCGAAATCTTCTTTTGGCTTTTGTTTCCTTTGTCGAAGAATATCATGGACATCAGCGTCATCTTCTACTGGCGGGAAACTACGCTCCAGCTATTGCAGAAAGGGGGACAGCGATGAGTGCCATGTACTAGTACTCCACAGTTTTGAACATGAAATAAATAACTGTTCCGATCTAAATAAAGCAGTAATGTGATCTTTCTTACTTTTCAACGACGGATTCTTTATTTAAATAAACAGTACCTTCCGCTTCCACGTCCACGAACTAACTGCCTGTCCAATACCCAACATGGGATGTTTGATACTTAATGATAGAAAAGGGAAATAGTAGGGGTGTGAATGGGACTGGAAGGAGAAATGTATGGGTATGTTGGTATGTCGCAGAATGGTGTGTTATACTTACAATGAGTGTGTTCTAAACGCGGATATAACAGTTACACAATAGATGAGAGTTTCTTGTCGATTGAAAATTGATTAGAAAAACTTCGTTTGCTAAGGGTCTCAATGGAACTGTTAAGAATTTCTATACTTTTAGAAAACTCATCCAAATGTTAAAATTGTGAGAGTACTTTTTTGTGAAAACGATTACTGTCAGTATATTTACTATCGGGAACACAGCTACAGAATCACTTGGATTATTTTCCATTGTTAGTTACGTTAGAAAATTACGTTATTAAAAAATTAATATCAATATTTTTCGGCAGAAGGCAAGACTGAAAGCAAAAATTATTATTGATTGCTGTCCGAAGCTCGCAGTTTAGTGTTTACTTTGCAGTCATAAATTATTATATTTTTAATACAAATCAAATTTGTGGATCTTATTTAAATAACAAGTGTTTTTTACTTTCATTAAAATGTTACCAAAGTTCCACCAAGTGCCAACCCATGACTCTTTATTGTTATTTGTTTTGAAGGTATTTTTTTCGAAAAATATTAACGCAAATAACTAGGTTGAAACAAATGATAAGAAGACAAGTTTCTGACTTCAGAAAACCTATAATTTTATTATTGTAAGTGTTGCCGTTGTTCTTAAATCTATTTTTTTTTAATTTTAAGTTATTTTTTTTTAGAAAATTGTTCCTCCCGCCTAAAAGGAGGGAGATATACCCCTCTTCCGCAGGATAAAATGATTGTTTTAAACCCCTCTACAAAAATCAGTTATAATTTTGCGGCACCGTAGTTATGGTACTCTCCCCTCAAAGTGAGATCACCGTAAATACAAAAAAAATCTCATGAAAAAAAGTAGTTTTAGTAATTTTCAATTTTCTCAAAAACTAGAACACATAGAATCATATCGTTTTCAGTTTTTGATTAACAATTAATTAATTTGACAAAGAAAATATTATATAATTTTACAGTTTTAAAAAATTACACTTTAAATCTTCTTTTTATCTTTTTATTCCCAAAGTTTGAGTTTAAAACCCGTTTTTGTTTTTTTTTTTCAAAAACTGCATAAATTCCACTTGGTTTAAAAATTAATTAATAAATAGATTATGGTATTGGCTTTAAAAAAAGTTATAACACTTTTTTGTAAGTAGTATCGTTATTTTTAAATATTTTTTCTCCATTTGTAGTCCTTTTTTTATGAAATGACCCCTCCCGGTTAAACGCGGGGTGACAGAACCCCCTCCCATATTAAAAAAAATACTTGCAAGTAACTGTTCTACACGAATCTATTTTTATTTTTTGGCCCCTGAGTTATCGTATTCTCCCCGATATTTCTATTAAAAAAAATATATTTTATCAGTCAGATTGATGATTTTCATTGATGAAAATATAATTGCAACTCAACTTATTTGACAACTTCACATACATTTATAATTAATTACAAATATGGGGCAGATGGTATGAGCTCATGATATGAACGCATGTTATGAACTCATGATATGATTTAATACTATATTTTGTTCCTGGAATTCTGGCTATGATGTTGTGGTTCTCTGATGTTTCTAGGAATTCGATGATGCAGCTTTGGTTTGTTAAGTTTTCCCCTCTTAAAAGCTATTGTCCCGAATCTTTGGGAATGTTCTACGTCAAGAAACTACGATGTAGTGGTTACGTAAGATGATGAATGATTATGTCATTTCTCAAAAGTAAGGTAGGTCATAGAAGTTCGGAGTTCGGGAAAATTGGCATCACTAGCCTGAATGAATAGGAAGTTGGACTGTTTTTCTAGGAACAGTTATTTTCATAGTAGCCTGTGGAAGCAAAAATAAAAATTTCTTGCGGACAAATAGACACATCGCACCAGTGGCGGATTAACCTTCTCGGCGCCCTGAGGCACGCTCAGTGGTTACCGCCCCCTTTTTTACTTGCGATTATAGATAGGTACTATGAGGCAAGTTATACATTAGTAAACAAAAATTCTAACAATCAAACATGACATAACGGTCATAGAGAAGCCTAAAAAAGTGATCGACAAAAAATGTCTGTCTTTTAGCCTGTCTGTCAGTCTGCCCGTCTGTATGTATAACGGGGTTGGCAATTTAATTCGATTTACTACCTTTCTTGATACAAAGCGACGGCGCTGTATTAAATTTCCATTCTCCATACGATAATATTATTTTGGCCAATCAAATCAAGACTCCTCCCCTTTTTGCATTTTTAGAAGACGGCTCTTTTTCAGAATTTCACATATATACAATATATGCATATATATAATTTTATTCCGCTCAAAGTTTTTACATAGTGGGATATACAAATAATTAATTCTTAAGTCTAACAATAAATACCTACGAGCACAGAAGGGGCTCTGCTTCGTTCAATTGTTGGTTTTTACATTTTTTAATAAAAGGTGTCTTAGGTCTAACATAGGTTTCTTTGTATAAAAATTGAATTATTCTCGCCAGTAGTTGGCCCTTACCCGCTGAATGGTATTCTCATCAGGCAAATGGCCTACATCATCGTGGCAGAGTTTTAAAATTAGCAAACGCAAAGCTCTTGGGACCACCCATCTCTCCTTGCCGTTAACTACCCGGAAAAGACGATGTACGCTTATCCTATACTCCTTCTTCAAGGTTTTCTTCGCAGCAGTTGCTCCTGGATTTGTCAACGTCGTTATTATTTGCTGGCACTTCTTGTCTTGCCACTGCATCGTGGCGAACCAGTCACCATCAGCAATATGTATATTCAGGACTAAGGAGGATGCCTCTTCCACTTCGGACTTTATATCAGTCGGCTGGCGACTCAGGGCGTCCACATAAGCGGCCTTCTTGCCAGGTTGATGCACCGTCTGGAACGAGAATTCCTGCAATTTCAGCCAGCATCGTCCGACTCTAGGAACAGGCTCTCCACAATTGCCAACCCTTGCAACTCGTACGAGTCGAATCGTCTGCATTCAGCTTTCGGCTAATGTAGATCACCGGTCGCAACACCCTATCGTCGCTGCCGTTCAGGAACAATATCCCGGCCATCCCCGAGGACGAAGCATTAGTGCGAACCTCGTGTTCGCACTTCGGGTCATAAAGTTACAGCACCGGAGAATTACTCAGCATCTCCTTCAATTTTCGGGAAGCGTCATCTTGGGAGGTCGTCCACTGGAACTCATGGTCGGCTTTTGTCAAATCAGTGAGTGGAATTGCCAGTATGGAATAGTTCTTTATGAACTTCCTGAAGAATCCAGCCAGTCCCAAAAATTGACGCACTTCATGAACGTTTCTAGGTGTGGGGAAGACCATAATTGTAGTGGTTTTCCGTTCGCTGGGCTTCAATCCATCCTTGTTGATCTTATATCCCAGAAATTCCAAATCCTGCTTGAAGAATGAACATTTCTTGAGATTGAGCATCAACACTGAATCCTTTAGTGGTCGCATTAACCGGCGTAGCATTTCCATGCCTTCTTCCACGGTTGTACAAGGAATAATGGTGTCATCCAGGTATATCGCAGCATCACCTTGACGGAGAGTGGACTTGAGCCTATTCATGCTAGCCTTAAAATGCGCGGGAGCATTAACCAGTCCTAACGGCATCCTGTTGAACTCGAAGGCCCCATCATCGGTGGTGAATGCAGTGAACCGCTTACTGCTTTCTTCCATTGGAATCTGGTAGTAACCTGACGCTAAATCCAGTGTTGTGAAAAACTTGTTTAAATCCAGCGAACTTTCTCTTTATGGTGGCTTTAGTGAGACTGCGGTAGTCTATCGGAGAGCCGAAGTCCGACGACGAGGATCTTATTACACCTTCACAGAGGAGTTCCTTTACTTTCTCTTTCACTTTTGGCAAACGTAATTCGGTAGGATTGCACACAGATTGGCTGCTGAGTATTGAGCTCGATGGTGCATGTGCCAAGGTTAGTTACACCAAGCTCGTCCGGATCCTTGGCAAAGCACTTTCGGAACGAATTTAACAGGAGTTGTAATTGTATCCTCTCTCCATTTCCAATGTCGCCTACGTCAAGTTCCTTATGTGTGATTTGGGATTTTTGTATCATGAAAATCGGTCACGGGCTGTCTTTCAAACTATCGGAAATGTTTAGTTTTTTGAAAGATTTCGATACGCTCACTTGAGGTTGGTCCAGTAAACTTCGGCAAATGATCATTTCGAAAGGTTGGCTTTCCGTTGGCACAACCAGGGCTTCGCAAAAGAATACCAGTTCGTCCACCTTTATCTCAGCATAGAGCTGACCGATGATCCTGCAGCTTCCACCGCCAAATCCATTAACAACTTTTGACTGCGTACTTATTTTAGGTCATGGGTTATCGCAGTCGAGTGTGAGAGCGTAACACAATCACTGCCAAGATCGATGAATGCATTTATTTCCTTCCCGTTGATCTGCGCTATCTTTTCGTATTCGCTTCTTTCCTCTTGGATGAGTCGGATGTTCTTCGCTTGTTCAGATGGTCCTGGCCTATGATGATTATTTTGCATTATTTGGGCGGGGAGATGGACATTTTCTTCGGTAGTGTCCTATCTGTTGATCTCCCTTTTAGCACCTGTTGCAGAATCCGTATGCTCGCTCCGCTTAGGCTTGTCTGACGTAACCTGCTTAGCCCTTATTCCAACAATCCATCGAACTCGGTCCAAGACCTCCTCTACTGATTCCAGCATAAGGGGTCTAAACGCTTCTTGACATTCCCCGTCCGTTATGATTGGAAAATATACTGTTCTCTTCTTTTCGAAGATGAATTACTCGAAATCTTCTTTTGGCTTTTGTTTCCTTTGTCGAAGAATATCATGGACATCAGCGTCATCTTCTACTGGCGGGAAACTACGCTCCAGCTATTGCAGAAAGGGGGACAGCGATGAGTGCCATGTACTAGTACTCCACAGTTTTGAACATGAAATAAATAACTGTTCCGATCTAAATAAAGCAGTAATGTGATCTTTCTTACTTTTCAACGACGGATTCTTTATTTAAATAAACAGTACCTTCCGCTTCCACGTCCACGAACTAACTGCCTGTCCAATACCCAACATGGGATGTTTGATACTTAATGATAGAAAAGGGAAATAGTAGGGGTGTGAATGGGACTGGAAGGAGAAATGTATGGGTATGTTGGTATGTCGCAGAATGGTGTGTTATACTTACAATGAGTGTGTTCTAAACGCGGATATAACAGTTACACAATAGATGAGAGTTTCTTGTCGATTGAAAATTGATTAGAAAAACTTCGTTTGCTAAGGGTCTCAATGGAACTGTTAAGAATTTCTATACTTTTAGAAAACTCATCCAAATGTTAAAATTGTGAGAGTACTTTTTTGTGAAAACGATTACTGTCAGTATATTTACTATCGGGAACACAGCTACAGAATCACTTGGATTATTTTCCATTGTTAGTTACGTTAGAAAATTACGTTATTAAAAAATTAATATCAATATTTTTCGGCAGAAGGCAAGACTGAAAGCAAAAATTATTATTGATTGCTGTCCGAAGCTCGCAGTTTAGTGTTTACTTTTCAGTCATAAAATATTATATTTTTAATACAAATCAAATTTGTGGATCTTATTTAAATAACAAGTGTTTTTTTACTTTCATTAAAATGTTACCAAAGTTCCACCAAGCGCCAACCCATGACTCTTTATTGTTATTTGTTTTGAAGGTACTTTTTTCGAAAAATATTAACGCAAATAACTAGGTTGAAACAAATGATAAGAAGACAAGTTTCTGACTTCAGAAAACCTATAATTTTATTATTGTAAGTGTTGCCGTTGTTCTTAAATCTATTTTTTTAATTTTAAGTTATTTTTTTTTAGAAAATTGTTCCTCCCGCCTAAAAGGAGGGAGATATACCCCTCTTCCGCAGGATAAAATGATTGTTTTAAACCCCTCTACAAAAATCAGTTATAATTTTGCGGCACCGTAGTTATGGTACTCTCCCCTCAAAGTGAGATCACCGTAAATACAAAAAAATCTCATGAAAAAAAGTAGTTTTAGTAATTTTCAATTTTCTCAAAAACTAGAACACATAGAATCATAACGTTTTCAGTTTTTGATTAACAATTAATTAATTTGACAAAGAAAATATTATATAATTTTACAGTTTTAAAAAATTACACTTTAAATCTTCTTTTTATCTTTTTATTCCCAAAGTTTGAGTTTAAAACCCGTTTTTGTTTTTTTTTTTTCAAAAACTGCATAAATTCCACTTGGTTTAAAAATTAGCTAATAAATAGATTATGGTATTGGCTTTAAAAAAAGTTATAACACTTTTTTGTAAGTAGTATCGTTATTTTTAAATATTTTTTCTCAATTTGTAGTCCTTTTTTTATGAAATGACCCCTCCCGGTTAAACGCGGGGTGACAGAACCCCCTCCCATATAAAAAAAAATACTTGCAAGTAACTGTTCTACACGAATCTATTTTTATTTTTTGGCCCCTGAGTTATCGTATTCTCCCCGATATTTCTATTAAAAAAAATATTTTTTTATCAGTCAGATTGATGATTTTCATTGATGAAAATATAATTGCAACTCAACTTATTTGACAACTTCACATACATTTATAATTAATTACAAATATGGGGCAGATGGTATGATCTCATGATATGAACGCATGTTATGAACTCATGATATGATTTAATACTATATTTTGTTCCTGGAATTCTGGCTATGATGTTGTGGTTCTCTGATGTTTCTAGGAATTCGATGATGCAGTTTTGGTTTGTTAAGTTTTCCCCTCTTAAAAGCGATTGTCCCGAATCTTTGGGAATGTTCTACGTCGAGAAACTACGATGTAGTGGTTACGTAAGATGATGAATGATTATGTCATTTCTCAAAAGTAAGGTAGGTCATAGAAGTTCGGAGTTCGGGAAAATTGGCATCACTAGCCTGAATGAATAGGAAGTTGGACTGTTTTTCTAGGAACAGTTATTTTCATAGTAGCCTGTGGAAGCAAAAATAAAAATTTCTTGCGGACAAATAGACACATCGCACCAGTGGCGGATTAACCTTCTCGGCGCCCTGAGGCACGCTCAGTGGTTACCGCCCCCTTTTTTACTTGCGATTATAGGTAGGTACTATGAGGCAAGTTATACATTAGTAAAAAAAATTCTAACAATCAAACATGACATAACGGTCATAGAGAAGCCTAAAAAAGTGATCGACAAAAAATATCTGTCTTTTAGCCTGTCTGTCAGTCTGCCCGTCTGTATGTATAACGAGGTTGGCAATTTAATTCGATTTACTACCTTTCTTGATACAAAGCGACGGCGCTGTATTAAATTTCCATTCTCCATACGATAATATTATTTTGGCCAATCAAATCAAGACTCCTCCCCTTTTTGCATTTTTAGAAGACGGCTCTTTTTCAGAATTTCACATATATACAATATATGTATATATATAATTTTATTCCGCTCAAAGTTTTTACATAGTGGGATATACAAATAATTAATTCTTAAGTCTAACAATAAATACCTACGAGCACAGAAGGGGCTCTGCTTCGTTCAATTGTTGGTTTTTACATTTTTTAATAAAAGGTGTCTTAGGTCTAACATAGGTTTCTTTTTATAAAAATTGAATTATTCTCGCCGGCAAATTTCAGAACTACTTTTAGTTTTAGTCACTCGAAAGAGAGAATCACGGAGAACGAATTAAAAAAAGTATAAATTGAGGATTGATTCCGGAAATTCTTCAGTTTTTTTAGAACTCGGTAGAGGCAAGACCTCATTAACGGATATGAATGGATTTCAAATGTGGTATTGTTGGATGGATTGTTGGAAGGGCGGGTGGTGGGTGCGTGGAATGACGCCGCTCCGGCAGAATTATTTTTGCTTAAATACTTTTGTATTCGACGAGGAATTTCTTTGATTCTGTAAAAAAAAATTGTCATCTAATAAAAGTACTTAAGCAGGCCATTTAGCCGATTTTTTTGCCCTAGATGGAGGTCTAGGGCAACTTTTTTTTAAAAAGTCCTTTTCAAAACTTTAAATTTATTTCAAAGAAATATGTTTATTTTTAAACTCAATTTGCGGGCAAACTAAGCATCCTAGAGGCATGAAAGTTTACACATTTTGAACTTTGTTTGTGGCTAAAAATAGCATATTCGTGATCTATGGAGTTTCACCTTTCAATCGACTAATCTTTGAACTCAATTTGCAGCCAAAGTAAGCGTCCTACAGGCTTGAAAATGACACTTTTTCTCTTTAAGCTCGAAATAAAACTTTTTGTGCAAAAAGCACAAAGCGTACGGGGGGCATGCTGCCCCCTGAAACCCCCTGCATGGGCCAATTATAGGATTTGGGGTGGGGTTCAGTTTGGGTGTATAAAAAGCACTTAAAGAAACTGCATAAGAGTTCACCGTCAGTTTTTAAAATCGACATATTTTTCTTTAAACTCGATTTGCGGTTAACTAAGCATCCTAGATAATTAAAACTGTCTGAAATCATTTTATATCTCTGTGACTGTTTGGTCGTCCTGAAAAGGACGGATTGAGATACGTAAAAGTAAAGTTGGTAAAAAAGTATTTTTTTCCATAACTTTCCAAAAAATATTTTTAATAGCTAACAATTATTGATAATTCATAAAAAAAGATGGCAGGAATCAGTTGATTCTCATGGCAACTTTGCTTAAAGTTCTTTGCATTCGCAAACAAAAACACGGCAGAATTACTTTTGCTTAAATAGTTTTGCATTCGACGAGGAATTTCTTTGGTTCTGTAAAAAAATTCGTTATCTAATAAAAGTACTTAAGCAGGCCAATTGGCCGATTCTTTGCCCTAGATGGAGGTCTATGGCACCTTTTCATAAAAAGTTCTTATCAGAACTTAAAATTTACTTCAAAGACATATAATTATTTAAAAGAAATCGAAAAAAATTGGTAAAAAAAAGTTTTTTTTTTTGCAAAACTTTAAAAAAATATATTTTTCTAATACTTAAAATGTATATATATTGTTCAAAAGTACCAAATAGTATTTTCCAAAAAGTATTGGAAATCCCGTTAATAGTAGCGAAAAAACTCAATATATGTAAGTATGTACGTGTGTAATCCCGAAAAATTCAATTTAAATCGGCGGGATTTCATGGCGCGGGATTAAGTTACGTTCCCGTATTTGGTATGTATTATTCTTTTGGCATTTTGGAACATTGAAAATTTATTTTTTTAGGCCCAAAAATAACAGTACCTGCCATATAACCGTTAGGAAAATCTTATTTTTCTCGAAATGGATCCAACGATTTGGATAAACAAATTTGATAATTTTTTTGTTGGTACTAGCTATCATTTATTTTGAACAAATTTTACGGGAAAAGTCTAATAACGGTACCTTTCATAAGCGGTTTTTTTTAATTTTTGGCTTTCTCGGTAACGGTACAATGTAGTTCTGCAAAATTTTATATCTGAGAAGTTGTTTGTAGCCAAACTAATTCTGCATATCAAAATTTTGAATACATTTTTTTGTAATTAAAATTAATTTTTTTTTTTGAAAAATCTACATATTTTAAAAACTAATAAAAAAAATAATTTTAAATTATATAATCACATGTACAGGTAGGCCTCAATTAACGCTCGAGTTACGTTCTGGAAAAATGCCGTGTTATACGAAATCGTGTTAAACGATACAAGAAGCCAGTGCAAAAAAGACACACATATTTTTTTTTTAGAATTTTGTTTATTGAAATTGGAACCATACATAAAATGAACAAACAAAAACACATTAACCATAACTGCTTTTTGAAGGCAATATAAACTTCATAAATTGTTAAAAAGAGAAAAAAAATACTTTTAAACTGAACACAAGAACATCGCAGTTCTTTATCAGTAATCCATACGTGGCCTTTTTGGTAATGCATCAATGTTGTTTTTTTTTTTTTGCTGAAAAAATCCGTAATAATTCCGCTTTATTACATACACTTATAGGGTTTTCGTTTGGTAACAAAAATCAATTTATTTTTGACTTATATCTGTCAAAAAACTGATTTTGACAATTTTGCCAAAAAAATTGATTTATTTCTTGATTTTAAATAAATTTGGCAGATCTGGATTTTTTGGGATATCTCCCCTCTTTGACTAATACCAATATGTATCAAAATTGAAAGCCATCAGTTTGACAAGGATAATAATTTGTTTCGGCTGCAAGAAAGAATTAAAATAGTTTCAGTTCAAATGGGAGCAGTTTTAAGTGAACTGTTTTATTCGTCAAGATCATTTTCGGACTTACAAACTTGGAATTAAAAACAACGTTCGAGTCAATATTTGCAAGCTGAAACCCCTAGCTGGTTTACAGACACAAATATGCACCAATACTATAGCAAACAAAAATCAATCTGAAAACATATTCGATTCCTTACGAAAAAAATCAATTTATAGATCAAAATATAAATTTACCAAACGAAACCCCCATTAATAATGGGGAAGTCCCTATTTCAGTTCATTCATATTAAAAAAAAAAACAGTACACATGAATATGAATAACTTGCAAGAATTTGAAAACAAATATGGAATATCTCTACAAACAACGTAAATGTAACATAAGGAGAACAACAATTTTATGTTTCCGATACCGCTTTAGAACGAGGCTTTTAAACGTGTTAGAGCGAGGCCGTGTTAAAAGAGTTACGCGTTAAGTGAGCCTACTTGTATATTACTAAACTCTTTCTCAAAATCCATCCTACAATTTTCGAGATAATTTTTTTATAAAGTTTTCATTTATCCGTCGCATCCAATGGTGTTCTTGCTTTTTTCGAAAAACCGATTAAAGCAATGCTTTTGGAAGTTCTTATAAATTAAAAAAACGAGTTTTAGCCATCTATACACCATTCACTTTCATTATACGAGTATATATATATATATATATATATATATATATATATATATATGTACATATTTACATACGCGGGTTCCATCTATATATGTAGGTACATATTACCCTCCTAGTTAACATAATTAAAATCCATTTAAATCTACATTTCTAGGTAACTCTAACTATGCCTTGAATCATGCATTTGACAATTGTTTATTATAAGTTAAGAATCAAGGTAATCTTACCTACATCGGCTTTAAACCTGTATAGGATAACTAGGCTACCTACCTATTAACACCCTCAGTGGTTAGCTACACTAATGTTGTTAGCTGCAAGAGCAAGTTCGTATGATCCAATCGTGCATTTTATTTTAATACTATCCAATGATCGTAATTTAAATGGGCTAACATGGAAGAGTAATGGGTAATCGGGTATAGCCGCACTCGGAGTGAGATATGCTTCAAAGGTATTATGGTTGAATAATCAACACTTTAATACAAATATTGTATTACATACAATCTTACAAGTTACAATCTATAAGTTTGGAATGATTTAGTGCAGATTTTTTCGAACTTTTAATAGGGAAAGATCACTTCGAATGAAAGACTTTTGGCAAATGGCAACCACTTAACAATACTATAACTTTCACAAACAACTCACGAAATTAACACAGTTTTCAAAACCTACTAACAAAATTATATTTGAATGATTTCAAAATTGAAACGGTTCGCGACGCCGACGTACGTATAAGTAAATTGATATAAAATTCAACAACGGTTACGAGATGAAGACACGGCTGTCTTTTTGGGGCTGAGGAATTTGAAAGTGGCGGCATGTTCGAAAATATGTCACAGGTCATTGTTTTTTATAAATTGTATACAATTCTTTTAAACAAAATTACCAGCCCTATTCTGCTATTCATCGGGGGGAATTTTTCTAGAATTTTCACTCATCACTATTCTGCTATTCATTTGAAGTGAATCTTGTGTACATTGGTAAAGTCGATAATATTGTGCGGTATTCTGCTATTCATGTGAACCCAATCACTCCATACAATTCAAAGCCGCATATCAATTGATGCGGATTTGGTATTTGGTTATGTCTGGTTGAGTGTTAAAAGGTTAGCGGCTCGTGAAATGTAATAAATTTGCTAGAAAACTCTAAAGGAGTTGTTTATAAATACATCTTAAGCTTCAAATAACAAATTATTTAAGCATTAAAAACAAACATCATACCACGTATCATTAAGTTTTTCTTTATGTAGTTCCTCCGTAGTTATCAATTTGGGAATTTCCTTATTTATGTTTGTGAAAGGGAAAAAAAGTCCGATACATGCATACGTACATATTTTTATCCAAACTTCAAACGATTTTCGCATGAGCATCTGTGTTCAATTGTAATATGAAATTTTGATAGTGCAGTTCACCCGATGGATAGCAGAATACAAAGGCAGTATGAAAGGGAATCGAATATACGATTCACGTGAATAGCAGAATAGGGCTGTACATTAATAAGGGCCAATTTTCCAATAGTCAGTTGAGCAGTCAGTTAGTAAACATTCTCCAGATAGAGCAAAAATCAGTTTTTCAATAGTCAGATATAACTTATTCCTAGGAATGAATCTATTTTCTTTGGAATAAAATTATATGCCATTTTAGAACGGAATAAGGAGTTATTCTGAGGGAGAAAATAAATGAAATTTTTTTTAAAAAATCTATATTTTGGTCTAATTTTGTTTTTGAAAAATTTTGTTTTTTTTTTCAAATTTCTCATTAACAGCTGGACGGATTTCGATCAAAATTTTTATATTGGCGATCCTTCGAATTTTAAATAATATTGGATACCAACATTTTTCAAAAATATTCTTTTGGATATTTGCAAAAAAAAAATTTTAATTCAATATTTCGAAAACGGTTGACGATTTTTTTTCGAAATTGTATTTTTAATTTTATTTTTATAAATTGCCATACCAATGTTTTAGAAAAAAATTAAAGAAATTTTGTATTTAAAAAAATTGGTAAAAACTTGACTTAAAAATACATATATTTAATCGTTTCTACTAAGAATCCACTTGCTATCCAGTAGTAAAATAATTTTCCCAATTTTAGGGTAATGGCATTTTCCCAACTAAGCGCTCAGCCGCTCAGGAATTGCTGCTCATTAAATGGCCAGCTGCCGCTTAAACTTGTCTCTCTATCACTTTGCACCTTTACCGATTGGTAAGCTTTGGTAGTAGATTTGATTTTGGCTTTTAAGCCAGAGGTATACATTTAGAAAAGCTTTCAAATATGATTTAGGTAAATCGCATGTACATTTGTTCAAGGTTAAGATTTAAAAATTCATTAGACCAGTTGAAAGTAAAGAGAACATTCTTAAGCTTGAACCGTATTAACAAATACCGGTAATATATCAAATTTTTTGTACGTAAAATCTACATGGACTGATTTTACGTCTTTGGGCGATATCCGCTTTTGTCCAATCATTGACATTATTTAGAGCTTTTATCGTAGAATCATTTATCGTTTGGCCCACTGCTAGTATTGCAGTGTCGTCAGCAAACGTGGCTACGATAGTGTCTTCTGTATATCACGTGTAAGTAATAGGTACAATATTGGACCTAGAACACTTCCTTGTGGTACCCCAGCCACTATTTATTTAAGATCCGAGTAATCGTTTCCATGTCTTACTCTACAAAGATATGCTTTTAGAAGCTTATAGCTTATAAAAAGCTTCAGGCAGAATTTGTTTTAATTTAAAAATTAGACCTTCGTGCCAAACCATATCAAAAGCTTGCGACACGTCTAGAAATACCGCCGAACAAATTTCCTTCTCTTCAAGAGGTTTTTAATGACGTCAGTGATCCTATGCACTTGGTCAATTGTCGAATACTTGCCCCTAAATCCGAACTGATGTCATTGCTGATGTCGGTAATCTTAGAAGCCAGGCCATGAAGAATGGATGTAAGTTTATATGATGCAGAACACATTGAGCTCGAAGAATCGTCTAGGAAGAGATCGAGGTCGGACCCAATTATTTTTATTTGTTTATTTAAATTATCGAGAGGATAGGAGCTTAGAACTGAGTCAAGGGTAGAGGGTATTTCACGGTTAATATTTTCAAACTTATGTTAGAGTTGAACTCTGAACATGAAAGAAATAACTGTTCTGATCTAAATAAAAACAATCAAGTGATCTTTCTTACTTTCCAACAACGGATTCTTAATTTAAATAAACAGTACCTGCCGCTTCCACGTCGACAAACTAACTGCCTGTCCAATACCAAACGTGGGATGTTTGATACTTAAGGATAGAAAAGGGAAATAATGGGGGTGTGAATGGGACTGGAAGGAGAAATGGGTATGCTGGTATGTCGCAGAATGGTGTGTTCTAGCTCGTCCTTCCTGACAGTCATTTTTTTTTATAATCAACACGCGCTCAAGGGATTATACTACCCTTTAAATGTTTTCAATAAAGCGCGGGGTGAGGTTAAGGAAGAGAAAGAATGATAGGAAAGATGTGTGGCGCGATGTTCTGACACTGTAGGTGGTTGTTGTCTCAGATTTTATCTCCAGGGAAACTAATGCGGAGAAATTTCCGTGTCTTATTAACTATGTCCCTTATAATTCGCATTAGTTTTTTTTATATTTTGTCATATTTTATCGGTATACTATTTTTACTCAATCACATGTTGTTAGTTCTATGCCTAAACAGCATCTTATGAGTAAACCAGCAACTCATTGTACGACATTTATTTGTAGAATTGGTTTTTAATGGAGAAATAAGAGGACATAGACTACGGCAGGGATCGAACCTGTGACCATGAGGTTGACAGGTGAACACACAACTATCGCGCCACTGCCACCCCCAAGGAGACATTCGTAACGACGTATGAATCTCGGAAGCGTGGCTCTAGCTTTCGAAATTCTCCTGTTCAGCTGTTGCGAACCAGGTCGTCCAATTGGTACTCTGAAGTTTTGCGGTGGTGAATATCGAAACGCTCCTTTTGTTTTTTCTGAGATTCCTGTATATTCATAAGAGCTCCTTTTCGTCGCGCCTGGAAATCCTCGAGTTCTGGTTCCTGCTGTCTGCCGAGCTCCAATAACAGTTTGTTTCCGAGAATATCACGTGGGGTGTACGAGAACAGCGACTCGTGCGGGCTAGCCCTGGTGGTGGTATTACGAGCCGTATTCAGGCCCCGTATGGACATGTAGTTCACTTGCCCAATTCGTCTTCTCCCCTGAGTGGACACATCTTAAGGCTGCAAGGATTGTACGGTTGCATCTCTCAACTTGTCCGTTTGTCCTCGGAAATCCGACGCCGTTTTTCACGTGGTGGATTCCGTTCTTACAAAATTGTTCAAACATCTTGGCAGTGATTGCTGTGCCTCGGTCCGTGATGATCGTCGCTGGCACACCAAAGAACGCGGTTACCTCTTCCAAGACACTGATGACTTGTCTTGCGTTTGTGGTCTTTCCAGCACGGAGGATGCTGTACTTCGTAAAATTGTCAACGATAGCCAGAACATACCTGGTGCCACCGCTTCCCTTGGTAAACGGTCCGAGATGGTCCAAATGAAGCGTTTGAAATGGCAAATGAACCCGTTGGACGCTGTAGAGTTCTCTTTCAACCATACCTCCATTGCTCTTCGAATACGCACATTCTACGCAGGCTTTTATATAGTGTCTGGTATAGCTCCTTATCTTGGGAAACCAGTAGTTGGCCCTTACCCGCTGGATGGTATTCTCATCAGGCAAATGGCCTACATCATCGTGGCAGAGTCTTAAAATTAGCAAACGCAAAGCTCTTGGGACTCCCCATCTCTCCTTGCCGTTAACTACCCGGAAAAGACGATGTACGCTTATCCTATACTCCTTCTTCAAGGTTTTCTTCGCAGCAGTTGCTCCTGGATTTGTCAACGTCGTTATTATTTGCTGGCACTTCTTGTCTTGCCACTGCATCGTGGCGAACCAGTCACCATCGGCAATATGTATATTCAGGACTAAGGAGGATGCCTCTTCCACTTCGGACTCTATATCAGTCGGTGGCGACTCAGGGCGTCCACATAAGCGGCCTTCTTGCCAGGTTGATGCACCGTCTGGAACGAGAATTCCTGCAATTTCAGCCAGCATCGTCCGACTCTAGGAACAGGCTCTCCACAATTGCCAACCCTTGCAACTCGTACGAGTCGAATCGCCTGCATTCAGCTTTCGGCTAATGTAGATCACCGGTCGCAACACCCTATCGTCGCTGCCGTTCAGGAACAATATTCCGGCCATCCCTGAGGACGAAGCATCAGTGTGAACCTCGTGTTCGCACTTCGGGTCATAAAGTTACAGCACCGGAGAATTACTCAGCATCTCCTTCAATTTTCGGGAAGCGTCATCTTGGGAGGTGTCCACTGGAACTCATGGTCGGCTTTTGTCAAATCAGTGAGTGGAATTGCCAGTATGGAATAGTTCTTTATGAACTTCCTGAAGAATCCAGCCAGTCCCAAAAATTGACGCACTTCATGAACGTTTCTAGGTGTGGGGAAGACCATAATTGTAGTGGTTTTCCGTTCGCTGGGCTTCAATCCATCCTTGTTGATCTTATATCCCAGAAATTCCAAATCCTGCTTGAAGAATGAACATTTTTTGAGATTGAGCATCAACCCTGAATCCTTTAGTGGTCGCATTAACCGGCGTAGCATTTCCATGCCTTCTTCCACGGTTGTACAAGGAATAATGGTGTCATCCAGGTATATCGCAGCATCACCTTGACGGAGAGTGGACTTGAGCCTATTCATGCTAGCCTTAAAATGCGCGGGAGCATTAACCAGTCCTAACGGCATCCTGTTGAACTCGAAGGCCCCATCATCGGTGGTGAATGCAGTGAACCGCTTACTGCTTTCTTCCATTGGAATCTGGTAGTAACCTGACGCTAAATCCAGTGTTGTGAAAAACTTGTTTAAATCCAGCGAACTTTCTCTTTATGGTGGCTTTAGTGAGACTGCGGTAGTCTATCGGAGAGCCGAAGTCCGACGACGAGGGTCTTATTACACCTTCACAGAGGAGTTCCTTTACTTTCTCTTTCGTTTTTGGCAAACGTAATTCGGTAGGATTGCACACAGATTGGCTGCTGAGTATTGAGCTCGATGGTGTATGTGCCAAGGTTAGTTACACCAAGCTCGTCCGGATCCTTGGCAAAGCACTTTCGGAACGAATTTAACAGGAGTTGTAATTGTATCCTCTCTCCATTTCCAATGTCGCCTACGTCAAGTTCCTTATGTAGTCGCTTCTTTCCTCTTGGATGAGTCGGATGTTCTTCGCTTGTTCAGATGGTCCTGGCCTATGATGATTATTTTGCATTATTTGGGCAGGGAGATGGACATTTTCTTCGGTAGTGTCCTATCTGTTGATCTCCCTTTTAGCACCTGTCGCAGAATCCGTATGCTCGCTCCGCTTAGGCTTGTCTGACGTAACCTGCTTAGCCCTTATTCCAACAATCCATCGAACTCGGTCCAAGACCTCCTCTACTGATTCCAGCATAAGGGGTCTAAACGCTTCTTGACATTCCCCGTCCGTTATGATTGGAAAATATACTGTTCTCTTCTTTTCGAAGATGAATTACTCGAAATCTTCTTTTGGCTTTTGTTTCCTTTGTCGAAGAATATCATGGACATCAGCGTCATCTTCTACTGGCGGGAAACTACGCTCCAGCTCTTGCAGAAAGGGGGACAGCGATGAGTGCCATGTACTAGTACTCCACAGTTTTGAACATGAAATAAATAACTGTTCCGATCTAAATAAAGCAGTAATGTGATCTTTTTTACTTTTCAACGACGGATTCTTTATTTAAATAAACAGTACCTTCCGCTTCCACGTCCACGAACTAACTGCCTGTCCAATACCCAACATGGGATGTTTGATACTTAATGATAGAAAAGGGAAATAGTAGGGGTGTGAATGGGCCTGGAAGGAGAAATGTATGGGTATGTTGGTATGTCGCAGAATGGTGTGTTATACTTACAATGAGTGTGTTCTAAACGCGGATATAACAGTTACACAATAGATGAGAGTTTCTTGTCGATTGAAAATTGATTAGAAAAACTTCGTTTGCTAAGGGTCTCAATGGAACTGTTAAGAATTTCTATACTTAGAAAACTCATCCAAATGTTAAAATTGTGAGAGTACTTTTTTGTGAAAACGATTACTGTCAGTATATTTACTATCGGGAACACAGCTACAGAATCACTTGGATTATTTTCCATTGTTAGTTACGTTAGAAAATTACGTTATTAAAAAATTAATATCAATATTTTTCGGCAGAAGGCAAGACTCAAAGCAAAAATTATTATTGATTGCTGTCCGAAGCTCGCAGTTTAGTGTTTACTTTTCAGTCATAAAATATTATATTTTTAATACAAATCAAATTTGTGGATCTTATTTAAATAACAAGTGTTTTTTTACTTTCATTAAAATGTTACCAAAGTTCCACCAAGTGCCAACCCATGACTCTTTATTGTTATTTGTTTTGAAGGTATTTTTTTCGAAAAATATTAACGCAAATAACTAGGTTGAAACAAATGATAAGAAGACAAGTTTCTGACTTCAGAAAACCTATAATTTTATTATTGTAAGTGTTGCCGTTGTTCTTAAATCTATTTTTTTAATTTTAAGTTATTGTTTTTAGAAAATTGTTCCTCCCGCCTAAAAGGAGGGAGATATACCCCTCTTCCGCAGGATAAAATGATTGTTTTAAACCCCTCTACAAAAATCAGTTATAATTTTGCGGCACCGTAGTTATTGTACTCTCCCCTCAAAGTGAGATCACCGTAAATACAAAAAAATCTCATGAAAAAAAGTAGTTTTAGTAATTTTCAATTTTCTCAAAAACTAGAACACATAGAATCATAAAGTTTTCAGTTTTTGATTAACAATTAATTAATTTGACAAAGAAAATATTATATAATTTTACAGTTTTAAAACATTACACTTTAAATCTTCTTTTTATCTTTTTATTCCCAAAGTTTGAGTTTAAAACCCGTTTTTGTTTTTTTTTTTCAAAAACTGTGTGGCGCGATGTTCTGAAACTGTAGGTGGTTGTTGTCTCAGATTTTATCTCCAGGGAAACTAATGCGGAGAAATTTCCGTGTCTTATTAACTATGTCCCTTATAATTCGCATTAGTTTTTTTTATACTTTGTCATATTTTATCGGTATACTATTTTTACTCAATCACATGTTGTTAGTTCTATGCCTAAACAGCATCTTATGAGTAAACCAGCAACTCATTGTACGACATTTATTTGTAGAATTGGTTTTTAATGGAGAAATAAGAGGACATAGACTACGGCAGGGATCGAACCTGTGACCATGAGGTTGACAGGTGAACACACAACTATCGCGCCACTGCCAGCCCCAAGGAGACTTTTGTAACGACGTATGAATCTCGGAAGCATGGCTCTAGCTTTCGAAACTCTACTGTTCAGCTGTTGCGAACCAGGTCGTCCAATTGGTACTCTGAAGTTTTGCGGTGGTGAATATCGAAACGCTCCTTTTGTTTTTTTCTGAGATTCCTGTATATTCATAAGAGCTCCTTCTCGTCGCGCCTGGAAATCCTCGAGTTCTGGTTCCTGCTGTCTGCCGAGCTCCAATAACAGTTTGTTTCCGAGAATATCACGTGGGGTGTACGAGAACAGCGACTCGTGCGGGCTAGCCCTGGTGGTGGTATTACGAGCCGTATTCAGGCCCCGTATGGACATGTAGTTCACTTGCCCAATTCGTCTTCTCCCCTGAGGGGACACATCTTAAGGCTGCAAGGATTGTACGGTTGCATCTCTCAACTTGTCCGCTTGCCCTCGGAAATCCGACGCCGTTTTTCACGTGGTGGATTCCGTTCTTACAAAATTGTTCAAACATCTTGGCAGTGAATGCTGTGCCTCGGTCCGTGATGATCGTCGCTGGCACACCAAAGAACGCGGTTACCTCTTCCAAGACATTGATGACTTGCCTTGCGTTTGTGGTCTTTCCAGCACGGAGGATGCTGTACTTCGTAAAATTGTCAACGATAGCCAGAACATACCTGGTGCCACCGCTTCCCTTGGTAAACGGTCCGAGATGGTCCAAATGAAGCGTTTGAAATGGCAAATGAACCCGTTGGACGCTGTAGAGTTCTCTTTCAACCATACCTCCATTGCTCTTCGAATACGCACATTCTACGCAGGCTTTTATATAGTGTCTGGTATAATTCCTTATCTTGGGAAACCAGTAGTTGGCCCTTACCCGCTGGATGGTATTCTCATCAGGCAAATGGCCTACATCATCGTGGCAGAGTCTTAAAATTAGCAAACGCAAAGCTCTTGGGACCACCCATCTCTCCTTGCCGTTAACTACCCGGAAAAGACGATGTACGCTTATCCTATACTCCTTCTTCAAGGTTTTCTTCGCAGCAGTTGCTCCTGGATTTGTCAACGTCGTTATTATTTGCTGGCACTTCTTGTCTTGCCACTGCATCGTGGCGAACCAGTCACCATCGGCAATATGTATATTCAGGACTAAGGATGATGCCTCTTCCACTTCGGACTCTATATCAGTCGGCTGGCGACTCAGGGCGTCCACATAAGCGGCCTTCTTGGCAGGTTGATGCACCGTCTGGAACGAGAATTCCTGCAATTTCAGCCAGCATCGTCCGACTCTAGGAACAGGCTCTCCACAATTGCCAACCCTTGCAACTCGTACGAGTCGAATCGCCTGCATTCAGCTTTCGGCTAATGTAGATCACCGGTCGCAACACCCTATCGTCGCTGCCGTTCAGGAACAATATTCCGGCCATCCCCGAGGACGAAGCATCAGTGTGAACCTCGTGTTCGCACTTCGGGTCATAAAGTTACAGCACCGGAGAATTACTCAGCATCTCCTTCAATTTTCGGGAAGCGTCATCTTGGGAGGTGTCCACTGGAACTCATGGTCGGCTTTTGTCAAATCAGTGAGTGGAATTGCCAGTATGGAATAGTTCTTTATGAACTTCCTGAAGAATCCAGCCAGTCCCAAAAATTGACGCACTTCATGAACGTTTCTAGGTGTGGGGAAGACCATAATTGTAGTGGTTTTCCGTTCGCTGGGCTTCAATCCATCCTTGTTGATCTTATATCCCAGAAATTCCATATCCTGCTTGAAGAATGAACATTTCTTGAGATTGAGCATCAACCCTGAATCCTTTAGTGGTCGCATTAACCGGCGTAGCATTTCCATGCCTTCTTCCACGGTTGTACAAGGAATAATGGTGTCATCCAGGTATATCGCAGCATCACCTTGACGGAGAGTGGACTTGAGCCTATTCATGCTAGCCTTAAAATGCGCGGGAGCATTAACCAGTCCTAACGGCATCCTGTTGAACTCGAAGGCCCCATCATCGGTGGTGAATGCAGTGAACCGCTTACTGCTTTCTTCCATTGGAATCTGGTAGTAACCTGACGCTAAATCCAGTGTTGTGAAAAACTTGTTTAAATCCAGCGAACTTTCTCTTTATGGTGGCTTTAGTGAGACTGCGGTAGTCTATCGGAGAGCCGAAGTCCGACGACGAGGATCTTATTACACCTTCACAGAGGAGTTCCTTTACTTTCTCTTTCACTTTTGGCAAACGTAATTCGGTAGGATTGCACACAGATTGGCTGCTGAGTATTGAGCTCGATGGTGCATGTGCCAAGGTTAGTTACACCAAGCTCGTCCGGATCCTTGGCAAAGCACTTTCGGAACGAATTTAACAGGAGTTGTAATTGTATCCTCTCTCCATTTCCAATGTCGCCTACGTCAAGTTCCTTATGTGTGATTTGGGATTTTTGTATCATGAAAATCGGTCGCGGGCTGTCTTTCAAACTATCGGAAATGTTTAGTTTTTTGAAAGATTCCGATACGCTCACTTGAGGTTGGTCCAGTAAACTTCGGCAAATGATCATTTCGAAAGGTTGGCTTTCCGTTGGCACAACCAGGGCTTCGCAAAAGAATACCAGTTCGTCCACCTTTATCTCAGCATAGAGCTGACCGATGATCCTGCAGCTTCCACCGCCAAATCCATTAACAACTTTTGACTGCGTACTTATTTTAGGTCATGGGTTATCGCAGTCGAGTGTGAGAGCGTAACACAATCACTGCCAAGATCGATGAATGCATCTATTTCCTTCCCGTTGATCTGCGCTTTCTTTTCGTATTCGCTTCTTTCCTCTTGGATGAGTCGGATGTTCTTCGCTTGTTCAGATGGTCCTGGCCTATGATGATTATTTTGCATTATTTGGGCGGGGAGATGGACATTTTCTTCGGTAGTGTCCTATCTGTTGATCTCCCTTTTAGCACCTGTTGCAGAATCCGTATGCTCGCTCCGCTTAGGCTTGTCTGACGTAACCTGCTTAGCCCTTATTCCAACAATCCATCGAACTCGGTCCAAGACCTCCTCTACTGATTCCAGCATAAGGGGTCTAAACGCTTCTTGACATTCCCCGTCCGTTATGATTGGAAAATATACTGTCCTCTTCTTTTCGAAGATGAATTACTCGAAATCTTCTTTTGGCTTTTGTTTCCTTTGTCGAAGAATATCATGGACATCAGCGTCATCTTCTACTGGCGGGAAACTACGCTCCAGCTCTTGCAGAAAGGGGGACAGCGATGAGTGCCATGTACTAGTACTCCACAGTTTTGAACATGAAATAAATAACTGTTCCGATCTAAATAAAGCAGTAATGTGATCTTTTTTACTTTTCAACGACGGATTCTTTATTTAAATAAACAGTACCTTCCGCTTCCACGTCCACGAACTAACTGCCTGTCCAATACCCAACATGGGATGTTTGATACTTAATGATAGAAAAGGGAAATAGTAGGGGTGTGAATGGGCCTGGAAGGAGAAATGTATGGGTATGTTGGTATGTCGCAGAATGGTGTGTTATACTTACAATGAGTGTGTTCTAAACGCGGATATAACAGTTACACAATAGATGAGAGTTTCTTGTCGATTGAAAATTGATTAGAAAAACTTCGTTTGCTAAGGGTCTCAATGGAACTGTTAAGAATTTCTATACTTTTAGAAAACTCATCCAAATGTTAAAATTGTGAGAGTACTTTTTTGTGAAAACGATTACTGTCAGTATATTTACTATCGGGAACACAGCTACAGAATCACTTGGATTATTTTCCATTGTTAGTTACGTTAGAAAATTACGTTATTAAAAAATTAATATCAATATTTTTCGGCAGAAGGCAAGACTGAAAGCAAAAATTATTATTGATTGCTGTCCGAAGCTCGCAGTTTAGTGTTTACTTTTCAGTCATAAAATATTATATTTTTAATACAAATCAAATTTGTGGATCTTATTTAAATAACAAGTGTTTTTTTACTTTCATTAAAATGTTACCAAAGTTCCACCAAGTGCCAACCCATGACTCTTTATTGTTATTTGTTTTGAAGGTATTTTTTTTCGAAAAATATTAACGCAAATAACTAGGTTGAAACAAATGATAAGAAGACAAGTTTCTGACTTCAGAAAACCTATAATTTTATTATTGTAAGTGTTGCCGTTGTTCTTAAATCTATTTTTTTAATTTTAAGTTATTGTTTTTAGAAAATGGTTCCTCCTGCCTAAAAGTAGGGAGATATACCCCTCTTCCGCAGGATAAAATGATTGTTTTAAACCCCTCTACAAAAATCAGTTATAATTTTGCGGCACCGTAGTTATTGTACTCTCCCCTCAAAGTGAGATCACCGTAAATACAAAAAAAAGTAGTTTTAGTAATTTTCAATTTTCTCAAAAACTAGAACACATAGAATCATAAAGTTTTCAGTTTTTGATTAACAATTAATTAATTTGACAAAGAAAATATTATATAATTTTACAGTTTTAAAAAATTACACTTTAAATCTTCTTTTTATCTTTTTATTCCCAAAGTTTGAGTTTAAAACCCGTTTTTGTTTTTTTTTTCAAAAACTGCATAAATTCCACTTGGTTTAAAAATTAGCTAATAAATAGATTATGGTATTGGCTTTAAAAAAAGTTATAACACTTTTTTGTAAGTAGTATCGTTATTTTTAAATATTTTTTCTCCATTTGTAGTCCTTTTTTTATGAAATGACCCCTCCCGGTTAAACGCGGGGTGACAGAAACCT
Source organism: Philhelius pedissequus (assembly GCA_910595825.1). Lineage (NCBI taxonomy): Eukaryota > Metazoa > Arthropoda > Insecta > Diptera > Syrphidae > Philhelius > Philhelius pedissequus. The sequence continues at coordinate 126,567,251 of OU343160.1, read as the reverse complement.
CTCCCATATTAAAAAAATACTTGCAAGTAACTGTTCTACACGAATCTATTTTTATTTTTTGGCCCCTGAGTTATCGTATTCTCCCCGATATTTCTATTAAAAAAAATATTTTTTTATCAGTCAGATTGATGATTTTCATTGATGAAAATATAATTGCAACTCAACTTATTTGACAACTTCACATACATTTATAATTAATTACAAATATGGGGCAGATGGTATGAGCTCATGATATGAACGCATGTTATGAACTCATGATATGATTTAATACTATATTTTGTTCCTGGAATTCTGGCTATGATGTTGTGGTTCTCTGATGTTTCTAGGAATTCGATGATGCAGTTTTGGTTTGTTAAGTTTTCCCCTCTTAAAAGCGATTGTCCCGAATCTTTGGGAATGTTCTACGTCAAGAAACTACGATGTAGTGGTTACGTAAGATGTTGAATGATTGTGTCATTTCTCAAAAGTAAGGTAGGTCATAGAAGTTCGGAGTTCGGGAAAATTGGCATCACTAGCCTGAATGAATAGGAAGTTGGACTGTTTTTCTAGGAACAGTTATTTTCATAGTAGCCTGTGGAAGCAAAAATAAAAATTTCTTGCGGACAAATAGACACATCGCACCAGTGGCGGATTAACCTTCTCGGCGCCCTGAGGCACGCTCAGTGGTTACCGCCCCCTTTTTTACTTGCGATTATAGATAGGTACTATGAGGCAAGTTATACATTAGTAAACAAAAATTCTAACAATCAAACATGACATAACGGTCATAGAGAAGCCTAAAAAAGTGATCGACAAAAAATGTCTGTCTTTTAGCCTGTCTGTCAGTCCGCCCGTCTGTATGTATAACGGGGTTGGCAATTTAATTCGATTTACTACCTTTCTTGATACAAAGCGACGGCGCTGTATTAAATTTCCATTCTCCACACGATAATATTATTTTGGCCAATCAAATCAAGACTCCTCCCCTTTTTGCATTTTTAGAAGACGGCTCTTTTTCAGAATTTCACATATATACAATATATGTATATATATAATTTTATTCCGCTCAAAGTTTTTACATAGTGGGATATACAAATAATTAATTCTTAAGTCTAACAATAAATACCTACGAGCACAGAAGGGGCTCAGCTTCGTTCAATTGTTGGTTTTTACATTTTTTAATAAAAGGTGTCTTAGGTCTAACATAGGTTTCTTTTTATAAAAATTGAATTATTCTCGCCGGCTTGAGCAAATTTCAGAACTACTTTTAGTTTAAGTCACTCGAAAGAGAGAATCACGGAGAACGAATTAAAAAAAGTATAAATTGAGGATTGATTCCGGAAATTCTTCAGTTTTTTTAGAACTCGGTAGAGGCAAGACCTCATTAACGGATATGAATGGATTTCAAATGTGGTATTGTTGGATGGATTGTTGGAAGGGCGGGTGGTGGGTGCGTGGAATGACGCCGCTCCGGCAGAATTATTTTTGCTTAAATACTTTTGTATTCGACGAGGAATTTCTTTGATTCTGTAAAAAAAAATTGTCATCTAATAAAAGTACTTAAGCAGGCCATTTAGCCGATTTTTTTTGCCCTAGATGGAGGTCTAGGCAACTTTTTTTTAAAAAGTCCTTTTCAAAACTTTAAATTTATTTCAAAGAAATATGTTTATTTTTAAACTCAATTTGCGGGCAAACTAAGCATCCTAGAGGCATGAAAGTTTACACATTTTGAACTTTGTTTGTGGCTAAAAATAGCATATTCGTGATCTATGGAGTTTCACCTTTCAATCGACTAATCTTTGAACTCAATTTGCAGCCAAAGTAAGCGTCCTACAGGCTTGAAAATTACACTTTTTCTCTTTAAGCTCGAAATAAAACTTTTTGTGCAAAAAGCACAAAGCGTACGGGGGGCATGCTGCCCCCTGAAACCCCCTGCATGGGCCAATTATAGGATTTGGGGTGGGGTTCAGTTTGGGTGTATAAAAAGCTTTTTGGAAGTAAACATTTTTTTTTGACTTAAAGAAACTGCATAAGAGTTCACCGTCAGTTTTTAAAATCGACATATTTTTCTTTAAACTCGATTTGCGGTTAACTAAGCATCCTAGATAATTAAAACTGTCTGAAATCATTTTATATCTCTGTGACTGTTTGGTCGTCCTGAAAAGGACGGATTGAGATACGTAAAAGTAAAGTTGGTAAAAAAGTATTTTTTTCCATAACTTTCCAAAAAATATTTTTAATAGCTAACAATTATTGATAATTCATAAAAAAAGATGGCAGGAATCAGTTGATTCTCATGGCAACTTTGCTTAAAGTTCTTTGCATTCGCAAACAAAAACACGGCAGAATTACTTTTGCTTAAATAGTTTTGCATTCGACGAGGAATTTCTTTCGTTCTGTAAAAAAATTCGTTGTCTAATAAAAGTACTTAAGCAGGCGAATTGGCCGATTCTTTGCACTAGATGGAGGTCTATGGCACCTTTTCATAAAAAGTTCTTATCAGAACTTAAAATTTACTTCAAAGACATATAATTATTTAAAAGAAATCGAAAAAAATTGGTAAAAAAAGTTTTTTTTTTGCAAAACTTTAAAAAAATATTTTTCTAATACTTAAAATGTATATATATTGTTCAAAAGTACCAAATAGTATTTTCCAAAAAGTATTGGAAATCCCGTTAATAGTAGCGAAAAAACTCAATATATGTAAGTATGTACGTGTGTAATTCCGAAAAATTCAATTTAAATCGGCGGGATTTCATGGCGCGGGATTAAGTTACGTTCCCGTATTTGGTATGTATTATTCTTTTGGCATTTTGGAACATTGAAATTTTATTTTTTTAGGCCCAAAAATAACAGTACCTGCCATATAACCGTTAGGAAAATCTTATTTTTCTCGAAATGGCTCCAACGATTTGGATAAACAAATTTGATAATTTTTTTGTTGGTACTAGCTATCATTTATTTTGAACAAATTTTACGGGAAAAGTCTATTAACGGTACCTTTCATAAGCGGTTTTTTTAATTTTTGGCTTTCTCGGTAACGGTACAATGGAGTTCTGCAAAATTTTATATCTGAGAAGTTGTTTGTAGCCAAACTAATTCTGCATATCAAAATTTTGAATACATTTTTTTGTAATTAAAATTAATTTTTTTTTTTGAAAAATGTACATATTTTAAAAACTAATAAAAAAAAATAATTTTAAATTATATAATCACATGTACAGGTAGGCCTCAATTAACGCTCGAGTTACGTTCTGGAAAAATGCCGTGTTATACGAAATCGTGTTAAACGATTCAAGAAGCCAGTGCAAAAAAGACACAAAAATATTTTTTTTTTAGAATTTTGTTTATTGAAATTGGAACCATACATAAAATGAACAAACAAAAACACATTAACCATAACTGCTTTTTGAAGGCAATATAAACTTCATAAATTGTTAAAAAGAGAAAAAAAATACTTTTAAACTGAACACAAGAACATCGCAGTTCTTTATCAGTAATCCATACGTGGCCTTTTTGGTAATGCATCAATGTTGTTTTTTTTTTGCTGAAAAAATCCGTAATAATTCCGCTTTATTACATACACTTATAGAGTTTTCGTTTGGTAACAAAAATCAATTTATTTTTGACTTATATCTGTCAAAAAACTGATTTTGACAATTTTGCCAAAAAAATTGATTTATTTCTTGATTTTAAATAAATTTGGCAGATCTGGATTTTTTGGGATATCTCCCCTCTTTGACTAATACCAATATGTATCAAAATTGAAAGCCATCAGTTTGACAAGGATAATAATTTGTTTCGGCTGCAAGAAAGAATTAAAATAGTTTCAGTTCAAATGGAAGCAGTTTTAAGTGAACTGTTTTATTCGTCAAGCTCATTTTCGGACTTACAAACTTGGAATTAAAAACAACGTTCGAGTCAATATTTGCAAGCTGAAACCCCTAGCTGGTTTACAGACACAAATATGCACCAATACTATAGCAAACAAAAATCAATCTGAAAACATATTCGATTCCTTACGAAAAAAATCAATTTATAGATCAAAATATAAATTTACCAAACGAAACCCCCATTAATAATGGGGAAGTCCCTATTTCAGTTCATTCATATTAAAAAAAAAAACAGTACACATGAATATGAATAACTTGCAAGAATTTGAAAACAAATATGGAATATCTCTACAAACAACGTAAATGTAACATAAGGAGAACAAAAATTTTATGTTTCCGATACCGCTTTAGAACGAGGCTTTTAAACGTGTTAGAGCGAGGCCGTGTTAAAAGAGTTACGCGTTAAGTGAGCCTACTTGTATATTACTAAACTCTTTCTCAAAATCCATCCTACAATTTTCGAGATAATTTTTTTATAAAGTTTTCATTTATCCGTCGCATCCAATGGTGTTCTTGCTTTTTTCGAAAAACCGATTAAAGCAATGCTTTTGGAAGTTCTTATAAATTAAAAAAACGAGTTTTAGCCATCTATACACCATTCACTTTCATTATACGAGTATATATATATATATATATATATATATATATATATATATATATATATATATATAGATATATATATATATATATATATATATATATATATATATATATATATATATATATGTGCATATTTACATACGCGGGTTCCATCTATATATGTAGGTTCATATTACCCTCCTAGTTAACATAATTAAAATCCATTTAAATCTACATTTCTAGGTAACTCTAACTATGCCTTGAATCATGCATTTGACAATTGTTTATTATAAGCTAAGAATCAAGGTAATCTTACCTACATCGGCTTTAAACCTGTATAGGATAACTAGGCTACCTACCTATTAACACCCTCAGTGGTTAGCTACACTAATGTTGTTAGCTGCAAGAGCAAGTTCGTATGATCCAATCGTGCATTTTATTTTAATACTATCCAATGATCGTAATTAAAATGGGCTAACATGGAAGAGTAATGGGTAATCGGGTATAGCCGCACTCGGAGTGAGATATGCTTCAAAGGTATTATGGTTGAATAATCAACACTTTAATACAAATATTGTATTACATACAATCTTACAAGTTACAATCTATAAGTTTGGAATGATTTAGTGCAGATTTTTTCGAACTTTTAATAGGGAAAGATCACTTCGAATGAAAGACTTTTGGCAAATGGCAACCACTTAACAATACTATAACTTTCACAAACAACTCACGAAATTAACACAGTTTTCAAAACCTACTAACAAAATTATATTTGAATGATTTCAAAATTGAAACGGTTCGCGACGCCGACGTACGTATAAGTAAATTGATATAAAATTCAACAACGGTTACGAGATGAAGACACGGCTGTCTTTTTGGGGCTGAGGAATTTGAAAGTGGCGGCATGTTCGAAAATATGTCACAGGTTATTGTTTTTTATAAATTGTATACAATTCTTGTAACCAAAATTACCAGCCCTATTCTGCTATTCATCGGGGGGAATTTTTCTTGAATTTTCACTCATCACTATTCTGCTATTCATTTGAAGTGAATCTTGTGTACATTGGTAAAGTCGATAATATTGTGCGGTATTCTGCTATTCATGTGAACCCAATCACTCCATACAATTCAAAGCCGCATATCAATTGATGCGGATTTGGTATTTGGTTATGTCTGGTTGAGTGTTAAAAGGTTAGCGGGCCGTGAAATGTAATAAATTTGGTAGAAAACTCTAAAGGAGTTGTTTATAAATACATCTTAAGCTTCAAATAACAAATTATTTAAGCATTAAAAACAAACATCATACCACGTTACATTAAGATTTTCTTTATGTCGTTCCTCCGTAGTTATCAATTTGGGAATTTCCTTATTTATGTTTGTGAAAGGGAAAAAAAGTCCAAAACATGCATACGTACATATTTTTATCCAAACTTCAGACGATTTTCGCATGAGCATCTGTGTTCAATTGTAATATGAAATTTTGATAGTGCAGTTCACCCGATGGATAGCAGAATACAAAGGCAGTATGAAAGGGAATCGAATATACGATTCACGTGAATAGCAGAATAGGGCTGTACATTAATAAGGGCCAATTTTCCAATAGTCAGTTGAGCAGTCAGTTAGTAAACATTCTCCAGATAGAGCAAAAATCAGTTTTTCAATAGTCAGATATAACTTATTCCTAGGAATGAATCTATTTTCTTTGGAATAAAATTATATGCTCATTTTAGAACGGAATAAGGAGTTATTCTGAGGAAGAAAATAAATGAAAAATTTTTTAAAAAATCTATATTTTGGTCTAATTTTGTTTTTGAAAAATTTTGTTTTTTTTCGAATTTCTCATTAACAGCTGGACGGATTTCGATCAAAATTTTTATATTGGCGATCCTTCGAATTTTAAATAATATTGGATACCAACATTTTTCAAAAATATTTTTTTGGATATTTGCAAAAAAAAATTTTTAATTCAATATTTCGGAAACGGTTGACGATTTTTTTTCGAAATTGTATTTTTAATTTTATTTTTATAAATTGCCATACCAATGTTTTAGAAAAAAATTAAAGAAATTTTGTATTTAAAAAAATTGGTAAAAACTTGACTTAAAAATACATATATTTAATCGTTTCTACTAAGAATCTACTTGCTATCCAGTAGTAAAATAATTTTCCCAATTTTAGGGTAATGGCATTTTCCCAACTAAGCGCTCAGCCGCTCTGGAATTGCTGCTCATTAAATGGCCAGCTGCCGCTTAAACTTGTCTCTCTATCACTTTGCACCTTTACCGATTGGTAAGCTTTGGTAGTAGATTTGATTTTGGCTTTTAAGCCAGAGGTATACATTTAGAAAAGCTTTCAAATATGATTTAGGTAAATCGCATGTACATTTGTTCAAGGTTAAGATTTAAAAATTCATTAGACCAGTTGAAAGTAAAGAGAACATTTTTAAGCTTGAACCGTATTAACAAATACCGGTAATATATCAAATTTTTTGTACGTAAAATCTACATGGACTGATCTTACGTCTTTGGGCGATATCCGCTTTTGTCCAATCATTGACATTATTTAGAGCTTTTATCGTAGAATCATTTATCGTTTGGCCCACTGCTAGTATTGCAGTGTCGTCAGCAAACGTGGCTACGATAGTGTCTTCTGTATATCACGTGTAAGTAATAGGTACAATATTGGACCTAGAACACTTCCTTGTGGTACCCCAGCCACTATTTATTTAAGATCCGAGTAATCGTTTCCATGTCTTACTCTACAAAGATATGCTTTTAGAAGCTTATAGCTTATAAAAAGCTTCAGGCAGAATTTGTTTTAATTTAAAAATTAGACCTTCGTGCCAAACCATATCAAAAGCTTGCGACACGTCTAGAAATACCGCCGAACAAATTTCCTTCTCTTCAAGAGGTTTTTAATGACGTCAGTGATCCTATGCACTTGGTCAATTGTCGAATACTTGCCCCTAAATCCGAACTGATGTCATTGCTGATGTCGGTAATCTTAGAAGCCAGGCCATGAAGAATGGATGTAAGTTTATATGATGCAGAACACATTGAGCTCGAAGAATCGTCTAGGAAGAGATCGAGGTCGGACCCAATTATTTGTATTTGTTTATTTAAATTATCGAGAGGATAGGAGCTTAGAACTGAGTCAAGGGTAGAGGGTATTTCACGGTTAATATTTTCAAACTTATGTTAGAGTTGAACTCTGAACATGAAAGAAATAACTGTTCTGATCTAAATAAAAACAATCAAGTGATCTTTCTTACTTTCCAACAACGGATTCTTAATTTAAATAAACAGTACCTGCCGCTTCCACGTCGACAAACTAACTGCCTGTCCAATACCAAACGTGGGATGTTTGATACTTAAGGATAGAAAAGGGAAATAATGGGGGTGTTAATGGGACTGGAAGGAGAAATGGGTATGCTGGTATGTCGCAGAATGGTGTGTTCTAGCTCGTCCTTCCTGACAGTCATTTTTTTTTTATAATCAACACGCGCTCAAGGGATTATACTACCCTTTAAATGTTTTCAATAAAGCGCGGGGTGAGGTTAAGGAAGAGAAAGAATGATAGGAAAGATGTGTGGCGCGATGTTCTGAAACTGTAGGTGGTTGTTGTCTCAGATTTTATCTCCAGGGAAACTAATGCGGAGAAATTTCCGTGTCTTATTAACTATGTCCCTTATAATTCGCATTAGTTTTTTTTATATTTTGTCATATTTTATCGGTATACTATTTTTACTCAATCACATGTTAGTTCTATGCCTAAACAGCATCTTATGAGTAAACCAGCAACTCATTGTACGACATTTATTTGTAGAATTGGTTTTTAATGGAGAAATAAGAGGACATAGACTACGGCAGGGATCGAACCTGTGACCATGAGGTTGACAGGTGAACACACAACTATCGCGCCACTGCCACCCCCAAGGAGACATTCGTAACGACGTATGAATCTCGGAAGCGTGGCTCTAGCTTTCGAAATTCTCCTGTTCAGCTGTTGCGAACCAGGTCGTCCAATTGGTACTCTGAAGTTTTGCGGTGGTGAATATCAAAACGCTCCTTTTGTTTTTTCTGAGATTCCTGTATATTCATAAGAGCTCCTTCTCGTCGCGCCTGGAAATCCTCGAGTTCTGGTTCCTGCTGTCTGCCGAGCTCCAATAACAGTTTGTTTCCGAGAATATCACGTGGGGTGTACGAGAACAGCGACTCGTGCGGGCTAGCCCTGGTGGTGGTATTACGAGCCGTATTCAGGCCCCGTATGGACATGTAGTTCACTTGCCCAATTCGTCTTCTCCCCTGAGTGGACACATCTTAAGGCTGCAAGGATTGTACGGTTGCATCTCTCAACTTGTCCGTTTGTCCTCGGAAATCCGACGCCGTTTTTCACGTGGTGGATTCCGTTCTTACAAAATTGTTCAAACATCTTGGCAGTGAATGCTGTGCCTCGGTCCGTGATGATCGTCGCTGGCACACCAAAGAACGCGGTTACCTCTTCCAAGACACTGATGACTTGCCTTGCGTTTGTGATCTTTCCACCACGGAGGATGCTGTACTTCGTAAAATTGTCAACGATAGCCAGAACATACCTGGTGCCACCGCTTCCCTTGGTAAACGGTCCGAGATGGTCCAAATGAAGCGTTTGAAATGGCAAATGAACCCGTTGGACGCTGTAGAGTTCTCTTTCAACCATACCTCCATTGCTCTTCGAATACGCACATTCTACGCAGGCTTTTATATAGTGTCTGGTATAGCTCCTTATCTTGGGAAACCAGTAGTTGGCCCTTACCCGCTGGATGGTATTCTCATCAGGCAAATGGCCTACATCATCGTGGCAGAGTCTTAAAATTAGCAAACGCAAAGCTCTTGGGACCACCCATCTCTCCTTGCCGTTAACTACCCGGAAAAGACGATGTACGCTTATCCTATACTCCTTCTTCAAGGTTTTCTTCGCAGCAGTTGCTCCTGGATTTGTCAACGTCGTTATTATTTGCTGGCACTTCTTGTCTTGCCACTGCATCGTGGCGAACCAGTCACCATCGGCAATATGTATATTCAGGACTAAGGAGGATGCCTCTTCCACTTCGGACTCTATATCAGTCGGCTGGCGACTCAGGGCGTCCACATAAGCGGCCTTCTTGCCAGGTTGATGCACCGTCTGTAACGAGAATTCCTGCAATTTCAGCCAGCATCGTCCGACTCTAGGAACAGGCTCTCCACAATTGCCAACCCTTGCAACTCGTACGAGTCGAATCGCCTGCATTCAGCTTTCGGCTAATGTAGATCACCGGTCGCAACACCCTATCGTCGCTGCCGTTCAGGAACAATATTCCGGCCATCCCCGAGGACGAAGCATCAGTGTGAACCTCGTGTTCGCACTTCGGGTCATAAAGTTACAGCACCGGAGAATTACTCAGCATCTCCTTCAATTTTCGGGAAGCGTCATCTTGGGAGGTGTCCACTGGAACTCATGGTCGGCTTTTGTCAAATCAGTGAGTGGAATTGCCAGTATGGAATAGTTCTTTATGAACTTCCTGAAGAATCCAGCCAGTCCCAAAAATTGACGCACTTCATGAACGTTTCTAGGTGTGGGGAAGACCATAATTGTAGTGGTTTTCCGTTCGCTGGGCTTCAATCCATCCTTGTTGATCTTATATCCCTGAAATTCCAAATCCTGCTTGAAGAATGAACATTTCTTGAGATTGAGCATCAACCCTGAATCCTTTAGTGGTCGCATTAACCGGCGTAGCATTTCCATGCCTTCTTCCACGGTTGTACAAGGAATAATGGTGTCATCCAGGTATATCGCAGCATCACCTTGACGGAGAGTGGACTTGAGCCTATTCATGCAAGCCTTAAAATGCGCGGGAGCATTAACCAGTCCTAACGGCATCCTGTTGAACTCGAAGGCCCCATCATCGGTGGTGAATGCAGTGAACCGCTTACTGCTTTCTTCCATTGGAATCTGGTAGTAACCTGACGCTAAATCCAGTGTTGTGAAAAACTTGTTTAAATCCAGCGAACTTTCTCTTTATGGTGGCTTTAGTGAGACTGCGGTAGTCTATCCGACGACCAGGGTCTTATTACACCTTCACAGAGGAGTTCCTTTACTTTCTCTTTCACTTTTGGCAAACGTAATTCGGTAGGATTGCACACAGATTGGCTGCTGAGTATTGAGCTCGATGGTGCATGTGCCAAGGTTAGTTACACCAAGCTCGTCCGGATCCTTGGCAAAGCACTTTCGGAACGAATTTAACAGGAGTTGTAATTGTATCCTCTCTCCATTTCCAATGTCGCCTACGTCAAGTTCCTTATGTGTGATTTGGGATTTTTGTATCATGAAAATCGGTCGCGGGCTGTATTTCAAACTATCGGAAATGTTTAGTTTTTTGAAAGATTTCGATACGCTCACTTGAGGTTGGTCCAGTAAACTTCGGCAAATGATCATTTCGAAAGGTTGGCTTTCCGTTGGCACAACCAGGGCTTCGCAAAAGAATACCAGTTCGTCCACCTTTATCTCAGCATAGAGCTGACCGATGATTCTGCAGCTTCCACCGCCAAATCCATTAACAACTTTTGACTGCGTACTTATTTTAGGTCATGGGTTATCGCAGTCGAGTGTGAGAGCGTAACACAATCACTGCCAAGATCGATGAATGCATCTATTTCCTTCCCGTTGATCTGCGCTTTCTTTTCGTATTCGCTTCTTTCCTCTTGGATGAGTCGGATGTTCTTCGCTTGTTCAGATGGTCCTGGCCTATGATGATTATTTTGCATTATTTGGGCGGGGAGATGGACATTTTCTTCGGTAGTGTCCTATCTGTTGATCTCCCTTTTAGCACCTGTCGCAGAATCCGTATGCTCGCTCCGCTTAGGCTTGTCTGACGTAACCTGCTTAGCCCTTATTCCAACAATCCATCGAACTCGGTCCAAGACCTCCTCTACTGATTCCAGCATAAGGGGTCTAAACGCTTCTTGACATTCCCCGTCCGTTATGATTGGAAAATATACTGTTCTCTTCTTTTCGAAGATGAATTACTCGAAATCTTCTTTTGGCTTTTGTTTCCTTTGTCGAAGAATATCATGGACATCAGCGTCATCTTCTACTGGCGGGAAACTACGCTCCAGATCTTGCAGAAAGGTGGACAGCGATGAGTGCCATGTACTAGTACTCCACAGTTTTGAACATGAAATAAATAACTGTTCCGATCTAAATAAAGCAGTAATGTGATCTTTCTTACTTTTCAACGACGGATTCTTTATTTAAATAAACAGTACCTTCCGCTTCCACGTCCACGAACTAACTGCCTGTCCAATACCCAACATGGGATGTTTGATACTTAATGATAGAAAAGGGAAATAGTAGGGGTGTGAATGGGACTGGAAGGAGAAATGTATGGGTATGTTGGTATGTCGCAGAATGGTGTGTTATACTTACAATGAGTGTGTTCTAAACGCGGATATAACAGTTACACAATAGATGAGAGTTTCTTGTCGATTGAAAATTGATTAGAAAAACTTCGTTTGCTAAGGGTCTCAATGGAACTGTTAAGAATTTCTATACTTTTAGAAAACTCATCCAAATGTTAAAATTGTGAGAGTACTTTTTTGTGAAAACGATTACTGTCAGTATATTTACTATCGGGAACACAGCTACAGAATCACTTGGATTATTTTCCATTGTTAGTTACGTTAGAAAATTACGTTATTAAAAAATTAATATCAATATTTTTCGGCAGAACGCAAGACTGAAAGCAAAAATTATTATTGATTGCTGTCCGAAGCTCGCAGTTTAGTGTTTACTTTTCAGTCATAAAATATTATATTTTTAATACAAATCAAATTTGTGGATCTTATTTAAATAACAAGTGTTTTTTTACTTTCATTAAAATGTTACCAAAGTTCCACCAAGTGGCAACCCATGACTCTTTATTGTTATTTGTTTTGAAGGTATTTTTTTCAAAAAATATTAACGCAAATAACTAGGTTGAAACAAATGATAAGAAGACAAGTTTCTGACTTCAGAAAACCTATAATTTTATTATTGTAAGTGTTGCCGTTGTTCTTAAATCTATTTTTTTAATTTTAAGTTATTTTTTTTAGAAAATTGTTCCTCCCGCCTAAAAGGAGGGAGATATACCCCTCTTCCACAGGATAAAATGATTGTTTTAAACCCCTCTACAAAAATCAGTTATAATTTTGCGGCACCGTAGTTATGGTACTCTCCCCTCAAAGTGAGATCACCGTAAATACAAAAAAATGTCATGAAAAAAAGTAGTTTTAGTAATTTTCAATTTTCTCAAAAACTAGAACACATAGAATCATAAAGTTTTCAGTTTTTGATTAACAATTAATTAATTTGACAAAGAAAATATTATATAATTTTACAGTTTTAAAAAATTACACTTTAAATCTTCTTTTTATCTTTTTATTCCCAAAGTTTGAGTTTAAAACCCGTTTTTTTTTCAAAAACTGCATAAATTCCACTTGGTTTATGAAATTTTTTTATGAAATGACCCCTCCCGGTTAAACGCGGGGTGACAGAACCCCCTCCCATATTAAAAAAAATACTTGCAAGTAACTGTTCTACACGAATCTATTTTTATTTTTTGGCCCCTGAGTTATCTTATTCATATAGAATCATAAAGTTTTCAGTTTTTGATTAACAATTAATTAATTTGACAAAGAAAATATTATATAATTTTACAGTTTTAAAAAATTACACTTTAAATCTTCTTTTTATCTTTTTATTCCCAAAGTTTGAGTTTAAAACCCGTTTTTTTTTTTCAAAAACTGCATAAATTCCACTTGGTTTATGAAATTTTTTTATGAAATGACCCCTCCCGGTTAAACGCGGGGTGACAGAACCCCCTCCCATATTAAAAAAAATACTTGCAAGTAACTGTTCTACACGAATCTATTTTTATTTTTTGGCCCCTGAGTTATCGTATTCTCCCCGATATTTCTATTAAAAAAAATATTTTTTTATCAGTCAGATTGATGATTTTCATTGATGAAAATATAATTGCAACTCAACTTATTTGACAACTTCACATACATTTATAATTAATTACAAATATGGGGCAGATGGTATGAGCTCATGATATGAACGCATGTTATGAACTCATGATATGATTTAATACTATATTTTGTTCCTGGAATTCTGGCTATGATGTTGTGGTTCTCTGATGTTTCTAGGAATTCAATGATGCAGTTTTGGTTTGTTAAGTTTTCCCCTCTTAAAAGCGATTGTCCCGAATCTTTGGGAATGTTCTACGTCAAGAAACTACGATGTAGTGGTTACGTAAGATGATGAATGATTATGTCATTTCTCAAAAGTAAAGTAGGTCATAGAATTTTGATGGCGATGTTACGTAAGCTGCTGGTAATGAGATGGTTGATCTTGCTTCATCCGTAATTGTTTGTAGTGGAATTTCATCTCGTTTTCCTTCAGTAGTCGTGATGGTTATTTTGGACTGATTTGATTTCGTAAGTAAGGTTTGCATATGGATGAAATTGCGAATAGTATGCCGAGGAATACGATAAGCCCATAGATTGTTATTTTATGCTTAGTAGGATAATACCAGTTGATATATTTTCGATATGCGGGATATGCTGGCTGTTCATTAGATTACATTGTGCAATTAAACATTTAAATAATTTAGCAATGCATGTGGAGTTGGTTATGCTTACAATATTCTTAGTTTTACAAATTGTTACATAATTAGTAGTCTTACAATTATTATTGATGGCGTACATTTCATTTTTGTTTCTTATTATCTTTTCATATTTTATGTCAAGAGCGTCTTTACATTTTTACTTCCGATTATAGATACTATAAGGCAAGTTTTGCATTCGTAAAAAAAAAATTCTAACAATCAAACATGACATTACGATCATAGCGAAGTCTAAATAAGTGATCGCCAAAAAATGTCTGTCTGTCTGTCTGTCAGGCTGTCCGTCTGTATGTATAATGAGCTACAGCCTAAACTGCTTAAGCGATTGCCTTCAAATATGGTATGTGTGATTATTTTGGCATTCCTCAGAGGAGAAATTGAAATTTTATTTTTAGGCCTAAAAATAACGGTACCTGCCATATGGCCTTGAAGGAAAATCTTATTTTTCTCTAAAACGGCTCCAACGATTTTGATAACAAAAAATTTGAGAATTTTTTTGTTGGGAATAGCTATCATTCGATATGAACCAAGTTTACAGGAACAGTCTATTAACGGTACCATTCATATAACGTTTTTTTTTAATTTTTGGATTTCTCGGTACGGTACATTGGATTTCTGTCAAATTTTATATCTGAGAAGATGTAAGTAGCTTAATTATTTTGCATATCAAAATTTTGAATTGCTTTTTTATGTAATTAAAATAATTTATTAATTTTTTTTTGAAAAATCAATAATTTTAAAACTAATAAAAAAAAATAATTTTAAATTGTATATTAGCATGAACATTAATAGTCTCTAAAAAATTGCATACCAAAATTTCAAAAGAATTTTGTTTTCAAAAAATGAAAAATAAAAAACAGGATTTCATCAAAACCCGTCCTATAATTTTCGAGATACTTTTTTTATAAAATTTTCATTGATCCGTGGCATCTAATGGCGTTCTTCGTTTTTCCGAAAAACTGATGAAAGTGATGGTTTTGTGGTTTTGACATTTTAAATAAATTGAAAAAACGATTTTTTCCCACCTATACACCATTTACTTTCACTATATACATGTATGTACTTGTGCATATTTACATTATTACCCTCCTAATTTACATAAGTAAAATCCATTTAAATATACATTTGTAGGTACCTATTTAACTATTCCTTGAATCATGCATTCGACAATTCATTATACTAAGAATCAAGGTAATAAATGGTCCGCCAAATAACTTTTTTTTGTTTGAAAATGCTATAAAAAAAAATACTGAATATTTTCTCAAATTTCTTATTTTATTTGAAAGTACAATCCTTCCGGTTAATAATGGAAAATAATTTCATTCAAATGGCTGCCTCGGCTGGCCATGCAGTAGCCTACACGATCGGTCTAATTTTTAAGCACATTATCGATTGTGTGCAGCTGTATTTCACCAATGGCTTCACGAATATTGTCCTTTAAAACGTCAATTGTCTCTGGCTTGTCGGCGTAACACTTATCTTTTACGGCACCCCACAAATAATAGTCCAACGATGTCAAATCGCAGCTCCGAGGTGGCCAAACGACATCAGCTCTGCGGCTGATAATGCGATCTTCAAAAACAGGGCGCAAAACATCGAGTGTAGCTTCGGCTGTGTGGCACGTAGCGCCGTCCTGTTGAAACCAAATATTGCCAATATTCTGCTCTTCAATTTTTGTGAACAAAAATTCGTTCAACATGGCCCGATAACGATCGCCATTGACTGTAACGGCCACTCCTTGCTCATTTTCGAAGAAAAATGGCCCAATTATGCCTCTGGACCAAAATCTGCACCAAACAGTGACTCGTTTTGGGTGTATCGGCTTTTCAATGTATGCGTGCGGGTTTTCTGTGCCAGAAATGCGACAATTTTGCTTGTTTACATACCCGCCAAGATCAAAATGAGCTTTATCTGAAAAGATGATTTGTTTGGCAAAATCGGCATCTTCTCTAAGTCGATTGCAGGCCCACTTAGCAAGCGAAAACGCATTCGATGGTCAGTTGGCTTCAACTCCTGAACCAATTGGACTTTGTGTGGCGTCATAGCAAGGTCTTTATGCAAAATTCGTTTCAATTATGTCTCCGAAATGTTCAATTGTTGAGAACAACGGTGAATTGATGTTGATGGCGCTTCACGCACACTTTCTGCCACAGCAGCAATATTCTCGGGTGAACGAACTGTTTTTGGCTTTTCACGCTTTGATTTATCAATGAGGATGCCAGTTCTTTCACTTTTTTCACAAGATAACGAACATACGGAGCTGACGGTGCTTCTCTTCTTCCAAAATCCGTACGCAATTTTCGCACACATTCTGCAACATTACCTTGATTTTCAAAGTAATGTCGCAATATTTCCCAGCGATGTTCAAGTGTATACACAACCATATTCGTTCAGCGGAAGGATAAAACTAATTATCTGTCAAATCAGACATGAACTATGTGTTACCATTCACGAAATAAGCACTAGTTGAAAAAAAAACGTTAGATGGCGGACCCTTTATTACCTACATGGGCTTTAAATCTGCATAGGATAACTATGATACCTACCAACAGCGTCAGTGAGTAACACTAAAGTTGTTAGCTACAAGAGCAAGTTTTTACGATCCAGTCGTGCATTTTATTTAATAGGTTTTAATTAAGTTTTCATAATTAGATTGTTTCGTCATTGGTATATTAATAATATAAAGGAGTGAGGTCATATTTGTTACAATTTACAAGTTACCTCAGCAAAATTTAATGCTTCTTCCATAGTTTCATAGGGAATTTTTTCTTTATCTAATGTGCTTATGGCTTAATTTATTTCTTCTTTTGACAATATTAATAAATTTATAATTCCCATTTTGCCCAATTAACGGCTTGGTGTATGTTCTACAATTTTGTTATTTAAGTAGTATATTTTTTAAGGAAATTGAATATCTCGTTATTAATTCTTGGTAAATTATTTACTGTCATTGTGTAATTTATTGATAACAACTTCGTTATTAATATTCTTTAATAAGTTTGACATTTTTTCTTTATAATTAAAAAAATCATCATGGTCAGGACTTCCTGCAATCCATTTCCATGCTGCCCCATAAAATCTAGAGATCACTTTACTTTTCTGGGTCTGATGTTTAAAATAAATTTTTTTTGTGTTACTTCGTGCAATGTTAAAGGATAAAGGGTGTGATTACGTGTGATATTAAGATTTAAAGTTGGGGTAATATTTTCAATAAACTTTCGATATTGCTCAATATCAACATCATGAATTATTATTAAATTTCCCTTTTGTATTATCGCCTGTCCGTCGAGTAGGGAAAACTTTGTTTTTTTGCTCAACAACACTGCAGGAGGCGACCTTGGTCAGTTCAGTTTTTGCAGAGTAGAAGAATTCGATGTTTTTAAAACAGTTCAAGAAATTAAATCTAAGGCAGTTGGATTGGATGGCATACATTCCAAGTTCTTAAAGATAATTTATCCTTTTATTTCACCGTACCTCACCCATATCTTCAATTCCATCCTCACTAGCTCCTGTTATCCGTCTTGTTAAGTCTTGGAACTCAGCCCATAATCCTAAAGAATATAGACCCATTGCAATTCCACCCTTTATTTCCAAAATTTTAGAGGAAATCATAAGTAAACAAATGTCATCATATCTGACAACTAACCGAATGCTCTCTACAGTTCAGGCTGGCTTTAGACCTATTCATAGCTGTTCCACAGCTCTTCTGAAAGTTGCTGATGATTTAAGGCTAGAAATTGATAAAGAGCAGACTATAACCTTGGTACTTCTTGATTTCTCTAAAGCTTTCGATTCAGTCTCCCTTAGCATTCTTTTGGGAAAATTAAGAAACCATTTTTGTTTTCAAAGATCGGCTGTGCTACTTATGCAACAATATCTCGTCGGGAGAACTCAAGCAGTTTCTGCTAGCTCCCAACTATCCGATTTTTTTGCAACCATGTCCGGTGTCCTCCAAGGTTCAATTTTGGGTCCGTTGTTGTTATCGATATTTATAAATGGTCTTCCATCTGTCCTTAAATTTTGTGAAATTATAATGTACGCCAATGATGTTCAAATATATCTGAGTTATCCCATTGGAATGGTCGAAGATGCTACAGTTCGTGTGAACTCAGATCTGATGAGAATTTTTCAATGGGCTGAACGTAATGGACTGCGACTCAATCACAAAAAATGCCAAGCGATCGTTGTTAGCAAAAATTCTATTGAAACGTCCTGTCTGCCCCAAGTAGTTCTAGGTAATTCAACTGTGGACTATGTAACAAGCGTACGAAATTTAGTTATAAAATTCAACCAAACACTTACTTGGGATGACCAGGTCTCATATACATTGGGGAAGACGTATGGTGCCCTTCGATCTCTCTATGTTGTTGGCAGCTGCTTGCCAATAAAAGTTAAAATAACACTCGTAAAAACTCTTATACTACCGATACTGTTTCATGGATCATTAATTTTCTGCCAGCTAGACAGCGTGAGCGAACGAAAGTTACATGTAGCTTTTAATAATGTTATTCGGTTTGTGTATGGGCTTAACAGGTACGATCACATTTCACGATTTGCAAACAGTATCTTCAGCATGCCCCTTCAAAACTATTTAGATAGTAAAGTACTCATATTTCTATTTAATCTAATTTTAAAATTTGAAGATTTCACTTCTTCGGCTTTTTTGGTCGTGATAATTTATTAATGAAAGATATTCATTAGTTTTCCCAACGTTTCGACTGAGTTTTCAGTCTTCTTCAAGGCACTTTATTAACCATGAAACAAAATAAGAGAAACATTTGTATGTTTACATTTAGTTGTTAAGATTTTACACTTACAATTATATGAACGAAGCTATTATCAAATTACATATATATATATATAAATAAAAAAAATGACAGTTTTGTGATTGAATATTTAAATTAAAGCACTTCTTCTTAGTTAGAAGTTTAGTCAACAACTGTTTAATAAAATTTCCTTTTAAAGGAGCAACAAAACTATTGATGAATGTATGTATGTATCGCAGTTATGTAGAGACTAGGGAACAGTACACCGACGAGATACACTGTGTATTCCTGTTCATGTTATTTTTGTTATTCAAAATGTGCAAAGTTTCTAACGTATATCGTCTCGATGTATGTTTTTCCGTTTGAAGAATTTGCACATTTTTAAAGTCTGTAGCATGATTTCTTTCTAAGCTGTGACTAGCAAGAGCTGTTTTTTGAGAACTTTTAGACTTGATATCAGATTTGTGATTTGAGATCCTTTGTTTTAAAAGCTGCTTGGTAGTGCCAATGTAACATAGTTCACAATTTTCTCTTTCGTTGCCTAAGCAATTGATCTTATAAACAACGTCTGTACTTTGATCCTTTTCACTTTTCTTGTTAAGTTTTCTAAACAGTGTGTTAAGTGTTTGGTTGGATTTGTAGGCAACATTGACATCTTTAGCTTTGCTAGCGATGGTTTTCTTAAAACTTCGTAAACCATACTTTTGAAATAACCTGCTCCTTCATGTTTATTGCTTTGTTGGTGATTTGTTTGGTGTTTTGCTATTAATTCGCGAATCATATCTTGCGGATACCCATTATCAATAAGGAATTTTGTTATTTTCTCTTTGTTTGCGGGATGTAATTTCTTTTCACTAATCGTAAGGACTTTCTTAATAAGGTTGGAAGCCGTATTGACTTTAATATGTTTCGCTTGATTTGATCGAAAATTGACGATTCTTCCTGATGCTCTCTCTTTCTGATGCCAGTCAAAGGTGAGTCTGTTTCTCTCACGATTAAATTTTACGTCCAAAAATGCTATCGTTTTATTTTTTTCCTTTTCCACCGTGAATTGGATTTTGGAGTTGAGTGCGTTAAGACTTTGCAAAACTTTCTCAATCTCACGATTTTCCACTACTGCAAATATGTCATCAACGTATTTGGTGATGAATTTTGGCGGATTTATTGAATTAAACGTTTCTTCTAACAAAAAATCTAAGACAAGGTCGGCGATGTAAGGGGAAAGTGGATTCCCAATGGGGATTCCATGTATTTGTTTATATATGTTGTCTTTATATTGAAAAAGGTTGTTATCCTTCAAACAGAAATCAAACATTTCCAAGAACTTATTTAAGCTAAGGCTGAAATGGGAAAACTAATGAATATCTTTCATTAATAAATTATCACGGCCAAAAAATCCGAAGAAGTGAAATCTTCAAATTTTAAAATTGAACATATCGATTTGGTCAAAACACTTTTAATTAAATAACACATCGGACGGCCTGCCGCAAACATTTTTGTTAAACCATGAAGAACTACTCGTACTACCAACACAAAGTACAAATACGGAGAACATGTATGCATACATTTGAAACAATACAGCAAACTCAAAAAAAAACTAGCAAAACAAAAACAAAATAGAATATTCCTACTAACATGCAGAGATTATGGACTGATTGCTAAGCATATAAAAAATTCAACCAACTCGACAAAATGTATATTGAAAAATAATCATGCTCAAAATTCATACAACAAAATCGAACTGCAGGTCCATCTAAAGGTTCTCAATATTGAAATCACTGAAATGTGCCACGTAATAAAAACAACGGAGAACACAATCAGGTTGATTGAAAAACGTATAAAAGATGAACTGTCGAGAGACGAATATAAACAATACACTTCAAAACAAAAACAAGTCTATAAGAATTTTTATGCAAAAAAAACAACGATCAAATGCACAGAAAATAGATATATATATATATATATATATACAATTTTATTCAGCTGAAATTTTAACAGTTTTACATATTTACAAATAATTAATTCTTAAGTCTAACATTATATATCTGCGAGCGCAGAAGGGGCTCTGTTTCGTTAAATTGTTGGCTTATTTTATACATTTTATACTAAAAAGTGTCTTAGGTCTAACATATGTTTTTTTTAAATAAAATTTGAATTTATCTCGTCGGCTTGAGCAGTGCTGACTGTCGTTGATTGGTGTGGTTGAGATGGGGTTGGAGGGCCTTAACTCCTGTTGCTTGTCAGCTGGTTTGGTTCTGTGGTGGCTTCAACCTCTGTTGTACTGCGTTCCTGCAGCTACGTAGAAGTTTCCGAAGCTGCCATCTGACCATATTCCATACGCTGGATCCATCATGGATAGCACGTTAAGGTAAGGGTCTTCTGTGTCTGGGTCACTTGTAATTAAATTAACAAGAAAACTGGGATGGGATGGGATTTTTTGCAGCATCTTAACGCTGAGGTTGTACATGTATTTGTCTATGGGGACAATTCCTGAAGCTTCGTATAGCCTTGAGTTGCTATAAAACTTAACGGAGTTTGGTTTGCGGAAAAGGGAAGTGCAATGGCGAAGAACTTTTCGCTCGAAAATTTGCAGTTTTTTCATGTATGATGGACTTATGGTGTACCAAATAGGAAAGCTATAAGTTAAAATGGGACGAATAAGTTGCTTATAAAGCAGAAGTTTCGTCTTTGTTTGGAGACCACCTCTTACTTGCATAAGAGGTCGTACTAGAGAAAAGGCATGGTTAGCCTTACGTAGGGTGAATTTGGAGTGTTGATTAAATTTGAACCTTTCGAAGAAGTGAACTCCTAGGTATTTAACCGTTTTCTTCGGCTTGATAACTGATTTATCGGGAAGGGTCAGAGAGAGGTTATTGCATTTTTTGGCTAGGCCATTTTTCGAAGGCGTCCTAAAACAGATCAACTCTGTTTTAGTAGGGTTGATTTTTATTCCCCACTGTAGGTAGTATTCCCAGAGTTTAAGGATATGTTCCCTTGCTCTTCGGAAGGCTAGGTCTGGGCTAGAGGATGCGCTGTAAGTGATGGAGTCATCAGCAAATAGAAGAGTATTTGTCCTAGGTATGTTTAGTGGTTGGTCAGAGGTATATAAATTGAAAAGATCGGGTCAAAGGCGAGATCCTGAGCAACACCAGCGGAAATGCTCATGAGGCTTGAATTTGAATTCCCCACTCGTACGTAAAATTTACGCTTAGTGAGGAAACTGTGGATGATTAGGATAAGATGTCTGGGCAAGTGAAGAGACTTCAACTTGAACACCAGGCCATCTATCCAAACCGAGTCGAATGCTTTTTGGATGTCGAGCAGACAAGCTACGGTCGTATATCCTTTGTTAAGGGCCAGCGTCATATCAGCATGTAGCTTCAACAACGGGTCGAATGTCGAGTGGGATGCTTTGAACCCGAATTGGTCATGCTGCACTATACCCATGAATGAGCAAAGTGAGCGAAGTTTGTAAAGGATCAGCATTTCAAGAAGTTTGCTGAGGTTTGGAAGAAGGGAGATGGGTCGATAATTTTTAACACAATTTGCACCAAGTTTCTTTGGTATTGCGAAAATTTCGGTGATTTTCCATTTATTTGGGAAGTAACTATTGTTAATACAGTTATTAAGTATAATCTCGTGAGGATTATAATAGCTGTCGGAGCTAATTTTTTAGTAGGTAGTTAGCAACCTTGTCAGGTCCTGAAGATTTCTTGGAATTGCCGTTTTGGATAGAACCGTGAAGGTCTAAAGGGTTGGTAAAAATATCATCTGTTGTCGTGTAGACTGATGAATTTTCTTGTGAAGGTGGTAAGCAGGCTAGGGTTCTGAGATATCAGTCATGTGACTTCGTTGTTTACGTTGGAGAGAAAGTCGGGTAAGTGGATTGGCCATTAGGTTTGAAATTGCTTTCAAAGAAATCTGCGAAGGCATTCGTTTTTTCTTGGTCCGACGAAAGAAAGGTGTCATTATATTGCAATTGTCCGACTATAGGGGATTTCCTCCCTATGATTCGGTTAAATTGCTTGAATGTGTCCGGTCCAGGTTTTATGACGTTAAGTCTTTTCCTCAATTGGGAGTCTATGAATGCTTTTGTGTTTTGGTCGATAAGGGTATTTAGGCACTTGAGTTGAGAGAAAACACTCTGATATTCATCTCCGTGTGTACTTAGAGTACGGTGAAAAATGCTCTGAAAAATTTTCCGAAGCTTTTGCCTGTACTTATACATATTTTGAATATGTTGGGGAAAGTCTTTGTATTTCGAATTAAACGTTCGTTGTTGTGCTTGTTCAGCAATTGTTACAGCAATTGAACTTTCAATAGTCTCGATTGTGGATTCGATTTCTTGATTGCTCAAATTGTGTGAAGTGCTAGGTGTGTTATTTCGAGCTTATCCGTTAAGGAGTTTTGGAATACTGCCCAATTGATTTTTGTATAATTAAGAAATTCTTGCTGTTGGGTAGCAAGTATGTTAAAGTTTGTCTTAAGACGAAGGGCTAGTTGAACTGCTAAATGATCAGAATCTGATGCAATCGCAGTGCACGAGAAGTTTTTGAGTGTAGGAAGTCTACAAATCAGGTTAGGGGAGCACAGGAAAAAGTCAAGTGTCGAAGGAGTTTTGGGATATGTTGGGATTGGTTGAGATACAACCTCAAAAAAGTGGGTGGGGGAATTAGCGAATAGCCAGTCAGACATAACTACTCCTTGATAAGAGCTTAAAGTGTCCATCCACAGTTGGTGGCGAGCATTGAAGTCACCACCAATAATGAAGTGGGTGTAGTTTTGACAGAATGCGTTTAGCAAGTCAAGGTCGTGATTTATGTTGATTCGGGATGCGGAACATTGATTGTACAAAGATATCAGAAGGATATTTTCGTTATTTTCAAGTTCAATTACTACGCAAGTTACTTCAAATGTAACCAAGTCTTGGATAATGACCTTTCGGCATTGAAAAGGAGATGTTACCAAAATAGCAGTGCCAGTTTTGCCAAGATCTATGTCTGTCCGGAATAAAGTGTACTTTGCAAAGTAAAGCCGATGCCTCGAAGCTAGTCTAGTTTCGGAGAGCAGAACGGCGTCGGGTTTGTTTTTGTCAAGGAATTTTTCAAGAGAAATCCGTTTAGGATGTGAGATTAGTGAATTAACGTGATACGCAATAACGTTAAAGTTGTTTATTGTTGTATACATACTCGGAATGGCAGTTCATGCTGACGTGGCCAAACGATTGGCAGTTTCGGCATTGTGTTATGATGTTGGGTTGCAGTTTTTCCCATTTCACTCGAGCAGGTTCTTTATTCTGCTGACTGCCACCAAATCGGTGCCTTCTCGAATTCGACAACAAAGGCGTTGAAATTCGATGACTTGTCCCTCCGTGATTTAAAGGGTGAAGCTTTGATGGCTTTGAATTCCTTAGCAACCCAAGTTGCTTACTATGTCCTCCGGCTGGTGGCTATGGTGAATTTTTTTCAACAGTATGATGCATTTCCTGTCCTCTTTGGAGGTGAACGTATGATGTTGGATTTTGGTATCCACCAGATAGGACTTCACCATATTGAATTCCTCTTTCGTGGCCGCTTTTAAAATTGTTTTCGTCTTGTTGACGTTCACTACAGTATAGTTCGGTTTCTTGGTTGACATTTGGAAATGCCTATACATAACCGCGCCGTTGCTAAGTTGTAGCAAACTATGGGCGGTTGCATTTTTCCGGGGCTTTTTTGAGTTGCTGGTGCTGTTGTTGGTGCCGATGGTTGTGCTAATGTTGATGCTGATGTCTGCTGCTTTTGGCAGCTTGCTTCCTTTTTGCTGGGCCCACAGTGGTGAATTCATCGTTATCATTGGCTTCGATTGCAACAGCAAGTTTTTGCCTCTTGCTGGAATCGGCTTCCTTTTCGGCTTCGTTTGGCCTCTTTTCATATGCAGGCGTTAGGGTTTCTGCCTCGCTCTCCATTTGTTCAGCGTCGGCAGTTTCCAGCAATTGTTGTTGTTGCTCTCCTTCAAAATGGTGAAGGATTTGGTCAACGTCGTAGTTGAGCCTTGCGGCAAAGTCTACGGACACATCCTGTCCGTAGAGGTTCCGCAGGTGCAGGACTTCCCTCCTGATTGTACTCAGGAGTTGCTTCCTGGCTGCCCTGATTTTTTCGCGTTGTCCCATGCTGGTAATTATAATTACAATACGGAGGCAGCGAGGTTTTTCCTGGTCGGCTTTTTCCTGGAAAGAAAGAAAAGAAAGGAAAGAAGAGAAAAAAATTATTTGTATTATTTTATGACTTAAGATTTTTTTATGTAGTTCGTCGGCTATGTATGTCACACGTGTTGTTCGTTGTTTTACGAAGTAATGAAGTAATTACCCACGGGTAGGTAATTACTGACGTTGTCAGGTCGTAAAAAAAAGGTCCTTCACTGCTAATTACCCTCAGGCAGGTAACAAGCGACTAGGGTTTTTTTTTTGTCTTGTGTAATTAAGTTTGTTTGGTTTGTCGGGGAAATATGCGCCCGTCTCCGTTCGCTGTCGGTTGTAGAATGTCTTAATGACAGAAAATAGAGAATTTAAAATCATCGCTGTGGAGATGCTTAAACATATATATGCACGACAAGTGGCTTGTAAATAAAAGTTCTATCCAATTCCCACTGGAAATAAAATGGCTTTTATCGATGGGTAAAAAATTTGCTCTACCAATAGAAAGAAACAACTTTCCACTTTTCCAACTTATAGCTGATGGCGAAGAAGTAATAAGAAATATTGAGGATGAAAGAGAACAAGAATTGATAAGATCGAAATACGGCAATATGATTCACTCGTTTCAAAGAAATAACAACAACGATCAATTTGCAAAATATGTCTCAAAAGTGAGAAAAGAGACAGATGCTTTCTTAAAACGAAACAAAAACATTATGATCGTCGCAACTGACAAAGGTAATGTCACTGTAGCTATGAATAAAAGCGAGTACGAAGATAAAATGCTAGACCTGTTGTCAGACCGTTCCGTCTACAGAGGAATACGAACTAATCCAATTTCTTCTCTTCAAAATAAGAACAATGAATTTGTAAAATACCTACACACAAACAAATTGATAACTGACAAAGAAAAGTTAAACATGACAACTTACACCGCACAGCTCCCTTCCATCTATGGATTGCCAAAAATCACAAACCGAATTTACCACTGAGACCCATTGTGTCGTCTATGAAAGTCCCATGTTATGAATTGTCTAAGTACATAGGTAGAATTCTACAAGGTGTTACTCGCAACTCAAAGTACACAGTAAAAAATTCGTTCGAGAAAAAAAACAAGAGAATTAGAACTAAGAGAACATGAAGTCTTAGTTTCTTTCGATGCGGTGTCACTTTTCACGAATATTCCGGTGCAGGTGGCGATAAACATTATAAAGAAAAAGTGGAGTATTATGAGTGAACACACAAGCCTTAGCTTAAATAAGTTCTTGGAAATGTTTGACTTCTGTTTAAAGGATAACAATCTTTTTCAATATAAAGACAACATATATAAACAAATACATGGAATCCCAATGGGGAATCCACTTTCACCTACCATCGCCGACCTTGTCTTAGATTTTTTGTTAGAAGAAACGTTCAATTCAATAAATCCGCCAAAATTCATCACCAAATACGTTGATGACATATTTGCAGTAATGGAAAATCATGCGATTGAGAAAGTTTTGCAAAGTCTTAACGCATTCAACTCCAAAATCCAATTCACGGTGGAAAAGGAAAAAAATAAAACGATGGCATTTTTGGACGTAAAAATTAATCGTGAGAGAAACAGACTCACCTTTGACTGGCATCAGAAAGAGACAGCATACGGAAGAATCGTCAATTTTCGATCAAATGCAGCGAAACATATTAAAGTCAATACGGCTTCCAACCTTATTAAGAAAGTCCTTACGATTAGTGAAAAGAAATTCCATCCCGCCAACAAAGAGAAAATTACAAAAATCCTTATTGATAATGGGTATCCGCTAGATTTGATTCGCGAATTAATAGCACAACACCAAATCAATCACCAACAAATCAATAAACAGGAAGGAGCAGGTTATTTCAAAAGTATGGTTTACGTGCCGAAACTTGCTGAAAGTTTTAAGAAAACCATCGCTAGCAAAGCTAAAGATGTCAATGTTGCTTACAAGTCCAACCAAACACTTAACACACTGTTTAGAAAACTTAACAAGAAAAGTGAAAAGGATCAAAGTACAGACGTTGTATATAAGATCAATTGCTTAGGCAACGAAAGAGAAAATTGTGAACTATGTTACATTGGCACTACCAAGCAGCTTTTAAAACAAAGGATCTCAAATCAAAAATCTGATATCAAGTCTAAAAGTTCTCAAAAAACAGCTCTTGCTAGTCACAGCTTAGAAAGAAATCATGCTACAGACTTTAAAAAAGTGCAAATTCTTCAAACGGAAAAACATACATCGAAACGATATACGTTAGAAACTTTGCACATTTTGAATAACAAAAATAACATGAACAGGAAGCAGGATATACAGTGTATCTCGTACGGTTCCCTGGTCTCTACATAACTGCGATACATACATACATACATCAATAGTTTTGTTGCTCCTTTAAAAGACAATTTTATTAAACAGTTGTTGACTAAACTTCTAACTAAGAAGAAGTGCTTTAATTTAAATATTCAATCACAAAACTGTCATTTTTTTAATTTTTATATATATATATGTAATGAAAACTCAGTCGAAACGTTGGGAAAACTAATGAATATCTTTCATTAATAAATTATCACGACCAAAAAAGCCGAAGAAGTGAAATCTTCAAATTTTAAAATTGAACATATCGAATTGGTCAAAACACTTAATTAAATGTTTAATCTAATGCAATCGGAGAAACCTGAATACATTTACGAAAAGCTAGCTTTCTTGCAGTTGGATAGAAGCAGGGTTCTTATTTCACCAAGATGTAGGTATACTGTTTCTCAACCACAATTTTTTGTCTACGCTGCCGGTCTGTGAAATTCTCTGCCTGTCGTATTCAGGAGGATCAGCAACTGCTATAGATTTAAAAGTGCCTTATATGATCATTTAAAATGCTAAATCTGTAAATAAATTCATAAACTTAGTTTTTTTTTCACTTTATATTCAAATTGTTCGGTAACCCTTAAATTTAATTTTAAGTAATTTTTTCTAATTGTTTAACCACACTGTACTTAGTATTGCTTAAAAACAATCAATGTTTTATAATGCTAATGTTTTCAATAAATAACTACAAATACAAATACAAATACAATGTGGAATGAAACCTTTCCACTTGGCCGCTTTTATATGGGGGTGTCGTAAAGACTTGGATTTGAAGGTCATGCTCAAGCATTGAAGTAATCGAAGCAGAGCTTAGAGACTTTTCGTTGTCGATAACAATATTTTCTGGAACACAAAAATAAAATAGAATGTCTTGAAGTGGTTTCTTGATATGTTCTATTGAACGAGACTCAATTATTTTGGCTTGCGCAAATTTCGTAAATTTTTTTAGTGCTGTAAGAACAAGGAATTTTTTTGATGAAAATGTATTAATATGCAACGTATGACCTGGATAATTTGGAATAGGAGTAGGTTCGAACCTGATTATTTGGATGGCCGTCTTATTTATTTACTTTACACACTGTGCAGTAATTTACTAGAGAGCACTTCCATTATCTCTGGTATAGGGTATGTATCAGAATTTGAATTTAATTTTCGCTAATCAATAACCATCCTGTTTTTTTTTGGCCAGAGGCGTCCATTTTTTTCGGGACGACCCATTTGGGTAAGTTGAATGGAGACCTAGATTGTCTTATTATTCATTGCTCAAGTAATTCTTTTACTTGAGGTTCGACTATTTCAGTCAGTTCCGTGGGTTATCCGTAGTTGTTCTTATTTCACCTTTCACAGTACTTGTGTAGGTCAGTTTTTCGTCTGGTTCCGCAAAGATATTTGAACATTTTTGAATGATAGTGTGAAGTCTTTTTATTTGTGGTTCAGATAAATGTGAAGTACGTAGATTTATATTGCTTATATACTCAGATTGACTGATTTATATTGTTTAAGGGAAATTTTCATGTCTTCAAAAGCAGTCATAAAACCTTTATCGATATGTATGATTGCTTTGATATCTCTCAAGAAATCATTTCCTATGATTCCATCGAATGACGTTAGAGTGGGAAGTATAAAGAATTTTAATATAGCTCTGTTTTTATCGAATGGGTTAAAGAGAATGAGGAGTTATTTTAATATTACCTCCAATAGAATTTGCAAAGAGTGGCTTTTCATTAAGTATATGAGATCTGATGCGTTTAGCATGGACGTAATTTTTATAAAATCCAGAATCTATTAAAAATTCTAAGTTTTGTCCTCTCTCCACTTTTAATTCTACATGCGGAAGTGAAGAGCGGTTTAATCTAAAAAAATGTCCTCTAACTCCTCAGCTTGATCTAAGGATGTTTTTTTTTTCGTTTTCTGGATATTCGTCAAGATTTTGATGCTCTTGTTCTGTTTCATCTAAAAAATGATTTTCATTTTCTTCTTCGGGGTAATTATTAGTATTATAAACCCTTTGTATCTTTGAATGCTTTGACACGAGGAAACCAAGTTGACGACAATTGGAAGTTTGATGGCGAGAAGGGCAAGAAGTAATGGGAATGAAAAAAATCTCCGCAATCAACGATTTGAACAGATTTTTTTGACGTTTTGCTTTGCATTCCAATAAGCCCAACATAATCTTCCCAGTTTCCTCCTCAGTTTCTTGGTGCCAGTTTCTTCGTGTGAAAGCTAGAATGTAATTAAGGGAAAACGTCAAAAACTCTCCAC